>JAEAOA010001077.1:0-287500 GCA_016746295.1 Potamilus streckersoni | reverse complement strand
ATCCTTATGCCTTCATTTTCAAGCTGGACAACGTCTAATGAGTTGTTATCCTTGTGCCTTAATTTGCAAACTAGACAAGGTCTAATGAGTTGTTATCCTTGTGCCTTCATTTGCAAGCTGGACAATGTCTAATGAGTTGTTATCCTTGTGCCTTAATTTGCAAACTAGACAAGGTCTAATGAGTTGTTATCCTTGTGCCTTCATTTGCAAGCTGGACAATGTCTAATGAGTTGTTATCCTTATGCCTTCATTTGCAAGCTGGACAAGGTCTAATGAGTTGTTATCCTTGTGCCTTCATTTGCAAGCTTCACAAGGTGTAATGAATTGTAATCCTTGTGCCTTCATTTGCAAGCTGGAAAAGGTCTAATGAGTTGTTATCCTTGTGCCTTCATTTGCAAGTTGGACAAGGTCTAATGAGTCAATAAATTTCACCTAATTGTTCCATGTTCATTTTTGATGAAGTCCTTATTTACATTGCCTAGTATATATCTTTTTTTTATCAGTATAAGAACACTTTGTGCTTGTTTAAAAAGTTAGTATTCTAAATTGCTCTTGAGGAAGTTGGCCAGTAAATGGAAGCAATGATGAATGATTTTGTATTATTTTTAAAAATTTCCACCCAAATACTCTCAATTTTTTTGTGTCTCAAAGTCAGTTCACCTTTTTGCATTTACATTTTCTAACATTTTTACAAAACCTCTCATTGCTGTCTCTCTGTCCTTGCATACTGGTTTATTATTAAATATTAAAAGATTATCATTGTGGTTATTTAATTGGTTTCATTGAGTTCCAAAACATTATATTATGGCCTTGTAAGAAAACATTAACTTAATATGGTCAATTTTTTCAACTATATCTTGTACATTTTGAGTGACCTATGTCAGAACCTTTTTATATTTAGTTTCATTTAAATTATATGAATGTCATTATTGAAAGAGTCACTGACTGCAATTGTATCCATTCTATATTTCCCATTGTTCATTTGTTCATTTTTTCATATTTATTTACCATCATTACATCCAGTTCCGTATTTAAATGTTCATTGTTTCCACACTGTATTTACCATCATTACATCCAGTTATAAAATATTCATTGTTTCCCTGCTGTATTTACCATCATTACATCCAGTTTCCAAATGTTCATTGTTACCATTCTGCATTTACCATCATTACATCCAGTTTCCCTATGTTCATTGTTTCCATACTGTATTTACCATCAGTACACCCAGTTTCCAAATGTTCATATTTTCCATACTGTATTTGCCATCAATACATCCAGATATATATTTAATTGTTCAATTTTCCACACCATATTTACCAAAATTACATCAAATTTTGAAAAGTTCATTGTTTCCATAATGTATTTACCATCATTATACTCAATTTTCAAATGTTCATTGTTTTCATACTGTATTTACCATCAATACATCCAGCTACATATATAAATGTTTATAGTTTCCACACTGTATTTACCATCATTACACCCAGTTTCTAAATGTTGATTGTTTTCATACTATTTTACCATCATTATATCCAGTTTCCAAATGTTCTTTGTTTCCACACTGTATTTACCTTCATTACAGTTTCCAGATGTTCATTGTTTCCATACTGTATTTGCTATGATTACATCCAGTTTCCAAATGTTCATTATTTACATACTGTATTTACTATCATTACACCCAGTTTCCAAATGTTCATTGTTTACATACTGTATTTACTGTTATTACACCCAGTTTCCAAATGTTCATTGTTTACATACTGTATTTACTATCATTAAACCCAGTTTCCAAATGTTCATTGTTTCCATACTGTATTTACCATCAATTCTTCCAGTTACATATTTAAATGTTCATTGTTTCTATGCTGTATATGCCATCATTACATCTAGTTTCCATATTTGAATGTTCTTTGTCTATAGTTATCATCATTGCATACAGTTTCCATATCTGAATGTTGATATATATTTAAATCTGCACATTCACATATAATACTTGAATATCCTTGAATATTTCATTTATACTAGTGTCCACTGAATAAGTAGTCACTAGTCTCACTATTGACATTTTCATTTAGAGTATTTGTTATAAATGAAGCACTAAGTTTTTCTTTTGTTGATTGTTGGTATCCAATAAAAGGACAAATTAAATATTTTTTATTTGAAGCATTGTTGATTTAGATAGGCCAACAACAGTGAGAGTTATGAGAGACTGACCAACTTAAAGAGTTGTAAAAACTGCTCACATAGGACAGACTCTAATCATGTTTAAGATTACAGTAAATGGTATTTGGAATTTGTTTACTCATAACCATTTGAAAGTATTAGGAATTGCAATTTATGCATACCCATTTAAAAATTGATACCCATTTTATCAGCATTTACTCTTTCTTTATAGCAAGCGTTATACAATAGTCAGGGGAAACTGATGATATTAATGCAACTTTTTATCTAGTCCAGTACACATTTATCTTGTATGCAGTGTATTGATTGATATTAACTTGCAAATATATAACTACATGTAAGATAAAATTGAAGATAGCTCTGTGCCAAAACTCAAAGTCAAAAATAAAATTACCAGCCATACCTGTTTGAAATTGTATATTGCATTAATAAATTGTGCAGAGAACAAATTTAAGGGTGGATGAAAAATTTAGATAAAGACAATATTTTAGGAGTATATTTATAGTTGAAGATAAAGAAGTTTGTATAATGATTGCTATTGAGTTAATCAGATTTTCCAAAGAAAAGATATGTTTCTGATTGGTTAATACCAAGACTCATATAGACTTCAGACAGGGTGATACCATGAATAATATAGACTTCAGACAGGGTGATACCATGAATAATATAGACTTCTGACAGGGTGATACCATGAATAATATAGACTTCTGACAGGGTGATAGAAGAATCATATAGACTTCAGACAGGGTGATACCATGAATACTATAGACTTCTGACAGGTGATAGAAAAATCATTGAGACTTCTGACAGGGTGATACCAAGAATCATATAGACTTCTGACAGGGTGATACCAAGAATAATATAGACTTCTGACAGGGTGATACCAAGAATCATATAGACTTCTGACAGGGTGATACCAAGAATAATATAGACTTCTGACAGGGTGATACCAAGAATCATATAGACTTCTGACAGGGTGATACCAAGAATAATATAGACTTCTGACAGGGTGATACCAAGAATAATATAGACTTCTGACAGGGTGATACCAAGAATCATATAGACTTCTGACAGGGTGATACCAAGAATAATATAGACTTCTGACAGGGTGATACCAAGAATAATATAGACTTCTGACAGGGTGATACCAAGAATCATATATATATAGACACCTGACTGGGTGATACCAAGAAGAGTATTGACTTTGACAGGGTGATACCAAGAATAATATAGACTTCTGACAGGGTGGTACCAAGAATAATATAGACTTCATGAACCTCATCAATTACAGTAACTTAAACATCTAGAATATAGCCATGCCCATTACAAAGATCCCTGTCATCCACAAGTTTGGCATCATCTCTCACTCTCAGCGTCAGGAGCTTCAAGAACGGCTTCTCAAACAGTCCTACTTCCAGAGCCTCAAGAGTCAGAGAGTTGTTGTCCCAACTAGGTAAGTATCTTGCTTCCTTAACAACTCGTTTAGCATCTAGCTGCCTACCTGATACAAAGTAGGTAATGCCTCAATCAATCACAGCTTATTTATCAAGATGGAGACAGCTAAGATTTGTCACACTTTTTACCACATGCATGTTCAAGTACAAAATACAGTTGTATATAACATACAGTCAGTAAGAAAAGCCAACAAATAATATAAATTAAATATACATAATATTAGCATTACATCACAAAGTGTGTATGCATGTATGGGTTTATCACATTGTATTTTGCATTACATTACAGTGTGTATATGCATGTTAGGCTCTATCACATTGTATTAAGTTTGACATTACATTACAGTCTGTGAATACATTAAGTTTAGCATTATATTACAGTGTATGTATGCATGTATGGCTTTATCACATTGTACTTAGCATTACATTACAGTGTGTGTATGCATGTTAGACAATCACATTATATTAAGTTTAACATTACATTACAGTCTGTGAATATATTAAGTTTAGCATTACATTATAGTGTGTGTATGCATGCATGGCTTTATCACATTGTATTTAGCATTACATTACAGTGTGTGTATGCATGTTAGACAATCACATTATATTAAGTTTAACATTATATTACAGTCTGTGAATATATTAAGTTTAGCATTACATTACAATGAGTGTATGCATGCATGGCTTTATCACATTGTACTTAGCATTACATTACAGTGTGTGTATGCATGTTAGACAATCACATTATATTAAGTTTAGCATTACATCACAGTGTGTATGTATGCATGGCTTTATCCTTTTGTATTTAGCATTACATTACAATGTGTGTATGCATGCAGGGCTTTATCATATTGTATTTAGCATTACATTAAAGTGTGTGTATGCATGTTAAACTATTACATTAAATTAAGTTTAGCATTACATCACAGTGTGTGTATGTATGCATGGCTTTATCACATTGTATTTAACATTACATTACAATGTGTGTATGCATGCATGGCTTTATCACATTGTAATAACTTTAGCATTACAATGTGTGTATGCATGCATGGCTTTATCACATTGTATTTAACATTACATTACAATGTGTGTATGCATGCATGGCTTTATCACATTGTATTAACTTTAGCATTACAATGTGTGTATGCATGCATGGCTTTATCACATTGTAATAACTTTAGCATTACAATGTGTGTATGCATGCATGGCTTTATCACATTGTAATAACTTTAGCATTACAATGTGTGTATGCATGCATGGCTTTATCACATTGTATTAACTTTAGCATTACAATGTGTGTATGCATGCATGGCTTTATCACATTGTATTAACTTTAGCATTACATCACATTGTGTGCATTATTATGCACTGGCTCATTCAAAGTAACAGAAAGAAAAGAGTGATGACAACAAGCTTTGTAAGATTTAATAAAAATAATTTATTTCCCCAGAAAACATGGTGAAAAGGTAAAAGTATGAAATAGGACTTAACGATTTACAAAGAAAGTACAAAGATCTGTCCTTGTGAGAAACATACAAGTCCTGTCAATGAACATTTCTAAATAAAGCTAGTCTGAATCTTAATGCCATTCCAAGATGGTGGATGATGATGTCAGATGAAGTTTTTGCAAAAATATCCAGAATTTTTACTTTAAATCACAATTTGTACTGTTATCTTTCAATTTAGAATTAATTTCACTAAAAGTCTTTGTCCAAAGCCAGTTGTGTGGTTCTCCAGTGAAAATAATTATGGTTTAACATGTCGATGAACTACAGCTGTAATCTATAACAATATACATCTCAAATGAACAACTCTTTCTAGCACCAGGAAAGAATACCTTTATTCAAGTATATGAATGGCTCTCTACAAGGTGTTAAAATATGACTCGGACTGACTAAATGACTGACTGTTTCATAGGTAACTGAGTATTTAAACTGAGCAAAAATGTCTTTCACATACATGCCCATGAGGAATGTATGGTGATTTGAAAATTTCATCATGCATTACAAAGTGTAAACAAGTAAAACTAGAAATGACCTTAGTCACAACCAGTCATCTATCTAGCCTGTTTATCAGAAATCAGTCTAAAAAGATTGCTTACAAAGAGTCATATTTACATTCTAAATAAACATGATGTTTCACTCCAAATATCAGAGCACGTGAATATAATCATCATAATAATAATAATTATATATAATGATACAAAAATGATATAGAAAAAATTTAAATTTTAACACACAAGTAATTAAACTACATGGTTGTAACAGTATGCATGCATGCCTTTATCACATTCTATTAAGTTTAGCATTTTATCACAGTGTGTGCATGTGTGTTCGACTCTATCACATTGTATTAAGTTTAGCATATCTCATTGTGTATGCATGTTAGACTCTATCACATTGTATTAAGTTTAACATTACATTACAGTGTGTGTATGCATGTTAGACTCTATCACATTGTATTAAGTTTAACATTACATTACAGTGTGTGTATGCATGCTAGACTCTATCACATTGTATTAAGTTTAACATTTTATTACAGTGTGTATATGCATGTTAGACTCTATCACATTGTATTAAGTTTAACATTACATTGCAGTGTATGTAAGCAAAGTTGGCTTTATCACATTGTATTGCTCTGGTGTCCTTGTGGTTAGAGTATCTGCCTTTGATGTGGGAGGTTGGGGGTTTGCACCCAAGCCAGTCATACCAAAGACATAAAAGTGGTACTAACAGCTACCTAAATAGTTGGTCAGCCTTAATAGGTTAGAGTTAGGACTGGTGTCAGGACAATGTGCCTGGGTAGGACATAATGCTACTAGTTTGCAGCATGATGCCCCAGTGTTAGACATCACTAGAAACTGCCATACTGTGGACATGGTAGTGATATGACTGAAAAATTGTTAAAGCCACATCAAAAATCCAAATCGCAGACACACACACACACAGAATGGTCAATTGCAATAAATTAGCATTCTGATTAAAATTTCTCCATGTAGAGATTATGTGGAATTTTTGGGGGAGACAGAAAGTGCAGTTTGATTTCTTTCTTAAAATGAGTCAGTTCGGTATTTAATTTATATGTCTACAGTTATAAATATATAATTTCAATTGTAGTATAAATAGGTTAATCACATCATTAAATTCATCCATCTGTTATGCCATGCTGCAATTCTCTCACTGTCCCATTGGACTTGTAGAGGCAATCACACTCACATTTTATCCACTCAGTGAACCTAGTCCAGATTGATTCTGGTTTTGGACAATTATAGAAGGTTTGATATCATTTCTACAGATTTTGTAAAGAAAGCATAAATTACTTGAAAATTTTCCAATTTAAAAAAAATAATTGTTGCCAAAATTCTGTACAAAATCTTAGTTGGAAGCCATTTAAGTCTAGGATTTCTGGTTACTGTGTGAGGAAAGGAATAAAGTATTTTTTTTCATTCATTCTCATTTAAGTAGTCAAATTGTGTAACCATTTTGCAGCCGAGTCAATCTTGTGGTTATTGCAGATGAGAGTTTTGTAAACCTTAGCCCTTTTTTATCCATAATTATAGGTAAGACAGACGTGTGCTTACATGCGTACTGTGTATTAGAATTGATATTTGCATCAGGTTTACTTCTGTACATTTATAAAGCATCAGTAGCTCCAGAATTCTAGGAAATTTACATGGAATTCAAATTTATTATAAAATATGTCGAGACTGATCTATGAACCCTCTTTGTTTATAAAGTCAGTGACATTGAAGATTCCTTTTTCAATCCAGTGTTTGTACATTACTGTAGAATTTCCAATGATGATATTAGAACTCTTTGTATTTTTGAACAAATTCTTCTTTGTTTTCAGCAATAAACTTATACAATTTGATGTAAGCTGAAAATATATAATCCAGACCATATTCAGGAATTACATAGCTCTTTGAGAAAATTTATTCTGAATAGGAAAATTTTGTTATGTTGAAAACAAGTGAAAATAGAATGTTTTTCCATTCAGATTCATGATCAACCATTAAACTCCCTAAACTGGTTTACTTCTTACTTAACACATACAGTGCAAAAAGTATCTTTAAATGATCAACTTTCTCAAAGAAAAAAAATAGTAATTGTGGAGTACCACAGGGCTCTATCCTTAGACCTCTGTTATTCATTCTATTTATCAGTGATGATACTACACTTTCTGAGATCGCTAAAACCAACATGGTCCTTGAAAATCACTTACAAAATGCTCTCAACAGACTTCAAGTATGAAAACAGTATGATAATAAATACAGAAAAAATGAAAGTCCTACTAGCTACAAAGCTACAGAAAATATCAAGGCTAGATAGCGATAGACTCCAGGTTATTATTTGATAATGTGAGCCTTAATATGACCTCTCATGATAGAATTTTGGTGTATTTGTAAATAACAATCTTACTTTGGCTATTCTCATTAAACATGTTTCAAAAATGATTAATTATTCTTACCTCTGGCTACTGAGGTAAATCAAAACATGCAATCCTCTTTCAGTATTTATAGGTTACTGCATTTGTATGGGAAAATATGAACAAGTTTTTTTGGATGGATATACTGTACGACCTTGGGAGTGAAGTATATCCTTCCAACAAAACCAGTTCATATTTTCCCATACAAATACAGTAACCATTTTATTATATGCTCATTTCTTATTCTTCCCAAGGCTTAAATATATAAACAAATATACACTGCAAGAAACAAAGTAACTAAATGTATGCTGTATTCCAAACTAAATACATAAGCATTGAATATTATTATTAATGAACACATAAATCTGGTAAGATAAATATGAAGTTGGTCGTGCTTGATGTAAGTTTCAAAAGAAAATGGCGTTTGCTATACTTAAAATTGAAATTTGGAACAATATTGTTAATGAATACGCATTGCATTTGATCTGGAAAGAATATGTTTTGGTATTTTTGTCAGTTGAACGCAATCTTTTGATTATGGTCTGGATTTATCTGCATGACGTGACTTGCATTGGATTCCAGCAGCGTCTACAAATTTAATAGTTTTGAATTGTGTTGACATCGGCATGCATGCTTCTTTTCTGTAATTGAAAAATGCAGATCATAATGTGGTTAAATTATGAAGCCTTTCCATTGCAATTATTGAAAAGATGCAGTGGAATTTGATGTTTATTTCATTTCGAGTGCAGTAATGATGATCTAACTGCACTTGGAATATACTCGAAATTGCAGTACAATTTCAAAATGTGTAATCTACCTTGAGAACCCATGACATGGCTGACATCTAATTCAGATTTACAGACATATAAAAGTATATTTTTTGAGCAAATTCAGGATGTAAAATTGTAAGCATATTTTTGGCCATTTTTATTAACAGCTAAAGGAGACAGTGTATGTGTTTAACTTATGTTTTATTGTGAGGACCCTGTAGAGCATCTATTTCTAGCTAAATCTGAAACATTGTATCAAAAAAGTAAACACGGAATGTGCCAAAGCAGTTTGTATGTGTCAGTCTATGAAACATTTGCTGGTATGTGGCCATCCATGAAATATCTGCTTTAGTTCATTCATGAAAAAATTGTTTACATTAGAAAATAGTTCCTTTGTATGTGGGGTGCAGTATGAAGGTATTCAATACTGGGGAATATTGAAAGATTCTGACAATGTAAAGTTAACGGAGACAAAAGATGAGCATATATTAAAGGGTCATCTTTTATAAAAGTTATATGCAGCCTTATCTGTAATGTAATTACCTCTAATTCAAACATAACAATACTTAAAAGACTCCTAAAGAGGGCTTGCCATTTAATTCTAGATAAATGTATAGACAATTTTCAGGATGCAATGAATTAAACAATACATGAAAGAATATTTCTTAAAAAGGCCAAATTGATGTATTGTCCAATGCTATATTATATTGGGCTCTGTATTATCACAGCAAACAGAATTTTCTAATTAATTTTGGACACATGTCATATAGTGGTTGTTTACCAATGTAAAGCTGTAGCCAGTAAGGATGCGAATATCTTATAGCAAAATTTCCTCTAAAATGTCAACATTTTTCTAAGTTTACAATGAAAAGAAAGAACATCACTTTTTAGTAAAGTGCTTGAATGAACATCACCTTTTTGTAAAGTGCATGTAATTACATTGATCAGCGAATACAAAATTCCAGTCAAACTTGCTACACCTGCATTGGATTTAATTATGAAATATATTCAGTATATCTGATGTTTGATGATTATAGGTCATATCCTGATAGTGACATACATATCATTACAAGGTTAAGGTTGCAATTTGATTTCATGGTAGCCATTATGGACCCAAATGGACAAAATGCTGGTAATAAGCCTACTTATCCAACATAAATAGGAAAGCAATAATAGTTAAACTACTTTTAAAATTAGTAATATTTCAATAATAATATTATTAATAATTGATTTATTTGTATATATATATATATATATATATATATATATATATATATATATATATATATATATATATATATATATAAAGAATACAAATCATATGGCGAATAACAACCCTCTCAAGCGTACTGGATCCACCAAGGGATCACGTTTGTCAGGGATTAAATGTCAGAATAAATGGTATCCTATCAACCAGACAATCCCAAAGTAGGTAAAATCATCGCAAACCACTGGCCAACCGTGCAATCGTCAGACATACTAAACCTAATACTTCCGAACAAACCTGTAGTAGCTTACCGGAGACCAAAAAACCTAAAGGACATCCTAGTCAGGGCCAAGCTAACAACAAACCAACCTAGTCAATCTGGACCCTGTGGCGATAAAGATGCAAAACCTGTCAACATATGATAGAGACCAAGACATTCACTATCACAGTGTATACAAAAAACTAAATACATGGTCCAAAGCAAAACGTGCACAGAGAAATGTGATATTCCATCCATGAAAATCTGCTTTAGTTCATGTCATGAAATAAAATGTTACATATAAGATAATTCCTTTTAGTGGTCAGATTAAGGTATCAATACGGAATAAAAGATTCTGTACAATGAAGTTAACCGGTGCAAAAGATGGCATATCTCCTAAGGTCCAACTTTTATAAAATAATCAGCTTATCTGTAATGTATTACCTCAATCAACACTAAGCATACTTCAAGACTCCGAAGAAAGGCTGCATTAATGTAGCAATGTATAGACAATTTGAGATCAATGGATAAACAATACATGAAGAAATTTTTAAAATAGCCAAATTGTATGTATTGTCCATATGCTAATTATATATATATATATATATATATATATATATAAAGAATACAAATCATATGGCGAATAACAACCCTTTCAAACAACCCTTTCAAGCGTACTGGATCCACCAAGGGATCACATGTGTCAGGGATTAATTAAAATAGATGCAATAAACTGATGACGAATAGTATGAAACTAGTAATTAACTAGCCTAAGCGCTTTCGACTCTTAATGAGTCTTTTTCAAAGGCAAATACAAAACATATATATACGATAAACAAATAAACAGTTTCCGCATCTAGTCTATACAAGCTGGTTGTATTTATAGTTTTAGCACATGTGAAGACAGCCATGTAGAGGTTTACAAACACAATGTTTTTGTGTTTATTTGTTTATCGTATATATGTTTTGTATTTGCCTTTGAAAAAGACTCATTAAGAGTCGAAAGCGCTTAGGCTAGTTAGTTATTAGTTTCGTCGTCATCAGTGTATTGCATCTATATATATATATATATATATATATATATATATATATATATATATATATATATATATATATATATATATATATATATATATATATATATATATGTGTATGTATATATGTATGTATGTATGTAATACTGCAGCAATAACAGATCAGTTTTATTGTGTAACAACATTATGTACCACGATAATACAGTGATCCAGGCTATAAAGGGTCCAGAAAAGCCATCCCTGTCTATGTAAGGAATATCTTTCACCAAAGATATGCTGATGGTACTCCAAATTTAAGGTCCATTTTAAGTAAAAATTCTATTAATCCAAAGTTAAAGAAGTAAAAGTTTTAAAAAGTTTTCAATTTACTGGCCCACTGGTATGGAACAACATTGATAGGGCCATTCAAAGATTCTTTCTGTGTTCTGATTTAAGAACCCCTATAATTGAATATATACCGAAGATTAACTTAGTCTTGTGTAGTTTTTTTATAATACCCAAAAAAAATCATCATCATCATCATCATCATCATCATCATCATCATCATCAGTCCTGTAGTTTTGTAGACTGTTGGGACACCACATGAGACTGAACAACCATTCCTCTGGATTTTCCGTCTTTCTCAGTGAGTCGCTCAGTGTCAAGTCTGTCCACTCCCAAATGTTGTCTTCCCATCTCTTTCTCTGTCTGCCTCTCTTTCTTCTTCATTGTACAGTGCATTATGGGATTGTCTTGGCAAGTTCTGATGATATATTAGATGCTGAAGATCTTTTGGAAGCATCTCATCTCTGTGGCCAGTATCCTTTTCTCTAAGTCAGCTGTTATGTTCCATGTGCAAATCCTGGAGAGTACTTCAGGCTTCAATTGTTCATATGCTACAATTGCCCCCAAATACTTGAAGTGTTGGACCATTTCTAGCTTTGTACCTTGGACCCTGATGTCAGTGCTGATGCCCTTGGTGATGTTGGTCATCATTTTGGTCTTCTCTGCACTGATTTCCATACTGTAGGCTGAAGAGGTTTTGTCGAGGCTCTCTACTAAACTAGCTAGTTCTTGCTCATTTCCTTTAAGTCCATCAATGTTTCAGCAAAACGTAGGTTGGTTACTGTTTTGCCTCCAAAGCTGACAGTCTCTTTAGGACACATGGTACTAATTGTATTGAAAAATAGGAACCAGCCTAGAAATGGGCTGTGTCATTCTGAACCAGTCTCCTTTGCTGCCATTGAAGTATACTGCACTGTTGGCCTTGTCATAGAGGTGCTCTATTACAGTAATGAGATTGGCATTGATGTTGTATAGTCTCATTGTTGCCCACAAGGCTGCTTGCTATACCATATCAAATGTATTCATGAAATCCATTAAGGTGTGGTACAGATCTTGCTGGTGTTGCAGGTATTTTGCACACAATATCCTGAGGCTGAAGATCTGCTCTGTTGTGCTGTGCCTTGCTCTGAAACTTGCCTGCTCTTCAGCAATGATCTTTTCAGTCTGTGGCTTTAGTTTGTTCAGTAGATCCTCAACATGACTTTGCTTGAATGGTTTATAAGACTGATTGTATGGTGTTTTGACACTGCTGCAAGTTCCCTTTCTAGGGGAAGGTGATGATCAGTGATTGGGTCCAGGGAGATGGCCATACTCCTGTTTACCAGATGTTTTTACAGATGCTTGTGAGGGTGCTTCTCTCCCTCCCCCTTCCCCTCCCCCCGCTTGGACCAGTTCTGCTGGGATGTTGTTCACTCCTGCTGACTTCCTCTTTTTCAAAGATCACACTGTTGTTTCTACTTCTTCGCGTAGGATAGGGTGGTTGTCATTGTTAGTTGTTGGAGGGATGTTCCTCTGGATCTCTTGTGGTTTGGTGGTTGTAAACTTCTGTACTCTGTCCATCTTTTCAGAATGTCTTTTTCTTCTGTGAGGCATTTTTCAGCTTTGTCTTGTAAGGAGGTAACTTGCTGTTATTTTGTGATTATTAGATCTTGGACCAGTTGGTACGCTTTCTTGCTGTTGTTCCTTTTTAAGTTCCCTTCAATGTCTTTGGACTGTTCTTCTATCCAGTTCTCTTTGGCTTTTTTCTTGTTTTTCTTGACTTCCTGGTTGACTGTCTTGTACTGCTCTGCCCCTTCTGTATCATTCTTTTTCTTCAGCTCCCTTCTCTTGTCACACAGGTCCAGGACCTCAACTGTGACCCAGGGCTTCTTTACTGGGTGATGTCTATCAAGAATCTTGCTGGCTGTTTTGTTTATTGCTGTATTAAAGTTAGTGATCAACGTGTCCATGTCTGTATCATCAGTGTTGAGGATGGTGAGCAGTGCAAATTTCCTGCCAATCATTGCTGGAAGGCTTCTGCTTCTTTGGGATCCTTTATTTTCTTGAGATCAAACTTTATTCTTATGTGGCTCTCTTTCTTGACCTTCTTTAGATGTAGTCTTAAGGTCATCATCACCAGATCATGGTCACTTCCAATGTCTGGGAAAGCTTCAAGTCTTGGCAATGTTTACACTTGACTGTATGCACCTCTTCACTATGATGTAGTCGATCTGACTGTGATGGCATGCACCACTGAAAGTACATCGAGTAAAGAATGAAATCTAACCTAATTGGCTTGCAACTGAAATCCTTGATGCTCTGAAAACAAGAGACCAATTTAAGGCTATGGGAAACCATGCACAATATAAAGTATGGAGAAACAGAATAACAAATATAATCAAAAAAGCTAAACAAAATTATTTTCAATCATTGCTTGAAAACAAAAAGAGTGACAAAAAACTGCATTTGGAAAGTCTTCAATGAACTCACTGGAGGAACACACAAAGATCAGATAAATAAAATCCACTCACTTCTGGTAAATGACACCATAGTCACTGATGACAATGACATTGCAAATGTTTTCAATGAATTTTTCACCAACATTACCACAAAGTTAAAAGAACCAGTGATTGAAAACAACTTTATTGAACTTAAAAAGTTCTGCAGCTGCAAAATCTCTAAGGAGGTAGGTTTCTCCATCCCACAAGTCTTAAAAAACTTTGTTAAGAAATATCTCAGTGAACTTGATACTAAGAAAGCTACAGGACTTGATCAGATTGGTCCACGACTCATTAAATCTTCTGCCTCTGCTATTGTAGATAGCTTAACATTCATAATCAATTTAAGTATTGCATCCTCATCTGTTCCCAAAATAAGGAAAACTGCAAAAGTAACTCCTATTCACAAATCTGGCCCTAAGGATGATGCTGATAACTACCTGCCAATCTCAATACTACCAAACTTGTCAAAATTGATTGAAAAGCATGTCCATGATTCATTCATATCATATTTAACCAAACACTTTCCCTTATACCCTAATTAATCAGACTTTAGACAGAAACACTCATTTGAGACTACCTTGATCTCCCTAACTGATAAATGGCTTCAAGCACTTGACCAAGGTAGAATAATAAGTTCTGTATTTGTAGATTTCAGGAAAGCTTTTGACATGGTAGATCATGAAATCCTTTTGAAGAAACTCTAAATCTACCAATGTGATGAAAGCACAGTTAGATGGTTTACTTCATACTTAAGTGAGAGAACACAACATGTTTATATTAATAATGATCTGTCTGAACCTGAAACAATTAGATGTGGAGTACCACAAGGCTCAGTTCTGGGTCCATTACTGTTTATTTTATTTATTAATGACCTACCACTTGTACTAAAGGACTCAGTATCATCTGCAGATCTCTATGCAGATGACACAACATTGCCAGACATCCAAAACACAAAACAAGAACTCAAAATTTCTTTACAGAATGCCTTAAGCAAACTAGAATACTGGTGCACATGCAATGGCATGGTGGTTAGTACTGGTAAAACTAAAATATTACTTATCTCAACACGGAAAAAAAGAACAAAACTTGATTGCGCTGAACTATGTCTGACATGGAATGATAAAAGTTTGCAAATGGTCTGTCATGATAGTCAACTTGGTGTTTTGGTAGATAATAACCTATCATGGACTGAACATATTAAACATATCAGTAAAAAGGTCAATTCAAGTTTATGGCTTGCCAGTAGGATAAGACACTTTCTCCTGGAAAAGCACAGAAAACTATTTTATAACAGTTACATACAACCCTATTTAGAATTACTGTAATACAGTATGGGGTAATTCAAATGATAAAACTTAGCAAACCTGGCACATCTCCAAAAAAGAGCTTTTGAGTTAATATCAATCCAGAAAGAAAGGAAGGAAAATTTAGCTGGTAAGTTAAAAATACTACCTATTAAAGACTGAATCTGTTTAAGAAAAGCCAAATTAATGTACAGGATAGCCAATAATAATGCTCCTGAATATTTACAATCACTATTCAAGTATTATGGCTACCTGGAAATACTCCCCACCTGCGATCAATGTCTACCAAACATTACAAAATTTCCAAACCAAATAAGGAATTATTTAAAAAAGTTTCCAATACTATAGAACTTTGCTCTGGAATAATATTCCAGTTGAGATTAGAAATGCCCACTCTATTTCCACTTTCCAAACCCAGTATATACAATGGCTTCAGAGATGCAGCAAAAAAAAATAAATTCCTTTGAATGAGGGCCTCAAGGTAGATTAGTTCTTAGCTAATTGAGTTACCCTCTTTAAATAAAGTCATAATAATAATAATAATAATAATAATAATAATAATAATAATAATAATAATAATAATAATAATAATGGTCTCCGCTTGGACTGTGCCATGACCATCTTCTGGATACTTTGTGTTGGTTAAAGGTGTTTGCTAGCATAAAGTTATCGTAACTAGCAAATTCCAGTAGCTTTTGACCTCTCTCATTGGTCTGTGCTTTGCAGCAGCACCACGTGTTCAATTCCAGTTCATGCAAGCGTCCTCACCTATCTTGGCATTCCAATCACCTTGTACCACTAGAATGTCTTTCTTCCCTAAAATGGTGATAATAAAAACGTATATGAAATACTTTGAATCTAAAAAACAAGTACACAAAGAAATGTCAGTCTATGAAATTAAGATAATCTAAAAATCAAGGACACACAGAAATGTCAGTCTATGAATTGAAGTGAATCTAAAAATAAGTACACACAGAAATGTCAGTCTATGAATTGAAGTGAATCTAAAAACAAATATACACAGAAATTTCAGTATACTTTATATGAATTGAAGTGAATCTATAAAAAACCAAGCACACACAGAAATGTCAGTATGTGAAATGAAGTGAATCTTAAAAGCTAATTTAAAAAATGAGCACACATGGGCACACCACTCTATGGATTGAAGTGAAACTAAAAAATAAGCACAAATAGAAATGTTAGTATATGAATTAAAGTGAATCTAAACAAGCACACATGAACATACCAGTGTATGAACTGAAATGAATCTAAAACACAAGCATACAAAGAAATATCAGTATATGAATTGAAGTGAATTTAAAATACAAGCACATATGAACATACCAGCATATGAATTGAAGTGAATGTAAGAAACAAGCACATATGAACATACCAGCATATGAATTGAAGTAAATTTAAAATACAAGCACACATGGGCATACCTGTGTATGAATTAAGTGAATTTAAAATACAAGCACACATGAACATGCCAGTGTATGAATTGAAGTGAATCTAAAACACAAGCTCATACAGAAATGCAAATAAAATAAAATTAGTAAATGACTTATACTTTGTGTTGATGATCTGTTTACCTATTGCTTACTTTGTTCTCATTCTGCATTTTTATTTATTATTTTTAAAAAATCAGATATAAACAATATGCTTGTATGTGTAATTGATTAGTAAAACATAACATTGTCCTGTTTGCAGTCAGTAGATACTTATGCATGTATTATCAGGAATCCATTTGAAGTGACGGAAGAGTTTGTTTATCAGTATAACAATGGCAAGAGTCTGGATGAAAGAGATAAATACGAAGAGGCAGCTCATACAATGTTGGAACGCTGCAAGGTCTGTACATAGCTATTATCTCCACTTAAACACTGTACATAGCTATTATCCCCATTTGAACACTGTACATAGTTTGATTATCTCCACTTGAACACTGCACTCTCTGTACATAGCTATTATCTCCATTTGAACACTGTACATAGCTATTATCTCCATGTGAACACTGTACATAGTTTGATTATCTCCACTTAAACACTGCACTCTCTGTACATAGCTATTATCTCCATTTGAACACTGTACATAGCTATTATCTCCATTTAAACACTGTACATAGCTATTATCTCCACTTGAACACTGCACTCTCTGTACATAGCTATTATCTCCACTTGAACACTGTACATAGCTATTATCTCCATTTGAACACTGCACTCTCTGTACATAGTTATTATCTCCATTTGAACACTGCACTCTCTGTACATAGCTATTATCTCCACTTGAACACTGCACTCTCTATACATAGTTTGATTATCTCCATTTGAACAATGCAGGGTCTGTACATAGTGAGATATTATATCCTTTGCAACAGTACATATGCTTAGTAATATTGTATATCCATTGTAACACTACATATCCTTAGTAATACTGTAATTCCATTGTAACACTACATGTACATGGTAATATTGTATCTCCATTGTAACACTACATGTACTTAGTAATATTGTATCTCCATTATAACACTACATGTACTTAGTAATACTGTAATTCAATTATAACACTACATGTACTTAGTAATATTGTATCTCCATTGTATTGTAAGACTACATGTACTTAATAATATTGAATCCATTATAATACTACATGTACTTAGCAATATTGTATCTCCATTGTAACACTACATGTACTTAATAATATTGTATCTCCATTATAACACTACATGCACTTAGTAATATTGTATCTCCATTGTAACACTACATGTACTTGGTAATATTGTATCTTCACTTGAATACTGCAAGGTCTGTTGATAGTGTGATTTCATCTCTACTTCACCACTACAGGGTCTTACAAATTAGTTTGATTTTATTTCCATTGAACTCTGCATGTACACTGCAAGGTCTATACTTAGTATGAATGTATCTTCACTAGAACACTGCAAAGTTTATACTTAGTATGATTGTATCTTCACTGGAATGCTGCATGTACTTAGTATATTTGTATCTCCACTGGAATACTACATGGTCTGTACTTTGTATGATTATTTCCACTGGAATACTGTAATTTCTGTCCTTAGTATGATTGTATCTCCACTTGAATGCTGCATGTACTTAGTATATTTGTATCTCCACTGGAATACTGCATGTACTTAGTATGAATGTATTTCCACTGGAATATTGCATGTACTTAGTATGATTGTATCTCCAGTGGAATGCTGCATGTACTTTCTCAACAGAAATATAGCATGGTCTGTACATTGTATGACTTGGTCTCTACAGTTTGTTTAGAAATCAATTCTGGCACTATCAAGATTGGATACAGCGCTTCTTATTGATAATGATATTGATAAAAGTCATACAACATTGATATGTACACTTAGGAATGTTCTTACAGCATTGTATTCTGATAGTACAGTAAAGTACAAAATGGAGTATTTAGAAAAGTTGTCCGATGTAATGATATTTATGACCATAGAAACATTTTACAAGGTGCAGTGATATACTGAGAGGCTTTATTGTGAGGGACAATTGTAGTATAATTTACCCAATTTAATAAGTTTTATGACTCTTACAATATTACTGGAGGGTTAATGATATACCAAGAAGATTTATAATGTGGTTGATATATTAAGATTAATATTGGATATAGTTTTTATTATTATTTTTGTAATTATTATTAATTTTTCTTTTTTTAAATATTGTATGCTCTTTAAAGCTTTAATCAAATCTTGAATGTATGTGTCATTTTAGCAAACATCAAGAACAGTAGCTTAAAATCTGATCTAAGTACAGATTTATAGTCTTTGCTTAGCAGATCTGTGACCAATTACTATTACATTTTTACATGAATAGTGTGATTAATTATTTTCATAATCAGTTTTATGCAGTAACTATTGAAGAGACTAATTTTTAAGTTTTTTGCAGTGTATTTTTATCATAAAATCTGCAGGTTGTTTTTCTAGAAACTACAAAAGATATTTCAATACCTGAGTCTGCATTACTTTTGTTATTGTCAACTCCTTTTATAGAGAAGGGCCGGTCTTCGAGAAGGGGGAGAGGCAAAGCATGCCAACCTGCCAATGGCTTGGACAGAGCTTGCCCAGCTGGCACAGTGCAAGGGAAAAATACAGGAAGGTGAGAGGGATTGTATTTTATTATTTGTCCTGTTTTATGTCTTTCTGTTATCCTTATATTTTCCTGCTTTTATCTTCATTTCTTTCATATTATATATGAAATTTTATGGCAATGGGAGAAAATAAAAAATTGGTTTTCTCTTTGCCAATCATTTCAGACAGTTCGTTTTCCAGCATAATTTCAAGTTTTTCTTCAGTTTTGACTAGTATTACACCTCTCAGAATTACACCTCTTTGGTCTTTAACTGCAAAATAAGACAGAGCAAAATTAACAAGGTTTGTATAATTAGCAAATATAATTTGTTTCACTAGAGTACAAAGTGAAAAAATTGAAAGTAACTTACAGAATGGTAGATAAATCTCTAAAATTCATAAAATCTATCAATTCCAATAGTTCTGAGTAGTCCAAATAAGTTCCAAAGGTATTTAAAATGATAAAACTACTATACTGATGTGTCAACTGAATAGAAGAAATGATCTAATCCCAAAATATATTGAATGAATTCATGGTACAGCTATATATTCAAAATCTTAAGAGTGTCTCATAGTAATTCCATAAAGCCAAGTTATATCCACATAATGGTAGTCTTGAAATGAATGTCAAAACATTACAATTTCAAAGAATGACTGTTTTAAATAAATGATCTCATGTAACTCTTTCAAGACCAATAGTTCTACCAGTATTAAGAATGTTTAATTCTATTATGTACCTAGGCTCTTATAGAAAAGAAACAAGAAAAGAGTGAAGACAACAAGCTTTGTAAAATTTAACAAATAATTTATTTCCCCAAACAATTAAGGTAAAAATGAGAAAAATAACTTATGGTTATGTGAATCAATTCCAAAAATAATCCAAGAATTAAGATTTAGAAGTCCTATTATTAAAAAGTCCAAAATGAATCTGAGTTCGAGTCATAATGAAATTCAAAATGGAAGGCAATGATGTCTATTGTGGTCAGCATCATACTGATGTGTCAACAATTTCTTTGTTGAATCACAGAAAATAATATTCCAGTTTGGAATTCTGAATAATTGTCAATAAATGTCTTTGTCCAAGAATCAATTTAGGAGCACTTGTATTCCAAGGAAAATAATGACTTTAAATGGAATAAAATAAAAATTTAACTCAAACTAGTCACAAGACATGTTTGAAGCCCAACTGGCTATTGGTAATAAGACTAACTAAAATGCAAAAGGGATGCCTGGGTGGGGGTCAAGAGTTCATCATCCCAGAACAACATAGAAGCTTGTAACATGATAATTATCATGTACTCCAGTTATGGCCTTGACTCAACAATTCTTACTAGAGAAATAATTTTAAAAAATAAATAAAAGTTGTTTACTATAACTGTTACTGTTTCTAAATCAAGGTCAGAAACTGGACAAAATGTTTCATTTATCATAACAGTCTGGTCTAATAGAACTCAGAACTGAATGTCTAAAAAAAGGTAAAATCCAATAGACAAGTTATCTTTACAATAAAATGTAATGGAAAAAACAAATTTAAAACTAAGAAACTAATGAATAAATCACATATACATAACAATTCCATTAATAATTTACTTATAAAAAAAATTATATGCATTTGGGACAATTGTATTTCAGAATACCTTATCGGGAAACAGATCGGCTGATTCACACTGACTAATCAGGTCAGGAATATTTAAAAAAGAATATGACCTCAATTCTCAAGAACTCATGGTGTTGTTGTTTTATTTTCTGAACTATAGTATCTCTCAACCTTGGACCACTCTGGTGGCCCAGTGGTTAGAATGTCTGCCTTGGATGTAGGAGGTCGCAGGTTCAAACCCCAGCCAAGTCATACCAAAGACCTAAAAATTGGTACTAACAGCTGCCTCACTACATGCAAAGCATTAAGAAGTTAGTGATAGGAATGAAGAGCCTGTTGTCAGGATAATGTGACTGGGTGGGACATCATGCTACATATCTGCAGCATGATACCCCAGTGCTAGACATGACTATAAATTGCCACACTGCAGACATTGTAGCGATATATGACTGAATTAAAGCTAAATTAAATATCCAAATCACACACAGATTCACATCTCAGCATTGGAACTTTATGAATGATATCTTTGCATTTGATACATAACTCATCATACAGTCCTAACTATGATTTTAGCATTAAAAATATCATTAAGAAAAGGACCCTTATAAAAACTACTATTATGAAAATACTATACATAATATATATATATATATATATATATATATATATATATATATATATATATATATATATATATATATATATATATATATATATATATAACACTAAGAAGTTTTGCATAATGCATATCTGTGCCATCTATGTTTCTGTTTCTGTTTAATTGTTTCAGCATTCCTACTTTATCTTCATCTTTATTGATGTTTGCAAGGTAAGCTGCCAAAATTCAATTAATAATCTTGTTAAAACTAAATTCTAATATATATTTAAAAGAAAATGCTTGTCAACTTTTATGCTTACTGGTATATCATTTTCAGAATGCCTGGATGTATTAATTACTTCCCTTGATCAGTCTCCCATGGAGAAGTATCATATTCCTGCTCTGTTTTTCCTGGCAGAGACAATGTTGTACTGGCTTCGCACTGATGCTGTTCATCAGCCTTATCTCAGAACAGGAGAGATTAAACTTCTCAAGGTGAGATCATAAAATATCATTAGTGCAGTGGATGTGGTATACAAGACCACTTATTAATAAGTCTAGATAGTCTAGACATCAAAGCAAAGTGTGTGTGTGCATGTGCATTTGTGTGTGCATGTGTGTATGTGTGTGATTATTACCAGTATGGTTGTGCATGGTCTGGACTTTTCAGTCTCATTGTATGTGTCTAAGTGAAACAGACGAACCAGGCTCAATCCACAACCATGACAGACTTTGTATACATTCCCAATAAATAGATCCATCTTAGGAAATGAGAGATAAAATTTTTAAGGTGAGATCATATGATATAGGCATACATGTCAGTCAGTACAGTCCAGTCTCAGGATTGGAGAGATTAAACTTCTTAAGATTAGATAATATAAAACATAAATTCATCAGCCCTTTTTCTGGGTAGGAGAAATAAAACTTCTCAAGGTGAAATCATCTAAAATATGCATACATATCCATCAGCCCTATCTCAAGACAGCAGTATCCATCAGTCCTATATCAGGACAGCAGTATCCATCAGCCCTTCTCTTAGGACAGTAGTATCCATCAGCCCTTCTCTTAGGACTGCAGTATCCATTAGCCCTTTTCTTAGGACTGCAGTATCCATCAGCCCTTCTCTTAAGACAGCAGTATCCACAAGCCCTATCTCAGGACAGCAGAGATTAAACTGGTCAGGCTGATATCATCTGGATGTTTCCAGTGTTCTGGTGCCATGAAATTCTTTACCACTAATGGCAAAAATTGCTTAAAGTTTGAAGTAATTAAGATATAAATATTAACATACAATATAATGACATCAAAATATAGATACATACCAATATTAATATACCATAGAACTTGCATACCAATATAGATGTATCATAGAATTTACATATAAATTTAGATGTACCATATAATTTATAGACAAATATACCTGTTCTATAGAATTTTACATACAAATACATCATGGACATACTTTCTTCGCATGATCAATGTTTGTAAACAGCCTTTTTTATGATTGGTTTTTTAAGTGGATTGACATTGGCCTACATGTGAAAATTATCATAATAAGAGACCACATGATCAATCTCATGAGATTTGAGTTTAAATATGCATTCCATATATTTTTTCGGACAGAGTCATTCAAAACCTTGAAGGAACAAGGTGTATTAATTTTGATTTGTTGCCAGAATATTTAATTCTTTGTCTGATTTTTGGATTCAATAATTTATTCTCCTGGACACTCAACAAGTTGACTTTCTTATAAATAATTCTGAAAGATATTCATGGAAGTTAATTCTGGAATTATTCGTAAACAAGGATTGTGATTCAAGTGAGGAATTGTTGATATTCATACATTGGACTACATCTGACGTCATCGCCCTCCATATTTGTACATCGTCGGGACTCGAACCTGGATTCTAAAAGGACTATTTAGTGATAGGACTTGTGTTTTTATTCTTAGAATCATATTTGGATTATACTTACAAACTGTAAGTCCTATTTTCCAATATTTACATTAATGTCTAGGGAAATAAATTGTTTTGTTAAAATTTACAAAGCTTGTTGGCTTTCACTCTTTTCTTTGTTTTTATAGATAGAATTTGCATACAACTATAGATATATCATAGAATTTGCATAGAACTTTAGATATAACATAGAATTTACATGCAAATATAGATGTATCATAGAATTTGCAAACAAATATAGATGTATGATAGAATTTACATATAAATATAGAATGTACCATAAAATTTGCATATGAATGTGGATTTACCATAGAATTTACATACAAATATAGATGTATCATAGAATTTACATACTAATATAGATGTATTATATAATTTACATACAAATATAGATGTATCATAGAATTTACATACATATATAGATGTACCATAGAATTTACATACTAATATAGATGTACCATAGAATTCACATACTAAGATAGATGTACCATAGAATTCACATACTAATATAGATGTACCATAGAATTTGCATACATATATAGATGTACCATAGAATTCACATATTAATATAGACATACATAGAATTCACATACTAATATAGATGTACCATAGAATTTGCATACATATATAGATGTACCATAGAATTCACATATTAATATAGACATACATAGAATTCACATACTAATATAGATGTACCATAGAATTCACATACTAATATAGATGTACCATAGAATTCACATACTAATATAGACGTACATAGAATTCACATACCAGTATAGATGTACCATAGAATTCACATGCTAATATAGATGTACCATATAATTCACATACTAAGATAGATGTACCATAGAATTTACATACATATATAGATGGACTATATAATTTACATACAAATATATATGTATCATAGAATTTACATACAATATAGATGTATCATAGAACATACATATAAGTATAGAGTTACTATAGAATTTACACACAAATATATATGTACCATAGAATTTACATACTAATATAGATGTACATGTAATTTACATTTAAAGAGAGATGTGTTTTAGATTATACATATTAATATAGATGTATCATAGAGTTTACATTCAAATTTCAAGACAATAACATACCTTGTCATTAAGTGACATGGATGTCACTTTCTCTACACAATCTCTTTGAATAATCAATGGTATCCCTTAGAATATTCAATATTTAGAGTTTCATATGAATCATTAATTACAATGAGCTATGCATTTGAATGAAGTATTTCTATTTATGTGTAGGTGTGGTCTCGGGTCAAATATAGGTGTTTATTAATAAGAGAACTCATAATAGTGAGGTTCATTATAGTGAGGGTTTTATATACATTTGCAATTATATTTGTTTTTCTGGTCAGTCAGCTTGTGTTCATAGAACAGTTATATTCTATTATTTTATTAGGTAGATATATCATGTTCACATGAATGCTTTATTACCAAGTTATTGTGTTGTGTGGATGGATGAGCTTGTGTTCACATGACTTCTGTGACATTCTTTTCTTGTGTGGATTTGTCAGCTTTTGTTCACAGGACTTCTATTACATTACTTTTGTTTTGTGGATGGGTCAACATGTGTTCATAGTACTGTTCTATTATATTGTTTTTTTCTCCAGATAGGTCAAATTGTATTCACATGACTTAAATATCACCATGCTGTTCATTTTGCAGATGGGTCAGCTTGTGTTCACAAGACTGTTCTATCACCATATGGCTGGACAATTGCAAGGACAGCAGGAGTTCAAAAACCGACTCTTTACTTACTTAGATGGTAAGATTTTGTCTTAACATTTTTTTAAAAAAACAGCTTGATATGAATATTGTCTTTAAAGTCAAATCTGTCAATAGCAGCCATGTGAAAAGACAAAATTCTGATTTTATTGTCAATTTTTAAATATTGAATGACCCATAACACTAATGAAAAGGGATTTATCATGTATCACTTCTGAAAGAGGAAATTTTTCTTCAGAGATAGCTTTTATTTACATTTAATAGATGACAATATCACACTATACTTGTAACACAGGCACATTTCTATTGTGACAGCACAACTGCTTTTCCCATCATCCAGCTAACTACCCAAATGATAAAACCTGCTTCACTTTTGAATCTTACATATTGACACCCTTGAGTTACTTTTGAATCTTACATATTGACACCCATGAGTTACTTTTGAATATTAACACCTTTGAGTTACTTTTGAATCTGACCTTGGAATATTGACACCCTTGAGTTACTTTTGAATCTTACATATTGACAACCTTGAGTTACTTTTCAATCTTACATATTGACACCCTTGAGTTATTTTTGAATATTAACACCCTTGAGTTACTTTTGAATCTGACTTTTGAATCTGACATATTGACATCCTTTCGTTACTTTTGAATCTGACATACTGTCACCCTTGAGTTACTTTTGAATCAGACATACTGTCACCCTTGAGTTACTTTTGAATCTGACATATTGACACCCTTGCATTACTTTTGAATCTGACATACTGACACCCTTGCATTACTTTTGAATCAGACATACTGTCACCCTTGAGTTTTTTTTTAAACAGACATACTGTCACCCTTGAGTTACTTTTGAATCTGACATATTGACACACTTGAGTTACTTTTGAATCTGACATATTGACACCCTTGAGTTACTTTTGAATCAGACATACTGTAACCCTTGAGTTACTTTTGAATATGACATTGACACCCTTGAATTACTTTTGAATCTGACATATTGACACTCCGGCATTACTTTTGAATCTGACATACTGACACCCTTGAGTTTATTTTGAATCAGACATACTGTCACCCTTGAGTTACTTTTGAATCTGACATATTGACACCCTTGAGTTACTTTTGAATCTGACATATTGACACCCTTGCATTACTTTTGAATCTGACATACTGTCACCCTTGAGTTACTTTTGAATCAGACATATTGACACCCTTGAGTTACTTTTGAATCAGACATATTGACATGAGTTACTTTTGAATCTGACATATTGATACCCTTGCATTACTTTTGAATCTGACATACTGACACCCTTGAGTTACTTTTGAATATGACATACTGACACCCTTGCAAAACTTTTTAATCTGACGTACTGACACCTTTGAGTTACTTTTGAATCAGACATACTGTCACCCTTGACTTACTTTTGAATCTGACATATTGACACCCTTGAGTTACTTTTGAATCTGACATATTGACACAATTGCATTACTTTTGAATCTGACATACTGACACCCTTGCATTACTTTTGAATCTGACATACTGACACCCTTGAGTTTTTTTTTTGAATCAGACATACTGTCACCTTTGAGTTACCTTTGAATCTGTCATATTGACACCCTTGCATTACTTTTGAATCAGACATATTGACACAATTGCATTACTTTTGAATCAGACATACTGTCACCCTTGAGTTTTTTTTAATCAGATATACTGTCACCCTTGAGTTACTTTTGAGTCTGACATATTGACACCCTTGAGTTACTTTTGAATCTGACATACTGGCACCCCTGAGTTAGTTTTGAATCTGACATACTGACACCCTTGAGTTACTTTTGAATCACACATACTGTCACCCTTGAGTTACTTTTGAATCTGACATATTGACATCCTTGAGTTACTTTTGAATCTGATATACTGACACCCTTGCATTACTTTTGAATCTGACATACTGACACCCTTGCATTGCCTTTGAATCTGACATACTGACACCCTTGAGTTAGTTTTGAATCTGACATACTGACACCCTTGAGTTACTTTTGAATATGACATACTGACACCAATGCATTACTTTTGAATCTGACATACTGACACCCTTGCATTGCTTTTGAATCTGACATACTGACACCCTTGAGTTAGTTTTGAATCTGACATACTGACACCCTTGAGTTACTTCTGAATATGACATACTGACACCCTTGCATTACTTTTGAATATGACATACTGACACCCTTGAGTTACTTTTGAATCTGACATACTGACACCCCTGAGTTACTTCTGAATATGACATACTGACACCCTTGCATTACTTTTGAATATGACATACTGACACCCTTGAGTTACTTTTGAATCTGACATATTGACACCCTTGAGTTACTTTTGAATCTGACATATTGACACCCTTGCATTACTTTTGAATCTGACATATGGACACCCTTGCATTACTTTTGAATCTGACATACTGACTCCATTGTATTGCTTTTGAATCTGACATACTGACACCCTTGAGTTACTTTTGAATCTGACATATTGACACCCTTGCCTCACTTTTGAATCTGACATATTGACTACTTGCATTACTTTGAATCTGACATACTAATACCCTTGAGTTACTTTTGAATAAAACATACTGACACCCATGAGTTGCTTTTGAATCTGATATACTGCCACTCTTGCATTACTTTTGAGTATGACATACTGGTACCCTTGAGTGATTTTTGAATCTGACATACTGATACCCTTGCATTACTTTTGAATCTGACATACTGACACCCTTGCATTACTTTTTAATCTGACATACTGACACCCTTGCATTACTTTTGAATCTGACATACTGACACCCTTGATTTATTTTTGAATTTGACATACTGACACCCCTGATGTACTTTTGAATCTGACATACTGATACCCTTGCATAACATTTTAATCTGACATACTGACACCCTTGCATTATTTTTAATCTGACATATTGGCACCCTTGAGTTACTTTTGAATCTGACATACTGACACCCCTGAGTTACTTTTGAACCTGACATACTGTCACCCTTGCATTATGTTTGAATATGACATATTCACACCCTTGCATTACTTTTGAATCAGACATACTGCCATCCTTGAGTTTATTTTGAATCAGACATACTGTCACCCTTCAGTTACTTTTGAATCTGACATATTGACACCCTTGCATTACTTTTGAATCTGACATACTGTCACCCTTGAGTTACTTTTGAATCAGACATATTGACACCCTTGAGTTACTTTTGAATCAGACATATTGACATGAGTTACTTTTGAATCTGACATATTGATACCCTTGCATTACTTTTGAATCTGACATACTGACACCCTTGAGTTACTTTTGAATATGACATACTGACACCCTTGCAAAACTTTTGAATCTGTCATACTGACACCCTTGAGTTACTTTTGAATCTGACATATTGACACCCTTGAGTTACTTTTGAATCTGACATAATGACACAATTGCATTACTTTTGAATCTGACATACTGACTCCCTTGCATTACTTTTGAATCTGACATACTGACACCCTTGAGTTTTTTTTTGAATCAGACATACTGTCACCCTTGAGTTACCTTTGAATCTGTCATATTGACACCCTTGCATTACTTTTGAATCAGACATATTGACACAATTGCATTACTTTTGAATCAGACATACTGTCACCCTTGAGGTTTTTTAATCAGACATACTGTCACCCTTGAGTTACTTTTGAGTCTGACATATTGACACCCTTGAGTTACTTTTGAATCTGACATACTGACACCCCTGCATTACTTTTGAATCTGACATATTGACACCCTTGAGTTACTTTTGAATCAGACATATTGACACCCTTGAGTTACTTTTGAATCTGACATACTGACACCCTTGAGTTACTTTTGAATCTGACATATTGACACCCTTGCATTACTTTTGAATCTGACATACTGACACCCTTGAGTTACTTTTGAATCACACATACTGTCACCCTTGAGTTACTTTTGAATCTGACATATTGACACCCTTGAGTTAGTTTTGATTCTGATATACTGACACCCTTGCATTACTTTTGAATTTGACATACTGACACCCTTGCATTGCTTTTGAATCTGACATACTGACACCCTTGAATTAGTTTTGAATCTGACATACTGACACCCTTGAGTTACTTTTGAATATGACATACTGACACCCTTGCATTACTTTTGAATATGACATACTGACACCCTTGAGTTACTTTTGAATCTGACATATTGACACCCTTGAGTTACTTTTGAATCTGACATATTGACACCCTTGCATTACTTTTGAATCTGACATATGGACACCCTTGCATTACTTTTGAATCTGACATACTGACACCATTGTATTGCTTTTGAATCTGACATACTGACACCCTTGAGTTACTTTTGAATCTGACATATTGACACCCTTGCCTCACTTTTGAATCTGACATATTGACACCCTTGCATTACTTTGAATCTGACATACTAATACCCTTGAGTTACTTTTGAATAAAGCATACTGACACCCATGAGTTGCTTTTGAATCTGATATACTGCCACTCTTGCATTACTTTTGAGTATGACATACTGGTACCCTTGAGTCATTTTTGAATCTGACATACTGACACCCTTGCATTACTTTTGAATCTGACATACTGACACCCTTGCATTACTTTTTAATCTGACATACTGACACCCTTGCATTACTTTTTAATCTGACATACTGACACCCTTGATTTATTTTTGAATTTGACATACTGACAGCCCTAATGTACTTTTGAATCTGACATACTGACACCCTTGCATAACATTTTAATCTGACATACTGACACCCTTGCATTACTTTTTAATCTGACATATTGACACCCATGAGTTACTTTTGAATCTGACATACTGACACCCCTGAGTTCCTTTTGAATCTGACATATTGACACCCTTGCATTACTTTTGAGTATGACATATTGACACCCATGAGTTACATTTGAATATGACATATTGACACCCATGAGTTACTTTTAATTATGACATATTGACACCCATGAGTTACTTTTGAATCTGACATATTGACACCCTTGAGTTACTTTTGAATCAGACATATTGACACCCTTGAGTTATTTTTGAATCAGACATATTGACACCCTTGAGTTATTTTTGAAAATGACATACTGACACCCTTGCATTACTTTTGAATCTGACATACTGACACCCTTGAGTTACTTTTGAATCACACATACTGTCACCCTTGAGTTACTTTTGAATCAGACATGCTGTCACCCTTGCGTTTTTTTTGAATCAGACATACTGTCACCCTTGAGTTACTTTTGAATCTGACATATTGACACCCTTGAGTTACTTTTGAATCTGACATATTGACACCCTTGAGTTACTTTTGAATCTGACATACTGTCACCCTTGCATTACGTTTGAATATGACATATTGACACCCTTGAATTACTTTTGAATCTGACATATTCACACCCTTGCATTACTTTTGAATCAGACATACTGACACCCTTGAGTTTTTTTTGAATCAGACATACTGTCACCCTTGAGTTACTTTTAAATCTTACATATTGACACCCTTGAGTTACTTTTGAATCTGACATATTGACACCCTTGCATTACTTTTAAATCTGACATACTGTCACCCTTGAGTTACTTTTGAATCAGACATATTGACACCCTTGAGTTACTTTTGAATCAGACATATTGACATGAGTTACTTTTGAATCTGACATATTGATACCCTTGCATTCCTTTTGAATCTGACATACTGACACCCTTGAGTTACTTTTGAATATGACATACTGACACCCTTGCAAAACTTTTTAATCTGACGTACTGACACCCTTGAGTTACTTTTGAATCAGACATACTGTCACCCTTGACTTACTTTTGAATCTGACATATTGACACCCTTGAGTTACTTTTGAATCTGACATATTGACACAATTGCATTACTTTTGAATCTGACATACTGACACCCTTGCATTACTTTTGAATCTGACATACTGACACCCTTGAGTTTTTTTTTTGAATCAGACATACTGTCACCATTGAGTTACCTTTGAATCTGTCATATTGACACCCTTGCATTACTTTTGAATCAGACATATTGACACAATTGCATTACTTTTGAATCAGACATACTGTCACCCTTGAGTTTTTTTTAATCAGATATACTGTAACCCTTGAGTTACTTTTGAGTCTGACATATTGACACCCTTGAGTTACTTTTGAATCTGACATACTGGCACCCCTGAGTTACTTTTGAATCTGACATACTGACACCCTTGAGTTACTTTTGAATCACACATACTGCCACCCTTGAGTTACTTTTGAATCAGACATATTGACACCCTTGAGTTATTTTTGAATCAGACATACTGACATCCTTGCATTACTTTTGAATCTGACATACTGACACCCTTGCATTGCTTTTGAATCTGACATACTGACACCCTTGAGTTAGTTTTGAATCTTACATATTGACACCCTTGAGTTATTTTTGAATATGACATACTGACACCCTTGCATTACTTTTGAATCTGACATACTGACACCTTTGAGTTACTTTTGAATCACACATACTGTCACCCTTGAGTTACTTTTGAATCAGACATATTGACACCCTTGAGTTATTTTTGAATCAGACATACTGACATCCTTGCATTACTTTTGAATCTGACATACTGACACCCTTGCATTGCTTTTGAATCTGACATACTGACACCCTTGAGTTAGTTTTGAATCTTACATACTGACACCCTTGAGTTATTTTTGAATATGACATACTGACACCCTTGCATTACTTTTGAATCTGACATACTGACACCCTTGAGTTACTTTTGAATCTGACATACTGTCACCCTTGAGTTACTTTTGAATCTGACATATTGACACCCTTGAGTTACTTTTGAATCTGACATATTGACATCCTTGCATTACTTTTGAATCTGACATACGGACACCCTTGCATTACTTTTGAATCTGACATATTGACACCATTGTATTGCTTTTGATTCTGACATACTGATACCTATGAGTTAATTTTGAATCTTTCATACTGACAACCTTGAGATACTTTTGAATCTGACATATTGACACCCTTGCCTCACTTTTGAATGTGACATATTGACACCCTTGCATTACTTTGAATCTGACATACTAATACCCTTGAGTTACTTTTGAATAAAACATACTGACACACATGAGTTGCTTTTGAATCTCATATACTGCCACTCTTGCATTACTTTTGAGTATGACATACTGGTACCCTTGAGTGATTTTTGAATCTGACATACTGAAACCCTTGCATTACTTTTGAATCTGACATACTGACACCCTTGCATTACTTTTTAATCAGACATACTGACACCCTTGCATTACTTTTGAATCTGACATACTGACACCCTTGATTTTATTTTGAATTTGACATGCTGACACCCCTGATGTACTTTTGAATCTGACATACTGACACCCTTGCATAACTTTTTAATCTGACTTACTGACACCCTTGTATTACTTTTGAATCTGACATATTGACACCCATGAGTTACTTTTGAATCTGACATACTGACACCCCTGAGTTACTTTTGAATCTGACATATTGACACCCTTGCATTACTTTTGAATATGACATATTGACACCCTTGAGTTACTTTTGAATATGACATATTGACACCCTTGAGTGACAAAGTGAACATGCCTGGAGAAGTATGAGTATAAGTCAGATGTTTGCATTTTAATTTGCATGATATCTAATAATGCCTTCCTCATGAATAACAAATTCAGTTTGTATAAACTGAGTGGTCACTGTAGATATTCTGTAATGATTGATTAAGGCATGTTTAAACCATTGTTTGGTTAGGAAAAGCTTGGCTCCTGATAGAGTAACACAGGTGACCATTACATACAGGACATTTGTATAGGTAATTTGCTGATGTGTTTTTTTTTAGAATGGCCATTGTGAAGAAAGATGAGGATTAGGAAAGGTTTGACTGTATTTAAAAACAAGCAGCATGTTATTACTGTCCATTATTCATATGACACATTATAAAATGAAAGATTTAAAACATCATGTGTGAGCCACTATGTCTGCTCATCTTCCTATTCATCATTTTATCTTTCTGCTATTTAATTGTTCTGTTCTGTTCTTCCCGGTTTTTCTCTTCTCTATTATCTTGAACTAATATTGCATTTTGAATCAGCTAGTTGGTCCTATATTTTGCAGTCACTTTGTAAATATAGTAATTAGATTACACATTTTCAAGTTTCTTGTATATGGAATAATTAGATCCAACATTTTGAAGTCTGACATTTTGTAATATCGCTGTATATAGAATAAGTTGATCTAACATATTGAAGTCTGACATTTTGTAATATCGCTGTATATAGTATAAGTTGATCCAACATATTGAAGTCTGACATTTTGTAATATCGCTGTATATAGAATAAGTTGATCCAACATATTGAAGTCTGACATTTTGTAATATCGCTGTATATAGAATAAGTTGATCCAACATATTGAAGTCTGACATTTTGTAATATCGCTGTATATAGAATAAGTTGATCCAACATTTTGAAGTCTGACATTTTGTAATATCGCTGTATATAGAATAAGTTGATCCAACATTTTGAAGTCTGACATTTTGTAATATCGCTGTATATAGAATAAGTTGATCCAACATTTTGAAGTCTGACATTTTGTAATATCGCTGTATATAGAATAAGTTGATCCAACATTTTAAATCTGACATTTTGTAATATCGCTGTATATAGAATAAGTTGATCCAACATTTTGAAGTCTGACATTTTGTAATCTTGCCTTTTTATAGAATAAGGTTATCCTACATTTTGTAGTCTCCATGTATGTAGAATAAATAGATCCCACATTTTAATGGTACCTTCCTGTATATAGAATAATTAGATCCCATATTTTCTAGTTTCCCTCCTGTACACAGAATAATTAGATCCACATTTTGTAGTCTTACTCCAGTATGCAAAATAAATAGATCCCACATTTTGCAGTCTCCTGTATATAGAATTAGATGACTACAAGATTTTAAATGAATCATAAGAGTCATGACATGATGATTAATAAGGACATATAACATATCACATGAATAATGAGACATGAAAATTAAAGAGGAAATATAACATATCACATGAATAAAATGGCATGAAGATTAATGAGAACATTCATATCACATGAATATGACATCAAGAATAATGAAGGCATATATCTCACAGGAATAATAGTAAATGAAGTATGATGAGGACATATCACATGAATCATGCATCATGAAGAATAATGAGGACATACATATCACATGAATCATGCATCATGAAAAATGATGAGGACATACATATCATATGAATCATGCATCATGAAGAATGATGAGGACATACATATCACATGAATTATGCATCATGAAGAATGATGAAGACATACTATCACATGAATCATGCATCATGAAAAATGATGAGGACATACATATCACATGAATCATGCATCATGAAGAATGATGAGGACATACATATCACATGAATCATGCATCATGAAAAATGATGAGGACATATATATCACAAAAATAATGCATCATGAAGAATGATGAAGACATACATATCACATGAATCATGCATCATGAAGAATGATGAGGACATACATATCACATAAATAATGTCATGAAGAATGATGAGGACATACATATCACATGAATCATGCATCATGAAGAATGATGAGGACATATATATCACATGGATCATGTGTCATGAAGAATGATGAGGACATACATATCACAAAAGTAATGTGTCATGAAGAATGATGAGGACATACATATCACATAAATCATGTATCAGGAAGAATGATGAGGACATATCACATGAATCATGCATCATGAAGAATGATGAGGACATACATATCACATGAATCATGCATCATGAAGAATGATGAGGACATACATATCACATGAATCATGTATCAGGAAGAATGATGAGGACATATAACATGAATCATGCATCATGAAGAATGATGAGGATATTCATATCACATAAATCATGCATTATGAAGAATGTTGAGGACATATATATCACATGAATCATGCATTTTGAAGAATGATGAGGACATATATATCACATGAATAATGCATCATGAAGAATGATGAGGACATACATATCACAAAAATAATGCATCATGAAGAATGATGAAGACATACATATCACATGAATCATACATCATAAAGAATAATGAGGACATACATATCACATGAATCATGCATCATAAAGAATGGTGAGGACATACATATCACACAAATAATGTGTCATGAAGAATGATGAGGACATACATATCACATGAATCATGCATCATGAAGAATGATGAGGACAGACATATCACATGAATCATGCAGCATGAAGAATGATGAGGCCATACATATCACAAAATTAATGTGTCATGAAGAATGATGAGGACATACATATCACATGAGTCATGCATCATTAAGAACAATGAGGACATACATATCACATGAATCATGCATCATGATTAATAATGAGGACATACATATCACATGAATAATGCATCATGAAGAATGATGAGAACATACATATCACATGAATAATGCATCATGAAGAATGATGAGGACATACATATCACAAAAATAATGCATCATGAAGAATGATGAGGACATATTTATCACATGAATAATGCATCATGAAGAATGATGAGGACATACATATCACATGAATCATGCATCATGAATAATAATGAGGACATACATATCACATGAATAATGCATCATGAAGAATGATGAGGACATACATATCACATGAATAATGCATCATGAAGAATGATGAGGACATACATATCACAAAAATAATGCATCATGAAGAATGATGAGGACATACATATCACAAAAGTAATGCATCATGAAGAATGATGAGGACATATATATCACATGAATAATGCATCATGAAGAATGATGAGGACATACATATCACAAAAATAATGCATCATGAAGAATGATGAGGACATATATATCACATGAATAATGCATCATGAAGAATGATGAGGACATACATATCACAAAAATAATGCATCATGAAGAATGATGAGGACATACATATCACATGAATAATGCATCATGAAGAATGATGAGGACATACATATCACATGAATAATGCATCATGAAGAATGATGAGGACATACATATCACAAAAATAATGCATCATGAAGAATGATGAGGACATATATATCACATGAATAATGCATCATGAAGAATGATGAGGACATACATATCACAAAAATAATGCATCATGAAGAATGATGAGGACATATATATCACATGAATAATGCATCATGAAGAATGATGAGGACATACATATCACAAAAATAATGCATCATGAAGAATGATGAGGACATACATATCACATGGATCATGTGTCATGAAGAATGATGAGGACATACATATCACATGAATCATGCATCATGAAGAATGATGAGAACATATATCACATGAATAATGCATCATGAAGAATGATGAGGACATACATATCACATGGATCATGTGTCATGAAGAATGATGAGGACATACATATCACATGAATAATGCATCATGAAGAATGATGAGGACATACATATCACATAAATAATGTCATGAAGAATAATGAGGATGTACTAGATGTGAAATAAATATTGTGACAAGGATTAATAAGAAGACATTAAAGCTCTCACATGAATCATGTTGAAAATATTACTGATAGGACCTTACCTAAATAATTTGACATGGATTAAAGAAATAATGCACAGGATATACTTTGAATTATGTGACATAAAGGTTTTTAGATAATGCACAGGATCACTTGTGAATCATGTGACATAAAGATTAGTGAGATAATGTACAGGATATCCTGTGAATTATGTGATGTAAAGATAAATGAGATAATGCATAAGATCTCCTGTGATCATGTGATATCAAGATTAATGAAAGGATTACAAGATCTTGTACACATTATGTGACATAAAGCACAAGGTCAAGGTCACATAACAGCTATTCCATAGAGACATTTGTCAGAGGCAGGACAATTAGTTATTATTTGTAATTATTTGTTAGTTTGCAATTTGTAATTTTGTGTCATAATTTTCTGCAAAGGTATAATGAAAAGTTGAATTTTCACAGGTTTATCAGACTGCCAGGAAGCCTACAGTCCTTACCCCAATGCGCTTCTGTCCATGCGTTTTATTATCACTGTTGGTAAAATAGTTATGGCTGACACACTGATTGAACCAGGAGAGGTGAAAGAGGGGGATAATGTTCCACACCCAAAGAGTCCAAAAAGTTCTTATAGCAGGCCCAGTGTTGTAAGTAATTGATATTGTAAAATTGTAAGTGTACTAGCAAGTTTGAATTTGGATATGGCTACCCACATATCTTAGTCCTGTCATGGTTATGGCTGTAGTTAAGGTTATGGCTGAATAGGTATACCAGCATATCTTGGTCCTGTCATGGTTATGGTTGAGTAGGTCTACCAGCATATCTTAGTCCTGTCATGGTTATGGCTGAGTAGGTCTACCAGCATATCTTGGTCCTGTCATGGTTATGGCTGAGTAGGTCTACCAGCATATCTTGGTCCTGTCATGGTTATGGCTGAGTAGGTCTACCAGCATATCCTAGTCCTATCATGGTTATTGCTGTAGTAATGGTGATGGCCCAGATGGTCTACCAAAAAATCGTTTGTCCTATAGTCATGAATTAATGTGAGCAAAATCTATGAACACAGATTTTAACAAATTGCAATTTTTCTAAAAGTTTATTGCTAAAATGCAGAATTAACAGAATTTCAGAAATGGCTAAATATTTTTCTCAAGCTACATATTATGTGCATTTTAAATGTATCAGAAAACACACACACACACATACATACATACATACATACATACATACATACATACATACATACATACATACATACATACATACATACATACATACATACATACATACATACATACATACATACATACATACATACATACATATATAATACAAAGCTCTAACCTGTGTACTGCAAAAAGCTTTCAATATTTGAGAAATATTGTTTAAAATAGATTTCTTTAACTGATGTTTCACATTTACAGGTGAGTCAAGAATCAGACATGAAGCGTAGCAGTCACCATGATGATGCACTCACTACACACAGTGGTGCGATCAGCAGCAGTGTGCATGATCTGAGTCCAACATTGTGGCATGCACTTGATGTGTGGCGGTGTACAAATCAGCTAGGAGGGGGACTAAATCAGGCCTTACAGGCCCTCACTCACTGTGGCATGGGGATAGTCAATGAAAACTGGTAATCACATTCTATAAATCATTAGGATAACAACATTTTAACAAATTCAAAATATTTAGCACACAATTTTAATGATATTCTCCTTGGCAATATGTATATTATATAAAATGTTGGCAATGTTTATTTTATGAATATGTTGGTAATCTGTATATTGTATAAATATGTTGGCAATATGTATATTATATAAATATATTGGCAATATGTATATTATATAAAATATGTATATTTTATGAATATGTTAGCAATATGCATCTTATATAAATATGTTGGCAGCATGCAAGCATATTATATTGTTATGACTCTGTAGTCCTAAACTCAGTATGAAACAGAAGCAAAGCAACATGTTTGATGAAACTGAAATAATTTAATAAAGTTCTAAAAAAAATTAAGAGGAAGTTACAGTATTGTGAATTAAATCCAAAACAATCATAAAAGCTCTATCACAAGTCCAGAAGAATAGAGTGTTCTGAATGAATTCCTGGTCTTGAATGTCTTTATGTATCAATATCATTGAATATATTGAAGATTGTCCAGAATGTCTTTAAATGAATTCACAATAATCCCAAAATAGTACTTAGAACGAGCAGTCATATGAGCACTTTATAATTCTAATAAATAAATAAAGCAAATGATTCCTATCAAATTAAATCTAAAAACATAAGATACTTCTGCAGACTGAAAACAAAAAAAAGAACAGTAATAAAAATAGGGTTGAATAATTGTTCACTTCTCACTTTATATGCATCTCCATGATGCATGTCACAATTCATAGCCATGTGACATGTGTTGCAGTATATCCTCATGTGACACATGTTAAATTACATCCCATCTGACAATGCACATCACTTCAACCATCCAATCAGAATATTACTTTATTATAGACAGATTCATTTGTTTTAACTAATGCCCAAACCCCCCTTATGTAAGCTCATTACCTTAAATAGAATGCACACTCATGGACAAAAATTAGTTACATGATATCTTGTTTATAAATATTGCTTACAATCTAGTCATAGGCAATAATTAGATACACAATATATATATATATATATATATATATATATATATATATATATATGCAATAAACTGATGACAAACAGTGTGAAACTAGTAACTAACTAGGCTGAGTGCTTTCGACTCTTAATAAGTCTTTTTCAAAGGCAAATACAAAACATATATAAGACAAACAAATAAACACAAAAACATTGTGTTTGTAAACCTCTACATGGCTGTCTCCACATGAGTTAAAACTATAAATACAACCATATTGTATAGACTTATTGCAGATACTGAAAATGGTGTATAATTCCCTAAAAGTCTACAAGCCAAAACGACATCTATTTTTACTTTTTTATACATTTATGTAATGCAGAATATATCCCGGATATTTGATTCTATACCGGTTATTCTTATAGTAAAAATTGAAGAATACTAAGAAGATTTAGAAAAAGTTAAATTCTGCAAGTGCATTGTTTTCTTATATATGTGTGTGTGTTTGTGTGAGTGTGTGTGTGTGTGTGTGTGTGTGTGTGTGTGTGTGTGTGTTTTGCAATATGTATATTATATAAATTTGTTGCATATATTCAAAAACATAGCTGCCTTGAGAAATCATTTGCAAATATGTCTTCTTAAACATGAAACTTGTTTATTTAAAGTAACTTCATGCCATACTTAATTTTATTTCATCCATTAGAGTTCTTTTTAAATTTGACAAATGTTTTACAGGTCTGTTGGAATTAGTATCTTTGCTCTAAAATTTGTTGTCTTTTTGCTGATTGGGACTAAACATACCTTCTTGTATCAAAAAGATTCCCCCTTTTATCGTTAAGTTTTCAGTACCAGAAGAATTAATGAAACTAGGAGATTTCACCTGTATGTCTGTACCAGTACAATTAATGAAATAGAAGAATTCACCTGTATGTCAGTACTAGTACAATTAATCAACTAGATTTCACCTGTATGTCAGTACCAGTACAATTAATCAACTAGATTTCACCTGTATGTCAGTACCAGTACAATTAATGAAATAGGAGATTATACCAAATATCAGTACCAAATCAATTAATGTAATAAGAGATTATACTTGTATATACCAGTACAATTAACTAGGAACAACTCCAATTGCCTAGTGGTTAGAACGTCCTCCTCGGATGTTAGTGATATTGGGTTCTATCTCCGGCCGAGTCATACCAAAGACTTAAAAATGGTACTAACAGCTGCCTTGCTTGGTGCTCAGAATTAAGAGGTTAGTGTTAGGACTGGTCAGCTTGGTGTCAGGTAATGTGACTGGTTGGGACATCATGCTACATGTCTGTGGCATGACACCCCAGTGCTAGACATCACTATAAACTGCCACACTGCAGACATCATAGGAATATGACTGAATAATTGTTAAAGCTATGTTAAAAATCTAAATCACACACACACACACTTAACTAGGTGAGTTCAAATGTATATCAGTACCAGAACAATTAATTAACTAGGAGATTACACCCATAATGTTACATTAAACTAGTCCCAGTACTTTTACATTAAACCAGTCTCATCATGTGTTGCATTTATTCAGCTCCCATCATTGTGAAATATTAAACCAGTCCATCACTGTGTTACATTAATCCAATTTCATTATTGTGTTACATTAAACTAGTCCCATTATTGCGATTCATGAAACCAGTCACATTATTGTGCTTTATTAAACATGTCCTGGTATTGTGTCATTGTTAAACCAGTCCCATTTTTGTGTCATATTAAGCATGTCCCATTATTGTGTCACATTTAACAAGTCCCAGTATTGTGTTAAAACAGTCCCATCATTTTATTACAATAAACCAGTTCCAGTATTGTGCCAAACCAGTTTCATTAGTGTGTAATATTAAACTAGCCCCAATATTGTGTCACATTAAACTAGCTTTATCATTATGTTACATTAAACCAATCCCAGTATTGTTACTTTAAACTAGTCACATATTTTTATTACTTTAAACTGATAGTTATATGGTGTCACTTTAAACAAGTACATTGATTGTGTTACTTTAAACAGTCCAATTACTGTGTTACCAAAGCAGATTACTATGACAAACTAAGGTCAGAATCAAAATTACTTTGTATTAGAACTGAGGTTGGAACCAAAATTACTTTGTATCAGAAGTGAGGTTGGAATCATAATTACTTTGTGTCAGTAATGAGGTTGGAATCATAATTACGTTGTGTCAGAGGTGAGGTTGGAATCATGATTACTTTGTATCAGAATTGAGGATGGAATCACTTTTACTTTTCATAAGAACTGAGGTTGGAATCATAATTACTTTGTATCAGATGTGAAGTTGGAATCATATTTACTTTGTATTAGAACTGACGTTGGAATCACACTTTCTTTGCATAAGGAACTGAGGTTGGAATCAATTACTTTGTACCAGATGTGAGGTTGGAATCATAATTACTTTGTATCAGCTTTGAGGTTGGAATCATAATTATTTTGTCAGAGGTGAAGTTGAAATCATAATTACTTTGTATTAGAACTGAGGTTGGAATCATAATTACTTTGCATCAGTGCTGAGGTTTGAATCATAAGTACATTGTGTCAGAGGTGAGGTTGGAATCATAATTACTTTGTATTAGAACTGAGGTTGGAATCACACTTATTTTGCATCAGAACTGAGGTTGGAATCATAATTACTTTGTGGCAGAGGTGAGGTTGGAATCATATATCCTTTGTATTAGAACTGAGGTTGGAATCATACTTACTTTATATCAGTGCTGGGGTTGGAATCATAATTACTTTGTGTCAGAGGTGAAGTTGGAATCATAATTACTTTGTATCAGTGCTGAGGTTGGAATCATAATTAATTAATAATAATCAGAGGTGTGGTTGGAATCATAGTTGCTGCATATTTAAAAAAATACTTGTTTTTAGCATTTTTCACCCTTGTGTGAGAATTGTTTTTGATAATGAATTTTATGCATTTTCACTCTGTTTCCCAGGGTGGATATAATGATAGCTTTTTGATAATGAATGCACATAGAATTGTATGCATTTTTACTCTATTCCCCAGGGTGGATATAATGATAGCTTTACAGATACTGTCAGAGGCAGCCAAAACAAATCTTGCTGCACTGAAGGTACTCCAGGACATGGCGCGAGGGGTGCGACCAAGAACAGACAGACAGACACCACCCATCAGCAGCAATCCACAAAGTTCAGGTAACTCACAGACTGGACCAGTATTAGTTTCACAGTGATAGAGTATCCATAAATATTCCTAGCAGATTTCCCTTACATATTATAAGTCAGTATGCTCCTACAGATCCTGTGTATTACAACAATTATATGTACTGAATATTCATGCCAAATAGACCTGGTGTGTTACAACAATTAATGTACTGAATCTTCATGCCAAAAAGACCTGGTGTATTACAACAATTATATGTACTGAATCTTCATGCCAAATAGACCTGGTGTATTACAACAATTATATGTACTGAATCTTCATGCCAAATAGACCTGGTGTATTACAACAATTATATGTACTGAATCTTCATGCCAAATAGACCTGGTGTGTTACAATAATTAATGTACTGAATCTTCATGCCAAATAGACCTGGTGTGTTACAATAATTATATGTACTGAATCTTCATGCCAAATAGACCTGGTGTGTTACAACAATTATATGTACTGAATCTTCATGCCAAATAGACCTAGTGTGTTACAACAATTATATGTACTGAATCTTCATGCCAAATAGACCTGGTTTTGTTACAACAATTAATTTACTGAATCTTCATGCCAAATAGACCTGATGTGCTACAACAATTAATGTACTGAAACTTCATGCCGAATAGACCTGGTGTGTTACAATAATTAATGTACTGAATCTTCATGCCAAATAGACCTGGTTTTGTTACAACAATTAATGTACTAAAATTTAAGACAAAATAGACTTGGTATATTACAACAGTTAAATGTACTGTTCAGGCCAGATAGAACTTGTAACAATTAAATAATACTCTATGCCAAATAGAACATAGACCTTGTATATTTAATGTTAAGTATAATACTAAGTAAAGATGGATTTCAGTCAGAGTAAGTTGGAATCATGGATACATTAGCCAATTTAGACAGATTTTTAATCACATTCATCAGCATTCTAAGCACTCAGACTTGTGAAGCAGCTTGATAATTTTCAGTTTTCTTAGCAGATTAATATGTATGGATGACAACTCCAAGGGAATTTGAACTTGATAATTTTCAGTTTTCTTAGCAGATTAAGATGTATGGATGACAACTCCAAGGGAATTTGAACTTGATAATTTTCAGTTTTCTTAGCAGATTAATATGTATGGATGACAGCTCCAAGGGAATTTGAACTTGACAATTTTCAGTTTTCTTAGCAGATTAAGATGTATGGATGACAACTCCAAGGGAATTTGAACTTGATAATTTTCAGTTTTCTTAGCAGATTAATATGTATGGATGACAGCTCCAAGGGAATTTGAACTTGACAATTTTCAGTTTTCTTAGCAGATTAATATGTATGGATGACAGCTCCAAGGGAATTTGAACTTGATAATTTTCAGTTTTCTTAGCAGATTAATATGTATGGATGACAACTCCAAGGGAATTTGAACTTGATAATTTTCAGTTTTCTTAGCAGATTGAGATGTATGGATGACAACTCCAAGGGAATTTGAACTTGATAATTTTCAGTTTTCTTAGCAGATAAATATGTATGGATGACAGCTCCAAGGGAATTTGAACTTGATAATTTTCAGTTTCCTTAGCAGATTAATATGTATGGATGACAGCTCCAAGGGAATTTGAACTTGATAATTTTCAGTTTTCTTAGCAGATTAAGATGTATGGATGACAACTCCAAGGGAATTTGAACTTGATAATTTTCAGTTTTCTTAGCAGATTAATATGTATGGATGACAGCTCCAAGGGAATTTGAACTTGATAATTTTCAGTTTTCTTAGCAGATTAATATGTATGGATGACAACTCCAAGGGAATTTGAACTTGATAATTTTCAGTTTTCTTAGCAGATTGAGATGTATGGATGACAACTCCAAGGGAATTTGAACTTGATAATTTTCAGTTTTCTTAGCAGATAAATATGTATGGATGACAGCTCCAAGGGAATTTGAACTTGATAATTTTCAGTTTTCTTAGCAGATTAATATGTATGGATGACAGCTCCAAGGGAATTTGAACTTGATAATTTTCAGTTTTCTTAGCAGATTAAGATGTATGGATGACAACTCCAAGGGAATTTGAACTTGATAATTTTCAGTTTTCTTAGCAGATTAATATGTATGGATGACAACTCCAAGGGAATTTGAACTTGATAATTTTCAGTTTTCTTAGCAGATTAATATGTATGGATGACAACTACAAGGGAATTTGAACTTGATAATTTTCAGTTTTCTTAGCAGATTAAGATGTATGGATGACAACTCCAAGGGAATTTGAACTTGATAATTTTCAGTTTTCTTAGCAGATTAATATGTATGGATGACAACTACAAGGGAATTTGAACTTGATAATTTTCAGTCTTCTTAGCAGATTAAGTTTTATATCAAGGACTTGCCATTTGGGTTGTATGGTTCATCTCCGAACTAAATCCAGGATTTGCTAATTGAATAAATCATCTCCCAACCAAATCATGGACTTGCTGGTTGCATGAATCATCTCCCAATCAAATCAAGGACTTTCTGGTTGGATGGATCTATTTGTTAACATTATTAATGATCTTCCTAACATTTTATACTGCAAGATTCTCCTGCTGTATATTTGATATAGACTTTGTCAAGCAGTCAGCTCTACTGCTGTATATTTGATATAGACTTTGTCAAGCAGTCAGCTCTACTGCTGTATATTTGATATAGACTTTGTCAAGAAGTCAGCTCTACTGCTGTATATTTGATATAGACTTTGTCAAGCAGTCAGCTCTACTGCTGTATATTTGATATAGACTTTGTCAAGCAGTCAGCTCTACTGCTGTATATTTGATATAGACTTTGTCAAGCAGTCAGCTCTACTGCTGTATATTTGATATAGACTTTGTCAAGCAGTCAGCTCTACTGCTGTATATTTGATATAGACTTTGTCAAGAAGTCAGCTCTACTGCTGTATATTTGATATAGACTTTGTCAAGCAGTCAGCTCTACTGCTGTATATTTGATATAGACTTTGTCAAGCAGTCAGCTCTACTGCTGTATATTTGATATAGACTTTGTCAAGCAGTCAGCTCTACTGCTGTATATTTGATATAGACTTTGTCAAGCAGTCAGCTCTACTGCTGTATATTTGATATAGACTTTGTCAAGAAGTCAGCTCTACTGCTGTATATTTGATATAGACTTTGTCAAGCAGTCAGCTCTACTGCTGTATATTTGATATAGACTTTGTCAAGCAGTCAGCTCTACTGCTGTATATTTGATATAGACTTTGTCAAGCAGTCAGCTCTACTGCTGTATATTTGATATAGACTTTGTCAAGCAGTCAGCTCTACTGCTGTATATTTGATATAGACTTTGTCAAGCAGTCAGCTCTACTGCTGTATATTTGATATAGACTTTGTCAAGCTCTACTGCTTTTTACTGATGAGAATAATAAATTTTCAACTGATCAGAATTCACTGCGAAACGGAATAAATTGGCCATTTTAGACAAAGCATATAACTCTCTTCTCAACTTAAACATTTAAATAACAACTCCTAGGTTTGCATGGGATACCATTTTGTGAAATAAATCAACTCTGACTAGTTTTATTTTTTTTTAAAACAAATTTTGTAGATATTTGGGTAGATCAATGAAATGTAGATAATTTGCTGCCTTAATTTCCAATCTAGCTAGGATTATAATCTTTTTTTTTCTGGATAAGTATCAGTCACTTCCAAGTCATTCACAGTACGAGTTTTATCATTTATTTCAAGCAATACATATAGTTATAAATACAAATCACTTAATGGACTTTTTCCAGCAATACAAGTATTTAATAATGTTAATCACTTAATTGATCAAATGCAGTGTGAAAAATTACTGTACCAACTAATCAAGTTTTCCCTGTTAATTCTAAACTATGACAAGCTCATGATTGTTTGAATTGACATGTTTATCACAGTTTGTACTGCAGTTTTTTCATGAATTTATTTTATTTATTTATTTATTCAAGTAACTTGATAATCTATAATCATACCATGTATCAACTATCTGAATATTCACTTACTCATCTAGAAAGCTGAATGTGATGCATAAATAAATATTAATTTAAAGACACTGTACTCAGGCAATGTGTGTCCAGACACTGTACTCAGGCAGTGTGTGTCCAGACACTGTACTCAGGCAGTGTGTTGTGTCCAGACACTATGCTTAAGCATTGTGCATTGCAGACACTGTACTCAGGCAGTGTGTGTCCAGACACTGTACTCAGGCAGTGTCTTGTGTCCAGACACTATGCTTAAGCAGTGTGCATTGCAGACACTGTACTCAGGTACAGTATTATGTTAAAGCCATACCAGTGTTATGTTAAAGCCATTCCATGTTTTTTATATGGTTGTCCCAGACACTATACTTAGGCAGTATGTATCCCAGATGCTGTACTCAAGCAGTGAGTCCCAGACACTGTACTTAGGCAATGTGTGTCCAGACACTACTCAAGCAGTGTATATCCTAGACACTGTATTCAGGTAGTGTGGCCCACTGTACTCAGGCAGTGTGTGTTCAAGACACTGTACTCAGGTAGTGTGTTATGGACACTGTCTCTGGCAGTGTGTCCCAAATGCTGTAATCAGGTAATGTGTCCCATACACTACATTAATGCAGTGTGTGTCAAACACTGTGCTCAAGTTGTGTCCCAAATACTGTTCTGTGACCTAATGCAAAGCAGTAAGCTCTCAATCTTAGGCATTATTTGCTGATTTGTCACTTTATTGTTAAGAACCAAAGGCATATTAGTTTAAAATAATCCTAATTGTTCACATCAAAATGCATGTGTCAACATTCATTGAGGTATATTTCTTGCTGCTGTTTTGATTGGACTGTTCATATCTACAAACAAGTGGTAATTTCTGTCAGCTATTTTGACATTAGGCTAATCTTGGGGATGACCACAAGCTTTTATCCATCTTGAGTTTTGTCAGAAAACTTTTATTTGCTTTTACAAATGGAATAAATCCCCTCCCAACAATTTTGTTTTAGGCAGCTACCATAATTGTTACAAAATCTTCAGGAACTCCTTTCAACCATTGCAGCAAGTTAAATGCGATTTTTCACATGAATCAACCAAATCAATCTTCCATTATCAGAATCACCCAAATCAATCTTCAATTGTCAGAGACAATCATATCAATCTTACATTGTCAATGTATTTTTACTAAATGATTTTGGATGAATGGCAGATGACCAGGTGGCTCAAGCTGTGTCACTTAAATGTATGCTTAAAGGTCAAGTGCCTTACTTTGCTAGGCAGCTTGTGTCTGATGTAATAATGAAAATCTAAACCTATCAGCACATTATTCTTAATTGTACTACCTGTACACTCAGTTACTGCATGTACCCTGATTACTGCATTACCCTGATTACTGCATTACCCTGATTACTGCATGTACCCTGGTTACTGCATGTACCTCAGTTACTGCATGTACCTCAATTACTGCATGTACCCTGATTACTGCATGTACCCTGATTACTGCATGTGCCCCAATTACTGCATGTACCCCAATTACTGCATGTATCTTGATTACTGCTTGTACTCAGATGACTGCAAGTTTTACAGTGAAATAGTATACAAATTTTTCACATTTTTAGAACAAAAAGCCAAGAGAGATGGTATGAAATATTTTTGGTTTGGAATGTTTACTTACTTGAATCAGAAGCCAAATTAACTTCTTGAAATCATCTGCTTAAAGTTTATGAAATAATTTCAGAATAAAAAGTTACATTTTCAAGTTTTGTGTTATTTATAGTATCAGTTTTCAAAGCAGTAAGTAATATCTTCAGAAAATATTTGAATTTTAAAAGTTAGTAAACATGTAGTTTTTTTTTGTACAGCATACAGATTTCAATGTGGTAATGATGGTTTCTGATTTCCTGCTTAGACTTATTTTGCTTGTTACAAGTATGTTTAGGGAATAGAAAATAAAATCTTGTGTTGTTTTGTTTTTCTGTCTGTCTGAATGCATGGCACATGTATAGGATGTTCAACTGTAAAATGAATCCTGCTTTGCATCTGCACACATGTCCATCACAGTCCAGTTGTTGTGATGATTGGCACAAAAAATGTTATGTTAAAGCCATACCAAGTTTTTTCTATAGTTGTCCAGTATGTTTATTCTTGGTGTATATCTCTTACTTAATTCAGTCATTAATGTGCTAATATGGGTTCCTCTCAACACATAGGTGTCATGATTATTAATTCATTGCAGACAGCTATAAGACTGATTGAACTGCATGTCAGGATAATATTATGCTATATATAACCATAGACAACAGATGCATGACTGCTGGGTAGTGGCACAGGTAATTGTAGTAACTGTTAATCTTAGAACAATATTGCTGGGTAGTGGCACAAGTAATTGTAGTAACTATTAATCTTAGAACAAAATTACTGGGTAGTGCTACAAATAATTGTAGTAACTATTAATCTTAGAACAATATTGCTGGGTAGTGGCACAAGTAATTGTAGTAACTATTAATCTTAGAACAAAATTACTGGGTAGTGCTACAAGTAATTGTAGTAACTGTTAATCTTAGAACAATATTGCTGGGTAGTGGCACAAGTAATTGTAGTAACTATTAATCTTAGAACAAAATTACTGGGTAGTGCTACAAGTAATTGTAGTAACTAATAATCTTAGAACAATATTGCTGGGTAGTGGCACAAGTAATTGTAGTAACTATTAATCTTAGAACAAAATTACTGGGTAGTGCTACAAGTAATTATAGTAACTGTTAATCTTAGAACAATATTGCTGGGTAGTGGCACAAGTAATTGTAGTAACTATTAATCTTAGAGCAATATTGCTGGGTAGTGGCACAAGTAATTGTAGTAACTATTAATCTTAGAACAAAATTACTGGGTACTGCTACAAATAATTGTAGTAACTATGAATCTTAGAACAATACTGCTGGGTAGTGGCACAAGTAATTGTAGTAACTGTTAATCTTAGAACAATAATGCTGGGTAGTGGCACAAGTAATTGTAGTAACTATGAATCTTAGAACAATATTGCTGGGTAGTGGCACAAGTAATTGTAGTAACTGTTAATCTTAGAACAATATTGCTGGGTAGTGGCACAAGTAATTGTAGTAACTATTAATCTTAGAACAAAATTACTGGGTAGTGCTACAGATAATTGTAGTAACTATTAATCTTAGAACAATATTGCTGGGTAGTGGCACAAGTAATTGTAGTAACTGTTAATCTTAGAACAATATTGCTGGGTAGTGGCACAAGTAATTGTAGTAACTATTAATCTTAGAACAAAATTGCTGGGTAGTGCTACAAGTAATTGTAGTAACTGTTAATCTTAGAACAATATTGCTGGGTAGTGCTACAAGTAATTGTAGTAACTATTAATCTTAGAACAATATTGCTGGGTAGTGGCACAAGTAATTGTGGTAACTGTTAATCTTAGAACAATATTGCTGGGTAGTGGCACAAGTAATTGTGGTAACTGTTAATCTTAGAACAATATTGCTGGGTAGTGGCACAAGTAATTGTAGTAACTGTTAATCTTAGAACAATATTGCTGGGTAGTGGCACAAGTAATTGTAGTAACTATTAATCTTAGAACAATATTGCTGGGTAGTGGCACAAGTAATTGTAGTAACTATTAATCTTAGAACAAAATTACTGGGTAGTGCTACAAGTAATTGTAGTAACTGTTAATCTTAGAACAATATTGCTGGGTAGTGGCACAAGTAATTGTAGTAACTATTAATCTTAGAACAAAATTACTGGGTAGTGCTACAAGTAATTGTAGTAACTATTAATCTTAGAACAATATTGCTGGGTAGTGGCACAAGTAATTGTAGTAACTATTAATCTTAGAACAAAATTACTGGGTAGTGCTACAAGTAATTATAGTAACTGTTAATCTTAGAACAATATTGCTGGGTAGTGGCACAAGTAATTGTAGTAACTATTAATCTTAGAGCAATATTGCTGGGTAGTGGCACAAGTAATTGTAGTAACTATTAATCTTAGAACAAAATTACTGGGTAGTGCTACAAATAATTGTAGTAACTATGAATCTTAGAACAATACTGCTGGGTAGTGGCACAAGTAATTGTAGTAACTGTTAATCTTAGAACAATAATGCTGGGTAGTGGCACAAGTAATTGTAGTAACTATGAATCTTAGAACAATATTGCTGGGTAGTGGCACAAGTAATTGTAGTAACTGTTAATCTTAGAACAATATTGCTGGGTAGTGGCACAAGTAATTGTAGTAACTATTAATCTTAGAACAAAATTACTGGGTAGTGCTACAGATAATTGTAGTAACTATTAATCTTAGAACAATATTGCTGGGTAGTGGCACAAGTAATTGTAGTAACTGTTAATCTTAGAACAATATTGCTGGGTAGTGGCACAAGTAATTGTAGTAACTATGAATCTTAGAACAATATTGATGGGTAGTGGCACAAGTAATTGTAGTAACTATTAATCTTAGAACAATATTGCTGGGTAGTGGCACAAGTAATTGTAGTAACTATTAATCTTAGAACAATATTGCTGGGTAGTGGCACAAGTAATTGTAGTAACTATTAATCTTAGAACAAAATTGCTGGGTAGTGCTACAAGTAATTGTAGTAACTGTTAATCTTAGAACACTATTGCTGGGTAGTGCTACAAGTAATTGTAGTAACTATTAATCTTAGAACAATATTGCTGGGTAGTGGCACAAGTAATTGTGGTAACTGTTAATCTTAGAACAATATTGCTGGGTAGTGGCACAAGTAATTGTGGTAACTGTTAATCTTAGATCAATATTGCTGGGTAGTGGCACAAGTAATTGTAGTAACTATTAATCTTAGAGCAATATTGCTGGGTAGTGGCACAAGTAATTGTAGTAACTATTAATCTTAGAACAAAATTACTGGGTAGTGCTACAAGTAATTGTAGTAACTATTAATCTTAGAACAATATTGCTGGGTAGTGGCACAAGTAATTGTAGTAACTATTAATCTTAGAACAAAATTACTGGGTAGTGCTACAAGTAATTATAGTAACTGTTAATCTTAGAACAATATTGCTGGGTAGTGGCACAAGTAATTGTAGTAACTATTAATCTTAGAGCAATATTGCTGGGTAGTGGCACAAGTAATTGTAGTAACTATTAATCTTAGAACAAAATTACTGGGTAGTGCTACAAATAATTGTAGTAACTATGAATCTTAGAACAATACTGCTGGGTAGTGGCACAAGTAATTGTAGTAACTGTTAATCTTAGAACAATAATGCTGGGTAGTGGCACAAGTAATTGTAGTAACTATGAATCTTAGAACAATATTGCTGGGTAGTGGCACAAGTAATTGTAGTAACTGTTAATCTTAGAACAATATTGCTGGGTAGTGGCACAAGTAATTGTAGTAACTATTAATCTTAGAACAAAATTACTGGGTAGTGCTACAGATAATTGTAGTAACTATTAATCTTAGAACAATATTGCTGGGTAGTGGCACAAGTAATTGTAGTAACTGTTAATCTTAGAACAATATTGCTGGGTAGTGGCACAAGTAATTGTAGTAACTATTAATCTTAGAACAATATTGATGGGTAGTGGCACAAGTAATTGTAGTAACTATTAATCTTAGAACAATATTGCTGGGTAGTGGCACAAGTAATTGTAGTAACTATTAATCTTAGAACAATAATGCTGGGTAGTGGCACAAGTAATTGTAGTAACTATTAATCTTAGAACAAAATTGCTGGGTAGTGCTACAAGTAATTGTAGTAACTGTTAATCTTAGAACAATATTGCTGGGTAGTGCTACAAGTAATTGTAGTAACTATTAATCTTAGAACAATATTGCTGGGTAGTGGCACAAGTAATTGTGGTAACTGTTAATCTTAGAACAATATTGCTGGGTAGTGGCACAAGTAATTGTGGTAACTGTTAATCTTAGAACAATATTGCTGGGTAGTGGCACAAGTAATTGTAGTAACTGTTAATCTTAGAACAATATTGCTGGGTAGTGGCACAAGTAATTGTAGTAACTATTAATCTTAGAACAATATTGCTGGGTAGTGGCACAGGTAATTGTAGTAACTATTAATCTTAGAACAATATTGCTGGGTAGTGGCACAAGTAATTGTAGTAACTGTTTATCTTAGAACAATATTGCTGGGTAGTGGCACAAGTAATTGTAGTAACTATGAATCTTAGAACAATATTGCCAGTGATTGAAACTACACTAAGGTGTTATTTTAATAACATTTCCATCAAAATACATGGAGATTAATTTTCTAAAGGGGGGATGGCAGTAAGGAGAGATGATGGGAAAAATGTTGACAGGTTACAGTTCACCGGATAAGATATTTACTGACAGATTTTTTTTCCATTATATTTGTTTCCCAGAACATTTTGCCAATCATGGTGTAACTCCCTTCAAATCTTTGCTTTCTATATATGTAGTTCATTCACTTGTTCAACTAGTCACCACCATCACATATTACCATCATTAATTTTTTTCTAATCATTACCATCACATGTTACCATCATCATTTATGCACTTAATCATCACCATCAAATATTACCAACATCACTTGTTCATTTAATTATTGCAATCATATATAATAATCATCCTTTCTTAACCTAATTATTTACCAGCACATATTGTCACAATCACTTGATCACCTAATCATTACTGTCATACTACCATGAACACTTGTACAACTATCCATTACCACAACCACCACAATTTTGTTTGCAACATTCTTGCACAAACACCAGTTCTTGTTCTTATCAAGTTTTTGAGGAAATTGTACATAATAACATTAAATGATTTAAGTCTTAACCCAGTAGATCTACAACTGTTATTATCAACCCTAACCCAGTAGATCTACAACTGTCATTATCAACCCTAACCCAGTAGATCTACAACTGTTATTATCAACCCTAACCCAGTAGATCTACAACTGTTATTATCAACCCTAACCCAGTAGATCTGAAACTGTTATTATCAACCCTAACCCAGTAGATCTACAACTGTTATTATCAACCCTAACCCAGTAGATCTACAACTGTTATTATCAACCCTAACCCAGTAGATCTACAACTGTTATTATCAACCCTAACCCAGTAGATCTACAACTATTATTATCAACCATAAGCCAGTAGATCTACAACTATTATTATCAACCCTAACCCAGTAGATCTGCAACTGTTATTATCAAGCCTAACCCAGTAGATCTACAACTGTTATTATCAACCATAAGCCAGTAGATCTACAACTGTTATTATCAACCCTAACCCAGTAGATCTACAACTATTATTATCAACCCTAACCCAGTAGATCTGAAACTGTTATTATCAACCCTAACCCAGTAGATCTACAACTGTTATTATCAACCCTAACCCAGTAGATCTACAACTGTCATTATCAACCCTAACCCAGTAGATCTACAACTGTCATTATCAACCCTAACCCAGTAGTTCTACAACTGTTATTATCAACCTTAACCCAGTAGATCAGCAACTGTTATTATGAACCCTAACCCAGTAGATCTACAACTGTTATTATCAACCCTAACCCAGTAGATCTACAACTGTTATTATCAACCCTAACCCAGTAGATCTGAAACTGTTATTATCAACCCTAACCCAGTAGATCTACAACTATTATTATCAACCCTAACCCAGGAGATCTGAAACTGTTATTATCAACCCTAAGCCAGTAGATCTGAAACTGTTATTATCAACCCAAACCCAGTATATCTACAACTGTTATTATCAACCCTAAGCCAGTAGATCTACAACTGTTATTATCAACCCTAACCCAGTAGAACTGAAACTGTTATTATCAACCCTAACCCAGTAGATCTACAACTGTTATTATCAACCTTAACCCAGTAGATCTACAACTGTTATTATCAACCCTAACCCAGTAGATCTACAACTGTTATTATCAACCCTAAGCCAGTAGATCTACAACTGTTATTATCAACCCTAACCCAGTAGATCTACAACTGTTATTATCAACCCTAACCCAGTAGAACTGAAACTGTTATTATCAACCCTAACCCAATAGATGTACAACTGTTATTATCAACCCTAACCCAGTACTTCTACAACTGTTATTATCAACCCAAACCCAGTAGATCTACAACTATTATTATCAACCCTAACCCAGTAGATCTGAAACTGTTATCAACCCTAACCCAGTAGATCTACAACAGTTATTATCAACCATAAGCCAGTAGATCTACAACTGTTATTATCAACCCTAACCCAGTAGATCTACAACTATTATTATCAACCCTAACCCAGTAGATCTGAAACTGTTATTATCAACCCTAACCCAGTAGATCTACAACTGTTATTATCAACCCTAACCCAGTAGATCTACAACTGTCATTATCAACCCTAACCCAGTAGATCTACAACTGTCATTATCAACCCTAACCCAGTAGTTCTACAACTGTTATTATCAATCCTAACCCAGTAGATCAGCAACTGTTGTTATCAACCCTAACCCAGTAGATCTACAACTGTTATTATCAATCCTAAGCCAGTAGATCTGAAACTGTTATTATCAACCCTAACCCAGTAGATCTGAAACGGTTATTATCAACCCTAACCCAGTAGATCTGAAACTGTTATTATCAACCCTAAGCCAGTAGATCTACAACTGTTATTATCAACCCTAAGCCAGTAGATCTACAACTGTTATTATCAACCCTAACCCAGTAGATCTACAACTGTTATTATCAACCCTAACCCAGTAGATCTACAACTGTCATTATCAACCCTAAGCCAGTAGATCTACAACTGTTATTTCAACCCTAACCCTAACCCTAATAATAACAGTTGTAGATCTACTGGGTTAGGGTTGATAATGACAGTTGTAGATCTACTGGGTTAGGGTTGATAATAGTTGTAGATCTACTGGCTTAGGGTTGATAATAACAGTTGTAGATCTACTGGGTTAGGGTTGATAATAATAGTTGTAGATCTACAATGTTAGATTTGATAATAACAGTTGTAGATCTACTGGGTTAGGGATGATAATAACAGTTGTAGATCTACTGGGTTAGGGTTGGTAATGACAGTTGTAGATCTACTGGGTTAGAGATGATAATGACAGTTGTAGATCTACTGGGTTAGGGTTGATAATGACAGTTGTAGATCTATTATTATCAACCCTAACCCAGTAGATCTGAAAATGTTATTATCAACCCTAACCCAGTAGATCTACAACTGTTATTATCAACCCTAACCCAGTAGATCTACAACTGTCATTATCAACCCTAACCCAGTAGATCTACAACAGTCATTATCAACCCTAACCCAGTAGTTTTACAACTGTTATTATCAACCCTAACCCAGTAGATCAGCAATAATCATCCTTTCTTAACCTAATTATTTACCAGCACATATTGTCACAATCACTTGATCACCTAATCATTACTGTCATACTACCATGAACACTTGTACAACTATCCATTACCACAACCACCACAATTTTGTTTGCAACATTCTTGCACAAACACCAGTTCTTGTTCTTATCAAGTTTTTGAGGAAATTGTACATAATAACATTAAATGATTTAAGTCTTAACCCAGTAGATCTACAACTGTTATTATCAACCCTAACCCAGTAGATCTACAACTGTCATTATCAACCCTAGCCCAGTAGATCTACAACTGTTATTATCAACCGTAACCCAGAAGATCTACAACTGTTATTATCAACCTAAACCCAGTATATCTACAACTGTTATTATCAACCCTAACCCAGTAGATCTACAACTGTTATTATCAACCCTAACCCAGTAGATCTACAACTGTTATTATCAACCCTAAGCCAGTAGATCTACAACTGTTATTATCAACCCTAACCCAGTAGATCTGAAACTGTTATTATCAACCCTAACCCAGTAGATCTGAAACTGTTATTATCAACCCTAACCCAGTAGATCTACAACTATTATTATCAACCCTAAGCCAGTAGATCTACAACTGTTATTATCAACCCTAACCTATTATATCTACAACTGTTATTATCAACCCTAACCCAGTAGATCTACAACTATTATTATCAAAGCTAACCCAGTAGATCTGAAACTGTTATTATCAACCCTAGCCCAGTAGATCTACAACTGTTATTATCAACCCTAACCCAGTAGATCTACAACTGTTATTATCAACCTTAACCCAGTAGATCTACAACTGTTATTATCAACCCTAACCCAGTAGATCTACAACTGTTATTATCAACCCTAAGCCAGTAGATCTACAACTGTCATTATCAACCCTAACCCAGTAGATCTACAACTGTCATTATCAACCCTAACCCAGTAGATCTACAACTGTCATTACCAACCCTAACCCAGTAGATCTACAACTGTTATTATCAACCCTAACCCAGTAGATCTAAAACTGTTATTATCAAATCTAACATAGTAGATCTACAGCTATTATTATCAACCCTAACCCAGTAGATCCGAAACTGTTATTATCATCCCTAAGCCAGTAGATCTACAACTATTATCAACCCTAACCCAGTAGATCTACAACTGTCATTATCAACCCTAACCCAGTAGATCTACAACTGTCATTATCAACCCTAACCCAGTAGATCTACAACTGTTATTATCAACCCTAACCCAGTTGATCTACAACTGTCATTATCAACCCTAAGCCAGTAGATCTACAACTGTTATTTCAACCCTAACCCAGTAGATCTACAACTGTCATTATCAACCCTAAACCAGTAGATCTACAACTGTTATTATCAAACCTAACCCAGTTAAGATCTACAACTGTTATTATCAACCCTAACGCAGTAGATCTACAACTGTTTTTATCAACCCTAAGCCAGTAGATCTACAACTGTTATTATCAACCCTAACCCAGTAGATCTGAAACTGTTATTATCAACCCTAACCCAGTAGATCTGAAACTGTTATTATCAACCCTAACCCAGTAGATCTGAAACTGTTATTATCAACCCTAACCCAGTAGATCTGAAACTGTTATTATCAACCCTAACCCAGTAGATCTACAACTGTTATTATCAACCCTAAGCCAGTAGATCTACAACTGTTATTATCAATCCTAACCCAGTAGATCTGAAACTGTTATTATCAACCCTAAGCCAGTAGATCTACAACTGTTATTATCAACCCTAACCCAGTAGATCTACAACTGTTATTATCAACCCTAACCCAGTAGATCTGAAACTGTTATTATCAACCCTAGCCCAGTAGATCCACAACTGTTATTATCAACCATAACCCAGTAGATTTACAACTGTTATTATCAACCCTAACCCAGTAGATCTACAACTGTTATTATCAACCCTAACCCAGTAGATCTACAACTGTTATTATCAACCCTAACCCAGTAGATCTACAACTGTTATTATCAAATCTAACACAGTAGATCTACAACTATTATTATCAAAGCTATCCCAGTAGATCTGAAACTGTTATTATCAACCCTAACCCAGTAGATCTACAACTGTTATTATCAACCCTAAGCCAGTAGATCTACAACTGTCATTATCAACCCTAACCCAGTAGATCTACAACTGTCATTATCATCTCTAACCCAGTAGATCTACAACTGTCATTACCAACCCTAACCCAGTAGATCTACAACTGTTATTATCATCCCTAACCCAGTAGATCTACAACTGTTATTATCAAATCTAACATTGTAGATCTACAACTATTATTATCAACCCTAACCCAGTAGATCTACAACTGTTATTATCAACCCTAAGCCAGTAGATCTACAACTATTATCAACCCTAACCCAGTAGATCTACAACTGTCATTATCAACCCTAACCCAGTAGATCTACAACTGTTATTATCAACCCTAACCCAGTAGATCTACAACTGTCATTATCAACCCTAAGCCAGTAGATCTACAACTGTTATTTCAACCCTAACCCAGTAGATCTACAACTGTCATTATCAACCCTAAGCCAGTAGATCTACAACTGTTATTATCAACCCTAACCCAGTTAAGATCTACAACTGTTATTATCAACCCTAACCCAGTAGATCTACAACTGTTATTATCAACCCTAAGCCAGTAGATCTACAACTGTTATTATCAACCCTAACCCAGTAGATCTGAAACTGTTATTATCAACCCTAACCCAGTAGATCTGAAACTGTTATTATCAACCCTAACCCAGTAGATCTGAAACTGTTATTATCAACCCTAACCCAGTAGATCTGAAACTGTTATTATCAACCCTAAGCCAGTAGATCTGCAACTGTTATTATCAATCCTAACGCAGTAGATCTACAACTGTTATTATCAACCCTAAGCCAGTAGATCTGAAACTGTTATTATCAACCCTAACCCAATAGATCTACAACTGTTATTATCAACCGTATCCCAGTAGATCTACAACTGTTATTATCAACCCTAACCCAGTAGATCTACAACTGTTATTATCAACCCTAATTCAGTAGATCTACAACTGTTATTATCAACCCTAACCCAGTAGATCTACAGCTGTTATTATCAACCCTAACCCAGTAGATCTACAACTGTTTTTATCAACCCTAACCCAGGAGATCTACAACTGTTATTATCAACCCAAATCCAGTAGATCTACAACTATTATTATCATCCCTAACCCAGTAGATTTGAGACCGTTATTATCAACCCTAACCCAGTAGATCTATAACTGTTATTATCAACCCTAAGCCAGTAGATCTACAACTGTTATTATCAACCCTAACCCAGTAGATCTACAACTATTATTATCAACCCTAACCCAGTAGATCTGAAAATGTTATTATCAACCCTAACCCAGTAGATCTACAACTGTTATTATCAACCCTTTACCCAGTAGATCTACAACTGTTATTATCAACCCAAACCCAGTAGATCTACAACTATTATTATCAACCCTAACCCAGTAGATCTACAACTGTTATTATCAACCCTAAGCCAGTAGATCTACAACTGTTATTATCAACCCTAACCCAGTTGATCTGAAACTGTTATTATCAACCCTAGCCCAGTAGATCTTAAACTGTTATTATCAACCGTAACCCAGTAGATCAACAACTGTTATTATCAACCCTAACCCAGTAGATCTACAACTGTTATTATCAACCCTAACCCAGTAGATCTACAACTGTTATTATCAACCCTAACCCAGTAGATCTACAACTGTTATTATCAAATCTAACACAGTAGATCTACAACTATTATTATCAAAGCTATCCCAGTAGATCTGAAACTGTTATTATCAACCCTAACCCAGTAGATCTACAACTGTTATTATCAACCCTAAGCCAGTAGATCTACAACTGTCATTATCAACCCTAATCCAGTAGATCTACAACTGTCATTATCAACTCTAACCCAGTAGATCTACAACTGTCATTACCAACCCTAACCCAGTAGATCTACAACTGTTATTATCATCCCTAACCCAGTAGATCTACAACTGTTATTATCAAATCTAACATTGTAGATCTACAACTATTATTATCAACCCTAACCCAGTAGATCTACAACTGTTATTATCAACCCTAAGCCAGTAGATCTACAACTATTATCAACCCTAACCCAGTAGATCTACAACTGTCATTATCAACCCTAAGACAGTAGATCTACAACTGTTATTATCAACCCTAACCCATTAGATCTACAACTGTCATTATCAACCCTAAGCCAGTAGATCTACAACTGTTATTTCAACCCTAACCCAGTAGATCTACAACTGTCATTATCAACCCTAAGCCAGTAGATCTACAACTGTTATTATCAACCCTAACCCAGTTAAGATCTACAACTGTTATTATCAACCCTAACCCAGTAGATCTACAACTGTTATTATCAACCCTAAGCCAGTAGATCTACAACTGTTATTATCAACCCTAACCCAGTAGATCTGAAACTGTTATTATCAACCCTAACCCAGTAGATCTGAAACTGTTATTATCAACCCTAACCCAGTAGATCTGAAACTGTTATTATCAACCCTAACCCAGTAGATCTGAAACTGTTATTATCAACCCTAAGCCAGTAGATCTACAACTGTTATTATCAACCCTAATGCAGTAGATCTACAACTGTTATTATCAACCCTAAGCCAGTAGATCTGAAACTGTTATTATCAACCCTAACCCAATAGATCTACAACTGTGATTATCAACCGTATCCCAGTAGATCTACAACTGTTATTATCAACCCTAACCCAGTAGATCTACAACTGTTATTATCAACCCTAACCCACTAAATCTACAACTGTTATTATCGACCCTAACCCAGTAGATCTACAACTGTTATTATCAACCCTAACCCAGTAGATCTACAACTGTTATTATCAACCCAAACCCAGTAGATCTAAAACTGTTATTATCAACCCAAATCCAGTATATCTACAACTGTTATTATCAACCCTAACCCAGTAGATCTGAAACCGTTTTTATCAACCCTAACCCAGTAGATCTACAACTGTTAATATCAACCCTAAGCCAGTAGATCTACAACTGTTATTATCAACCCTAACCCAGAAGATCTACAACTGTTATTATCAACCCTAACCCAGTAGATCTGAAAATGTTATTATCAACCCTAACCCAGTAGATCTACAACTGTTATTATCAACCCTAACCCAGTAGATCTACAACTGTTATTATCAACCCAAACCCAGTAGATCTACAACTATTATTATCAACCCTAACCCAGTAGATCTACAACTGTTATTATCAACCCTAACCCAGTAGATCTACAACTGTTTTTATCAACCCTAACCCAGTAGATCTGAAACTGTTATTATCATCCCTAAGCCAGTAGATCTACAACTGTTATTATCAACCCTAACCCAGTAGATCTACAACTGTTATTATCAACCCTAACCCAGTAGATCTACAACTGTTATTATCAACCCTAAGCCAGTAGATCTGAAACTGTTATTATCAACCCAAACCCAGTAGATCTGAAACCGTTATTATCAACCCTAACCCAGTAGATCTACAACTGTTAATATCAACCCTAAGCCAGTAGATCTACAACTGTTATTATCAACCCTAACCCAGAAGATCTACAACTGTTATTATCAACCCTAACCCAGTAGATCTGAAAATGTTATTATCAACCCTAACCCAGTAGATCTACAACTGTTATTATCAACCCTAACCCAGTAGATCTACAACTGTTATTATCAACCCAAACCCAGTAGATCTACAACTATTATTATCAACCCTAACCCAGTAGATCTACAACTGTTATTATCAACCCTAACCCAGTAGATCTACAACTGTTATTATCAACCCTAATCCAGTAGATCTGAAACTGTTATTATCATCCCTAAGCCAGTAGATCTACAACTGTTATTATCAACCCTAACCCAGTAGATCTACAACTGTTATTATCAACCCTAACCCAGTAGATCTACAACTGTTATTATCAACCCTAAGCCAGTAGATCTGAAACTGTTATTATCAACCCAAACCCAGTAGATCTGAAACCGTTATTATCAACCCTAACCCAGTAGATCTACAACTGTTAATATCAACCCTAAGCCAGTAGATCTACAACTGTTATTATCAACCCTAACCCAGAAGATCTACAACTGTTATTATCAACCCTAACCCAGTAGATCTGAAAATGTTATTATCAACCCTAACCCAGTAGATCTACAACTGTTATTATCAACCCTAACCCAGTAGATCTACAACTGTTATTATCAACCCAAACCCAGTAGATCTACAACTATTATTATCAACCCTAACCCAGTAGATCTACAACTGTTATTATCAACCCTAACCCAGTAGATCTACAACTGTTATTATCAACCCTAACCCAGTAGATCTGAAACTGTTATTATCAACCCTAAGCCAGTAGATCTACAACTGTTATTATCAACCCTAACCCAGTAGATCTACAACTGTTATTATCAACCCTAACCCAGTAGATCTACAACTGTTATTATCAAATTGTTTCAAGACTGAAATGACAACACAAAATTTATCCTGGGTTAAACAGTCGTAGCTGATATTGGTACTGTTTACAACATTTTCTAGATGGCAGCTTTAAACAGTCTTGGCTGATATTGGTACTGTTTACAACATTTTCTAGGTGGCAGCATGATTATGTTTGTTTATTTATTATCAATCTTATTCCTGATTAAGAAATTTTGCTCCTTGTCAAATCAATCTGAAATAGAGAACCAGTGTATAAATTAAAATTTTTCTCACAATCAAATCCTTCTGAAATTGAGAACCAGTCTATAAATCTCACAGCACACTAATGTCATCTGGTGACAGACAAGAGTGGTTGTTCATGTACACATCTAAACTGTAGTCTATGCAAGAGTTGCTGTATAAAATGATTGTGATCCAACTGATATTCATAATATGATTAAGTAGATCTCATCTGCTGTAGAAAGTTTTATAAATTTCCATGGATTCCCATTATCTTTCCTCTATTTCCATATCATAACTAGCATGTACCTTCATTAAAATTTAAATTAAATTACACTATTTTGTATACAATACTGATAAAGTTCCAATACCTGGTATATAATAAGATTACTGTATATTTACTTTTAACATGGGATTCAGATTTGCATTTAACAATGATAGAGCCCTCTTTTCCACCCATGATTTTGAGAAACAAATTATTTTATGCAAAGCCATACAAACTGATGACCATGAAAATAAATGAATGGTAAAATAATTGTCTCACACTGATATGATGGCAACGATGTAAGACTCCAATTTTAGTCCTGATGAAAGACCTTATTTCAGAATTTTTATTATTTTACAAAATTTTCATTATCTTCCTTCCCAAAGAAACTTACAGTCTATTTGGCGAAGAAGAGTCTGTGCAGGGTGGAGAGTCACAAACGAGCTTCATGAACTCCAAACCGACACTTAGTGACATCTATGAAAGAAGTGAAGAGGGAGAGTCGTCCAGGAAGGCCAGATCCTCTAAGGTGACAACCAGCAGGGAAATAAAGCATGACACATCCCAGGAAGCATCCCCAGGTGCACTAGAAGAGAGTCCTGACATTGAGTTAGGAATACCTAATGGGGAGCAGGGTGAGAAGGAAGTGGCTAAAGGGCAACCCAAACCTGCCTTGAAGGAGCCCAGCTTGGGGGGATTGCGACCTGAGATAAAGGAGGTGTCATTTGATGCAGCAGCTCAAGATCATGCAGAACAGAGCAGACTGACGACTCATGATAGGTTGTTATCTTAATATGATTATTATCATTCTCATCATTTTCATTATTATCAACATCTTCATACTTATGAATGACAATGACTGTTACTTCCACTCTCAGTCACTGTCATGGTAATCATTTTTTGTAAAAATCAAATCTGATAGTATCTTGGTTGGCCTGTAAAGACTGATGCTGTTTACATTCTCCTTGGTTGGCCTGTAAAGACTGATGCTGTTTACATTCTCCTTGGTTGGCCTGTAAAGACTGATGCTGTTTACATTCTCCTTGGTTGGCCTGTAAAGACTGTTGCTGTTTACATTCTCCTTGGTTGGCCTGTAAAGACTGATGCTGTTTACATTCTCCTTGGTTGGCCTGTAAAGACTGATGGTGTTTACATTCTCCTTGGTTGGCCTGTAAAGACTGATGCTGTTTACATTCTCCTTGGTTGGCCTGTAAAGACTGATGCTGTTTACATTCTCCTTGTTTGGCCTGTAAAGACTGATGCTGTTTACATTCTCCTTGGTTGGCCTGTAAAGACTGATGCTGTTTACATTCTCCTTGGTTGGCCTGTAAAGACTGATGCTGTTTACATTCTCCATTTTTGGAATAATTTAATAGTACCTGGGTTGATTTGTGTGGAGTTACCTGGCATCATGATGCATTCCTTCAGAAAGAAAAGTATCTGTATTGTTTTATAAGGTATAATAAGGTATATTGCTGTCTTCATTCTCTACTAGAATGATATAATAGAATCCAGGTTGTTTTGTAAGAAATCAGACCAGGTATATCTGCTCTTTCCATTTTCCACTTCTAGAGCATATAAAAGAAGCTAATATGTCATTTCATGTACACATGCATGAAGGACGAGTGTGATTTCACAATGCATTTGGACATTAGGAAAGCCTGAACAAGTATCAGACAATCATTTACATAGCTACTTCTGATTGTTTACTTGTGACAAATTTACTATCATACAAAGCTCATGCTTACAAGAGTCACAATTACGATTTAAGTAAACAATGTTTCTAACATCTGACCCATGCTAGCATAATCATAATAATGATAATAACTACATTTAATGATATAAAAGAGAAATAAAAATGAAATAAAAAGATTTATACAGAATTCATTCCTTAATACACATAATTTAACTACAGGGTTCAAAGCTTACAGCTATGGTGCAGGCATGTAAATATTAAGTTGTTCCACAAAAGCTTACAGCTATGGGTGCAGGAATGTAAATATTAAGTTGTTCCACAAAAGCTTACAGATATAAATGTGTAGAATATTAAGATCACCAGAATAGTATATTATAAAAACTAAATTATTTAGTAAACTTAATTAATAGATTATTTCATGACATTATCTTTGATTTGATCATTATTTCAAATACAGATTATTGTACTTTGTTCAGGTTGCTCTAAGGAAGAAGAATAGACTGAGGTTTTGTTGGGGTCCACAAGATAGCTGTCCTTTGCAGTCACAAAATAGGGCACCTTTAAGGGCCACACAGTACACCCCTGTGGGGTCACAAAAAAGCCCCTTTTATAGTTATGCCAAAATCAAGTAGATTTCACAGTGTTATGTATATTTAATTTGTATTGTTTGTTAGTTGTTTTTTTTTCTGCATGACTTTATGCTATCCAAAATGAAAATCATTGTGTACCTGACTAGGAACATTGACATTTAGATTCTGGTAAGCAAATAATAGTTATTTTTCTCTATGAGAGTGGGTTAAATATTAGGATCATTATAAAGAGGTACATGTGTTTATTTGGGTCTGGGTATAGGTTATTGAAATTCCTCCATGAAGAACTTGTTGTTCTTTATTGTATTTTTAATAATAGATTTTATCTTGTTAACAACTAAGAATATTCTAGAATGGAGAATTCCATTAAGTGAGACTATTTCAAGAAAATGGTAATTGCAATCCAGGTCAGGTAGAAGGGTTTATAATCATATTTACTTGAAACATTACTCATTCTTGCATTTTTTAACATTTTGTAGCAGAATCAATCTTGTTGATGTGTTCAGTATTTCATTTGGGTGAAATTTTTTAAAATTATTACTCACTGGAAATACAAAGTGCTCATCTATAATATTCTTGGGGATTAATTGAAATTATTTGTGATTCATCAAAAGGCATATCTATACATCACATGCTACTTAAGGCACATCAACACATTATCTTATTTTAAACATGACTGGAATTTGAACTTGTGATAGAACTTTTAGGACTATTTAGGATTTCATTCACATTACGGTAAGTTATTTATAAATTTTCAATTTGTATTCAAGGGAAATGAATTATTTGTTGAATTTTACAAAACTTGTTGGTGTTTGCTCTTTTTTATTACTTAGTTTAAGACCATAGAGTCATGGTAACAGTTTTAATTGCTAATCAAAATTTTATTTAAAGTCAGCCAACATATTTTTCCCCAAACAATAGACCTAGGCCCCTGATATTTATAAGTACCCCAAAAATTATAGAGGCTTTGCTTCCAAGTCAAGATTGCAGTACAGTAAATACAATTAGACCTGTCTATAAGAAATAGAAAAGACCTGTTGGATGTGTTTCTTTACATAATTTGTAGCAAGCAACAAACAAATTAACAGAGATCTCATATAATCATTTAGATTTAATTTAATATCTTGATATCTCCAATGTCAATATGTTTCACTGTTTACTGTGAATGTTTCTTCAGAGTCCAAATGAGAACACAGGATTCCAAACAGAGCTTAATGAGCAGGGAAAGTGGGCCACCTGGCACTGGATGGAGGGCAGAGGCAGGGACAGAACTACATGGGGGTCGGGCCTCTGAGGCCACATCTGTAGAGTCATACACTAATAATCCTGTAAGTAGAGTAGAAAATCACATACATTAGACTGCTGGAAAAAAAAATATATATTAGTCTGCAGTTGTTTATCTGGCTAGCCTTACTGTTATATTAATGTTTTGGGAGATGTTTTATTGAAGTCATTCATTATTGAACACATGATTTGAATCAGGCTGATGTGATTAGACAATTTGTTTTCTGTAATGGTAATGGTTTAAACAAGGTATATGAGATTAATCAGTTTGTTCTTTTTGTAATGTAGTGGTTTGAATGTGATAAATAAGATTAGACTTTTTATTTCTGTAATGGTAATCCTTTATGTTTATTATCTTGCAGTGGTAATGGTTTTAACAGTGTATATGAGATTAGATGTTTATTGTCTTGCAGTGGTAATGGTTTTAACAGTGTATATGAGATTAGATGTTTATTGTCTTGCAGTGGTAATTATTTTAACAGGGTATATGAGATTAGATGTTTATTGTCTTGCAGTGGTAATGGTTTTAACAGTGTATATGAGATTAGATGTTTATTGTCTTGCAGTGGTAATGGTTTTAACAGTGTATATGAGATTAGATGTTTATTGTCTTGCAGTGGTAATTATTTTAACAGGGTATATGAGATTAGATGTTTATTGTCTTGCAGTGGTAATGGTTTTAACAGTGTATATGAGATTAGATGTTTATTGTCTTGCAGTGGTAATGGTTTTAACAGTGTATATGAGATTAGATGTTTATTGTCTTGCAGTGGTAATTATTTTAACAGGGTATATGGGATTAGATGCTTGTTTTCCTGTAATGGTAATTTTTTGGAACAGGGTATATGGGATAAGTCAGTTTGTTTTCTGTAATGATAATAGTTTGAATAATATAATTTGATTTTCCAGTCAGGAGGATGTGGAAGAATGTATTTTTGTCAGAAACATTTAATTGTGTTATTTTTTGAAACCAGTAAAGTGGTTTGTCCCATAAATGTATTTTATAGTCCAAGTCTATTAACCCATTTGTTTGTATGCCCCTACTGATTTCAATAACAGAAACCTTTAATTTGATAAAAAATGCAAAGAACTTCGTCAATTCATTTATTGATTTATATTTTCTAACCAGACTAAGAGTAGAATAGCCACAACACCATCGTTGTCAGCACATTTCATACCTAAAGGAGGTATTAGTGCCATTCTGGTCAGTCAGGTTAGAAATTATAAATTAATGACTCAGCCGACTTAGTTCTGTGCATTTTTTATCACATCAAACTTTTTTGTTATTGAAATCAGTTAGGGGGGGATAAACAAATGGGAATGTAGCATTGGATTATAGTCATCAATAAGTAATGTGTTTAAAAGTGTACAATAGTCATTCATAGTGTTCAAAAGTGTACAATAGTCATTCATAGTGTTCATAAGTGTACAATAACTATTCATAGTGTTCATAAGTGTACAATAGTCATTCATAATGTTCACAAGTGTACAATAGTCATTCATAGTGTTCATAGATGTACAGTAGTCATTCATAGTGTTCATAAGTGTACAATAGTCATTCATAATGTTCATAAGTGTACAATAGTCATTCATAGTGTTCATAAATTTACAATAGTCATTCATAGTGTTCATAAGTGTACAGTAGTCATTCATAGTGTTAAAAAGTGTATCATAGTTATTTCCTCATGTTCAAAAGTGTACAATAGTCATTCATAGTGTTCATAAGTGTACAATAGTTATTCATAGTGTTCATAAGTGTACAATAGTCATTCATAGTGTTCATAAGTGTACAATAGTTATTCAGTGTTCATAAGTGTACAATAGTCATTCATAGTGTTTATAAGTGTACAATAGTCATTCATAGTGTTCATAAGTGTACAATAGTCATTCACAGTGTTCATAAGTGTACAATAGTCATCAATAAAGTAATGTGACCCATAAGTGTACATTATTCAATAAAAATAGTGTTTATAAGTGTGCAATAGTCATCAATAGTGTGTCCATAAGTGTACATTAGTTATCAGTAAAGTAGTATATCCATAAATGTACATTAGTCATCAACAAAGTAGTGTGTTCATAAGTGTACAAGTCATCAACAAAGTAGTATGTCTATATGTGTGCATTAGTCATCAACAAAGCAGTGTCACTAAGTTTACCTTAGTCATCAATAAAGTAGCATGTCCCATAAGTGTACATTGGTCATCATTATAGTTTCTCCATAAGTGTATGTAGTCATCAAAAAAGTAGTGTGTCTATTAGTGTACAATAGATATGAATAATGTGTCCATAAGTTTACATTATTCAACAATAAAATAATGTGTCCATAAATGTACATTAGTCATCAATAAAAAAGTGTGTCCATAAGTGTATATTAGTCATCAATAAAATAGTGTGTCCATAAGTTTACATTATTCAACAATAAAATTGTGTGTCCATAAGTTTGCATTATTCATCAATAAAATAATGTGTCCATAAATGTACATTAGTCATCAATAAAATTGTGTTGTCCATAAGTGTACATTAGTCATCAATAAAACAGTTGTCAATAAGTTTCAGTTCGTCCATGAGTGTAAAATAGTCATCAATAAATAGTGAGTTCATAAGCATATAGTAATGATCAGTAAAATGAGTTCATAAGGTTCAATTAGTTTAGAAGTGTACATTAGTCATCAGTAAATTAGTGTAGCTGTCTGTACATTAGTCATCAGTAAATTAGTGTAGCTGTCTGTACATTAGTCATCAGTAAATTAGTGTAGCTGTCTGTACATTAGTCATCAGTAAATTAGTGTAGCTGTCTGTACATTAGTCATCAGTAAATTAGTGTAGCTGTCTGTACATTAGTCATCAGTAAATTAGTGTAGCTGTCTGTACATTAGTCATCAATGTCAAGATAGCACTGTCTTAAGAGTGTACATTTTGTAAAAGTTGTTATTTTAAATTGCTAAGTAACAATGTCACATACAGTATTCATCTTGTGATATTATTTTACTAAAGTATGTCCACATTGTGTGATAAGTTATAATATTTGATTGTAAATATTGAATTAACTCCATTCCAGGTTCCTTGGAAATTCTTGTGACATGTTTTTATTAAGGACCAAACTGATTTCTATACCTTGGAAATTCTTTTGACATGTTTTTATTAAGGCCCAAACTGATTTCTATATTTTGGAAATTCTTGTTACATGTTTTTATTAAGGACTGATTTATATTCCTTGGAAACTCTTGGTTTTTTTTGACCATACAAAGCTTCCTCATTAGCGATGCAGCAAGAAGTTATGCCCCCTCTCCAGAGAACAAGAGTCTCAGGTCTCCTCCCAAACAAAAGCAGTTATTTGATAGTAATTTTATCACCACAACCCACATACACACAGTTGCAGGGGTTGCTTTGTCAGTTATTATATGACTGGTCCTCATTCTTTAGCACTGTCTAGTCCTATAATTGATTTCTTATAGGAATGCAGAATTACCTCCTTTTACTCTATTCCAGGTTTCAGGAATTCCAGGGATCAGTGGTTGGCACTGGGAGGTGGCAATAACATACACCAACATCCTGGCTGATATCTGTCTCCATGGCAACAGTTCTCATATCCAAAAGCGGGCCCTGATGGGGAACAATAGGGACCTGTCAGACCCTTTTAAGAGAGTTTACCCTTCTGTACCGCTCCAGAGTGCAGGACTCTTGGACCTGGCCTTTTTTAAGCCCATCATCGAGGCAAACGATGGAGGTGAGTTATTATAGTATTATGTATGTCATGCAAAGATGATACAACTCTATTCTGCTTTAAAAATACTTATTGTTCTATTATTCTAATTGTCCTATTCTGATTCATCAGTTTTATATACAGTATATGGAGTTATCCTATTCATGCCATGTTAACATTGTACATCAGACAGCTTTTTTAATGCATTGTTAACATTGTACATCAGACAGAGCTTTTTTAATGCCATGTTAACATTGTACATCAGACAGAGCTTTTTTAATGCCATGTTAACATTGTACATCAGACAATCCTTTTTTTATTACAATTTGTATATTAGACATTTATCATTTTTTATGCAGTGTTGATTTATTATTTTAACAGTTTAGCAAAAGAAATCTTAGAAGGTCAAGTGAATCATAATTTTAATAGGAACTGTTTGGTTCTTGAGTACATTCTGTAGGATTGGTTTATATTAATGTTAGTTAAGCACAACATATTAAGTACAGATACAAAAAGAGCACACAAATAGCAAAGTACATTCAATACAATGCTTTAGACATGAGTAAACAGTGCTGTCTTATTATATTATGATCAAACCAGAAAAATATACATAAACTGGAAGCCGTTTTCAAATATATACAGATGGCTACCTGGAAATACTCCCCACCTGCGATCAATGTCTACCAAACATTACAAAATTTCCAAACCAGATAAAGAATTATTTTAAAAACGTTTCCAATACTCTTGAAACTTTGCTCTGGAATAGTATTCCAGTTGAGATTAGAAATGAACACTCTATTTCCTCTTTCCAAACTCAGTATATACAGTGGCTTCAGAAATGCAGCAAAAATAAGTAAATTCCTTTGAATGAGGGCCTCAAGGTAGAATAGTTTTTAGCGAATTAAGTTACCCTCTTTAAATAAAGTCATAATAATAATAATAAAGTAAGATGGTAAGGTATTAATTATTTACTATCACTGAAACTGTGATTATGGAGTTTAAGGGATCAAAACACATCCACTATGTTTAACATTATTAAGGACTGTACTTGTAATGCAGGTAAACTAAACAGTATTAAGGACTGTACATGTAATACACCTAAACAGTATTAAGGACTGTACATGCAATACACCTACACTTAACAGTATCAAGGACTGTACATGCAATGCACTTAAACTTAAGGACTGTAAATGCAGTACACCAAAACTGAGCAGTATTAATGACTGTACATACAATCCACTTAGACTAAATAATATTAAGGACTGTACATGTAATACACCTAAACTAAACAGTATTAAGGACTGTACATGCAATACACCTAAACAGTATCAATGACAGTACATGCAATACACTTAAACTTAACATTATTAAGTACTGTACATGCAGTACACTAAAACAGAAAAAGTATTAATGACTGTACATGCAATACACTTAGACTAAATGATTTTAAGGATCGTACATGCATAACACCTAGACTGAATAGCATTAGGGATTGTAGATGCAATACACCAGGAATGAACAGTAATAAGGACTGTACATAGTACACTGTACACCAAGACATAACTAGCACATGCGACCTTTCATCAGCATATTCAAGAAGAAAGTTAGTACCTGGTGAATGTCTGGCTTGAAACGGTATTTTTATTATCAAACCAATTTACAGATTCAATATCTCCAATATGTAGTGCTTTTATTTAAATCAATCAGTACACCCATTTGTGTTTTCACCTTTAATTGAATTAGAATTTTACAAAAAAATCTTTGTTATATTACAAAAGTGCCTTGCTGTAAGCAATGGTAGGGCTGAAAACTAATAGTAATCCACTAGTCTAGGGTCAGTAATACAACCTGATCTGTCACTAATCAGAGCAGTGAAAATTTTTACTGGTTGCCATCATTACAATTAATAATTGGTCTTGTTTTGGATGTATCAATGGAAATGTGAGATGCCATTCTCATTTGTGGTTAATTTGTATCTTTATTATGTTAATTGAATACCTGCACATAAAGAAGTGGAATGAATCCCATGGAGGAAATGGACAATTGTTATTCCATATATCAAGTAAATTAGGGTCATTATTATCAGCCTAGTATACTGTCCCCAAACACTGACTTCAGTACAGATGATTAAAAGAGATGTGGGATGTCAGGTCCTAGACACTGAATCAGTACAGATGATTAAAAAAAATGTGGGATGTCAGACCAAGACACAGAATCAGTACAGATGATTAAAAAATATGTCAGATGTCAGGCCCCAAACACTGATTTCAGTACAGATGGTTAAAAGAGATGTGGGATGTTAGGCCCCAAACACTGATTTCAGTACAGATGATTAAAAGAGATGTGGGATGTCAGGCCCCAAACACTGATTTCAGTACAGATGATTAAAAGAGATGTGGGATGTCAGGCCCCAAACACTGATTTCAGTACAGATGGTTAAAAGAGATATGGGATGTTAGGCCCCAAACACTGATTTCAGTACAGATGGTTAAAAGAGATGTGGGATATCAGGCCCCAAACACTGATTTCAGTACAGATGATTAAAAGAGATGTGGGATGTCAGGCCCTAAACACTGATTTCAGTACAGATGATTAAAAGAGATGTGGGATGTCAGGCCCTAAACACTGATTTCAGTACAGATGATTAAAAGAGATGTGGGATATCAGGCCCCAAACACTGATTTCAGTACAGATGATTAAAAGAGATGTGGGATGTCAGGCCCTAAACACTGATTTCAGTACAGATGATTAAAAGAGATGTGGGATGTCAGGCCCTAAACACTGATTTCAGTACAGATGATTAAAAGAGATGTGGGATGTCAGGCCCTAAACACTGATTTCAGTACAGACGATTAAAAATGATGTGGAATGTCAGGCCCTAAACACTGATTTCAGTACAGATGATTAAAAAAGATGTGGGATGTCAGGCTCTAAACACTGATTTCAGTACAGATGATTAAAAGAGATGTGGGATGTCAGGTCCTAGACACTGATTCAGTACAGATGATTAAAAGAGATGTGGGATGTCAGGTCCTAGACACTGAATCAGTACAGATGATTAAAAAAGATGTGGGATGTCAGGCCCTAAACACTGATTTCAGTACAGATGATTAAAAAAGATGTAGGATGTCAGGTCCTAGTCACTGATTCAGTACAGATGATTAAAAGAGATGTGGGATGTCAGGTCCTAGACACTGAATCAGTACAGATGATTAAAAGAGATGTGGGATGTCAGGCCCTAAACACTGATTTCAAAACAGATGATTAAAAGAGATGTGGGATGTCAGGTCCTAGACACTGATTCAGTACAGATGATTAAAAGAGATGTGGGATGTCAGGCCCTAAACACTGATTTCAGTACAGATGATTAAAAGAGTGTGGGATGTCAGGTCCTAGACACTGATTCAGTACAGATGATTAAAAGAGATGTGGGATGTCAGGCCCTAAACACTGATTTCAAAACAGATGATTAAAAGAGATGTGGGATGTCAGGTCCTAGACACTGATTCAGTACAGATGATTAAAAGAGATGTGGGATGTCAGGCCCTAAACACTGATTTCAGTACAGATGATTAAAAGAGTGTGGGATGTCAGGTCCTAGACACTGATTCAGTACAGATGATTAAAAGAGATGTGGGATGTCAGGCCCTAAACACTGATTTCAGTACAGATGATTAAAAGAGATGTGGGATGTCAGGTCCTAGTCACTGATTCAGTACAGATGATTAAAAGAGATGTGGGATGTCAGGTCCTAGACACTGAATCAGTACAGATGATTAAAAGAGATGTGGGATGTCAGGCCCTAAACACTGATTTCAAAACAGATGATTAAAAGAGATGTGGGATGTCAGGTCCTAGACACTGATTCAGTACAGATGATTAAAAGAGATGTGGGATGTCAGGCCCTAAACACTGATTTCAGTACAGATGATTAAAAGAGTGTGGGATGTCAGGTCCTAGACACTGATTCAGTACAGATGATTAAAAGAGATGTGGGATGTAAGGCCCTAAACACTGATTTCAGTACAGATGATTAAAAGAGATGTGGGATGTCAGGCCCTAAACACTGATTTCAGTACAGATGATTAAAAGAGATGTGGGATGTCAGGCCCTAAACACTGATTTCAGTAGAGACGATTAAAAATGATGTGGAATGTCAGGCCCTAAACACTGATTTCAGTACAGATGATTAAAAAAGATATGGGATGTCAGGCTCTAAACACTGATTTCAGTACAGATGATTAAAAGAGATGTGGGATGTCAGGTCCTAGACACTGATTCAGTACAGATGATTAAAAGAGATGTGGGATGTCAGGTCCTAGACACTGAATCAGTACAGATGATTAAAAAAGATGTGGGATGTCAGGTCCTAAACACTGATTTCAGTACAGATGATTAAAAGAGATGTGGGATGTCAGGCCCTAAACACTGATGTCAGTACAGATGATTAAAAAAGATGTGGGATGTCAGGTCCTAGTCACTGATTCAGTACAGATGATTAAAAGAGATGTGGGATGTCAGGTCCTAGACACTGAATCAGTACAGATGATTAAAAGAGATGTGGGATGTCAGGCCCTAAACACTGATTTCAAAACAGATGATTAAAAGAGATGTGGGATGTCAGGTCCTAGACACTGATTCAGTACAGATGATTAAAAGAGATGTGGGATGTCAGGCCCTAAACACTGATTTCAAAACAGATGATTAAAAGAGTGTGGGATGTCAGGTCCTAGACACTGATTCAGTACAGATGATTAAAAGAGATGTGGGATATCAGGACCTAAACACTGATTTCAGTACAGATGATTAAAAAAGATGTGGGATGTCAGGCCCTAAACACTGATTTCAGTACAGATGATTAAAAAAGATGTGGGATGTCAGGCCCTAAATACTGATTTCAGTACAGATGATTAAAAGAGATGTGGGATGTCAGGCCCTAAACACTGATTTCAGTACAGATGATTAATAAAAGTTGTAAATGTTTCTTTTATGGCAAGTAAGCACATTATTGACTATATGGTATATACTACAGGTATAGTTCTCCCCTCAAAATATGGAAGTTTTTGCAAGGTTATCAAATGCAACTGAAAAATAAGAACTTAGATGATGATAAGAGAGTGTGATTGTAATAATGAACAAGACAAGAGAGTGAGAAAAATCAAAAATGCTGTAAAAGAGCTTAAGTACGACACAGGAAACTATGGGATGATGTGCATGGTCTGCACTGATTATTCAGAGAAATATATACAGTTGATATTGTCTTTAGATCTGATGATGAAATAAATACAGTTGTTTTTGTTCAGATGAAATTAATGAATGATAAATGTTGAATTAGAAACTGAACTCACTTCAAATTAATTTTTGCAGAATCAGTGCAATTTGGGCAGGATAAATGAAAATCTTATTTTGGTTATCCTGTGGGCTAGTGAAGAAAAATGCAAGACCTGCATGGCCAGTATTTATTTTCATTTTTTATTAACAGGTTTATAAATTTTTCAGGTCACAATGATTGGAGCTGGAGGATACGATTTGGTGCCATTCAGTCGATGGTTCAGATATGTCGTTGTCTGGCAAATGATAAGAGCCGTGAGGGAATCCGGACGGCTGCATGGAATGTGCTTGTCAAAGCTCACTCCGTAGAGAAAGATGATAGGGTTCTAGAGGCATTAAAAGTTGGCCAGGTAAAACGAATTCTATAGAATGTTGACCACTTTGCCAAAGTGAAAGAGATATTTCTCTTAATTTACACTGCTAAGAAACAGTTGGTTTGTACATTTACCACTATCTACATGTACATTTACCAATATCTACATGAATATTTACCACTATCTACATGAACAATTACCAATATCTACATGAACATTTACCAATATATACCTGTACATTTACTAATATCTACATGTACATTTACCACTATCTACATGAACATTTACCAATATCTACATGAACATTTACCAATATATACCTGTACATTTTCTAATATCTATATGTACATTTACCAATATATACATGTACATTTACCACTATCTACATGTACATTTACCAATACATGCATGTACATTTACCAATATCTACATGTACATTTATCAATGAACATTTACCAATATTTACATGTACATTTACCAATACTTACATGTACATTTACCAATATCCACATGTACATTTACCAATATATACATGTACATTTACCAATATATACATATACATTTATCAATATCTACATGTACATTTACCACTATCTACATGTACATGTATTTATTGGTAAATGTACATTTACCAATATATACATGTACATTTACCAATATATACATGTACATTTACCAATATCCACATGTACATTTACCAATATATACATGTACATTTACCAATATATACATATACATTTACCAATATCCACATGTACATTTACCAATATATACATGTACATTTGCCAATATATACATATACATTTACCAATATCTACATGTACATTTACTACTATCTACATGTACATTTACCACTGTCTACATGTACACATACATTTATCAATATATACATGTACATTTACCAATATCCACATGTACATTTACCAATATATACATGTACATTTACCAATATATACATATACATTTACCAATATCTACATGTACATTTACCACTATCTACATGTACATTTACCACTATCTACATGTACATTTATCATTATCTACATGTACATTTATCAATGAATATTTACCAATATCTACATGAACATTTACCAATATCTACATGAACATTTACCAATATATACATATACATTTACCAATATATACATGTACATTTACCAATATCCACATGTACATTTACCAATATATACATGTACCTTTGCCAATATCTACATATATACATGTACATTTACCAATATATACATGTACATTTACCAATATATACATGTACATTTACCAATATATACATGTACATTTACCAATATATACATATACATTTACCAATATATACATGTACATTTACCAATATATACATGTACATTTACCAATATATACATGTACATTTGCCAATATCTACATGTACATTTACCAATATATACATGTACATTTACCAATATCTACATATACAAATTTTATCAATGTAAGAAACATATATCATGGTAACCAGTATATCTCATGCATTAGATTGATGACAGAAATGATTTGACCCACAGTAAAATGCAAACAATTTAAAGACACAGGGGTAAATGAAAACATTATTGGAGGTCCATCTAATCAAAAGATGACTAATAAGTCTCAATGAACCTATTTACTGAGTTAGTACATTTATGTTTTCTGTGGGGCACCCATTTCTGTGTATTTTCTTGAAATGATGAACTGGAAGACCTTTTGACCAATAATCCTACTGCAGAAACAAAACCTTGAAAATGAATACCTGTAAACAAAAAGACATCTTCCCAGTCCATAAATTTCAGTAACATACCTATGTAAATGTCACTTTTTTTAAAAAAAAACTGTGAAAATGAACACACACAAATGAGATGATGATATATGATGTACTGTTTGCTGTGAGGTTATGATCTATGAGATGATGTATGATGTACTGTTTGCTGTGAGGTTATGATCTATGAGATGATGTATGATGTACTGTTTGCTGTGAGATTATGATCTATGACATGTTTGCCACAAGATAAAGTTGATGACATACTGTTTGCGATGAGATGAAGTTTACCATAAGACTGTTTGCTATGAAATATAGATGCATGATGTACTCTTTGCCATGAGATGTAGATTTATGAGTTACTATTAGCTGTGAGATGAAGATATTGGACTTCCTGTTTGTTTTGAGATGTAGAATTATTTCATATTGTTTGTGATGAGATGAAGATAAATTACTTAAGTTTTGTTTTGAGATTTTGATACATCTCATTCTTTTTGCTGTGAGATGAAGTTGTATGATGTGTTTGGCATGAGATGAAGACACATTAAATATTGTTAGTTGTGAGATGATGATGTGTAGGATCTAATTGGCCATGAGATGGTGTCATATTGTACATCATACTTTTGTCATGAGATGATCTCAGATTATTCAACATACTTTTGCCATGAGATGAAGATAAAAAACATGCTGTATACTGAGAGATGTAGATGTATGATTTACTAATGAGAGATGTAAATGTATGATTTACAGTTTACTGGAAGATATAGATGTATGATGTTGAGATTAGAAATGCCCACTCTATTTCCTCTTTCCAAACCCAGTATATACAATGGCTTCAGAGATGCAGCAAAAATAAATATATTTTCCTTTGAATGAGTGCCTCAAGGAAGATTAGTTCTTAGCTAATTGAGTTACCCTCTTTAAATAAAGTAATAATAATAATAAAATTATTACTTACTATTATTATTATTTACTGAGAGATGTAGACGTATGATGTATGATGTACTACTGAGAGATGTAGGTTTTTGAGGTACTTTTTACTGAGAGATATAGATGTATGATGTACAGTTTACTGAGAGATGTAGATGTATGATTTGTACAGTTTACTGAGAGATGTAAATGTATAATGTCCTGTTTACTGAGAGTTGTAGATGTATGATGTACTGTTTACTGAGAGGAGTAGATGTATGATGCACTGTTTACTGAGAGATATAGATGTATGATGTACTACTGAGAGATGTAGATGTATGATGTACTACTGAGAGATGTAGATGTATAATGTACTGTTTACTGAGAGAAGTAGATTATGATATACTGTTTATTGAGAGATGTAGATGTATAATGTACTATTTACTGAGAGATGTAGATGTATAATGTACTGTTTACTGAGAGGAGTAGATTATGATATACTGTTTACTGAGAGATGTAGATGTATGATGTACTGTTTACTGAGAGATATAGATGTATAATGTACTGTTTACTGAGAGATGTAAATGTATAATGACCTGTTTACTGAGAGATCTAGATGTATGATGTACTGTTTACTGAGAGGAGTAGATGTATGATGTACTGTTTACTGAGAGATGTAGATTATGATATACTGTTTATTGAGATGTATATGTATGATGTACTACTGAGAGATGTAGATGTATGATGTACTGTTTACTGAGAGATATAGATGTATAATATACTGTTGACTGAGAGATATAGATGTATGATGTACTGCTGAGAGATGTAGATGTATGATGTACTACTGAGAGATGTAGATGTATAATGTACTGTTTACTGAGAGAAGTAGATGTATAATGTACTGTTTACTGAGAGGAGTAGATTATGATATACTGTTTACTGAGAGATGTAGATGTATGATGTACTGTTTACTGAGAGATATAGATGTATAATGTACTGTTTACTGAGAGATGTAAATGTATAATGACCTGTTTACTGAGAGATGTAGATGTATGATGTACTGTTTACTGAGAGGAGTAGATGTATGATGTACTGTTTACTGAGAGATGTAGATGTGTGATGTACAGTTAATGAAATGTATGATGTACAGTTATTCAGAGATTTATGATGTACTGTTACTGAGAAATGTAGATTATGATATACTGTTTACTGAGAAATGTATGTGTATGAGGTACTGTTTACTGAGATATGTAGATTTATGAGATACTGTTTACTGAGAGTTGTAGATGTATGTTGTGTACAGTTTACTGAGATATGCAGGTGTATGAGGTACTGTTTACTGAGAGATACAGATGTATGACATAATATTTACTGAGAGATGTAGAATGTATGATATACTGTTTACTGAGAGATATAGATGTATGACATACTGTTTACTGAGAGTTGTAGATGTATGACATACTGTTTACGGAGAGATATAGATTTATGATGTACTGTCTGCCTTGGTAAGTTCTTAGGAAATTAAATTATTTGAATGAGAAAGTCATTGATACATGTTTTATAGATCATTATGGATGAAGTTTACACTTATACTTTGGTTTAGAATAATGCATAATTTTTTTTTATAATCAAGACAATATTGAAGTCACTTTTTAAAAAAGAGCTTGTTTTCTGCCTAAGAGGGTCAAAATAAAAAGAATTTGCTTATTATATACAATATGAGGGATTGCAGGTTTGGGCTGTAACTTTGACTTTAATGTACCAACAACTTGGATAAAGACTGCCAAAATAAGCACCTGTATGAATCTGTGCATTCCATCTACTTTATTGACAGCTTATACATGCAAGGATGATTTATTTCCTTGGTGCTTAGTGTTTTTGTTTTCACATTCTGCACAAAAATGTGCAAATTTTGTAATCTTCATAACAATTTAAAAATTCCACTCACTGAACTCCTGTTTGACAAAAATATGTAGCTTTTGTGGGTTGCTGGGCAATACATGTTTTCAAATCTGATTTACTTTACTTTTGTTGTTGCAGGTCCACACAGATATTAAAAGTATTCTAAACAAAGAGATAGAAACCCCATTGCACACAATAGGGACCAAAATTGCAGAGGGTCTCTCTGCAATCTATTTGCCCCCTTTACCTCCTCCTGTGGAGTACAATGCATCTCCCCCAAGGAAGAAGACCCCCAGAAAAGTTCAGCCTACCCAGAGAGAGCAGCCTCAGGAACCAGGAAAAAAGCCTTTACGGACCAGCCTAAAGTAGGTTGACACAGTCTAGCTACTTGAAAACATCTCATGACACAGTCTAACTAATTGAAAACATCTCATTTATTAATCTCCCTTTTCTCAAGTTGATTCAGTGTATTAAGTTCTCTAGTCTCAAGTGGAGTCAGTATTAATTCCCTTGATCATGTTGATTCATTGTATTAAACTGATTTGATTCATGCTGAGTCATTGTATTAAACTGACTTGATTCAATTTGAGTCATTGTATTAAACTGACTTGATTCAATGCTGAGTCATTGTATTAAACTGACTTGATTCAATGCTGAGTCATTGTATTAAACTGACTTGATTCAATTTGAGTCATTGTATTAAACTGACTTGATTCAATGCTGAGTCATTGTATTAAACTGACTTGATTCAATGCTGAGTCATTGTATTAAACTGATTTGATTCATGCTGAGTCATTGTATTAAACTGACTTGATTCAATCTGAGTCATTGTATTAAACTGACTTGATTCAATGCTGAGTCATTGTATTAAACTGACTTGATTCAATGCTGAGTCATTGTATTAAACTGACTTGATTCAATCTGAGTCATTGTATTAAACTGACTTGATTCAATGCTGAGTCATTGTATTAAACTGACTTGATTCAATGCTGAGTCATTGTATTAAACTGACTTGATTCAATCTGAGTCTAAGTTGAGTCATTTTTCTTGCAGGTTAGAATTTTAATCTATGAATATTTGATTAAAGTATTGATGTTGATGAGACCATGGCTGAATATCAATCATTAAATGGTTTATGGCCCCTGATTGTCAGACCCATACATTGTGATTTCTGTACAGAAACTAACCTATTATTTAATTGAAACCAGTTAAATGTGCAACTTAATATTAGGAACAATTTTAGCTGCATTGCTTAGCAGAGTTATAGCCCTTGAATTTCAGATTTTAAATCCTTTGCTGCATTGGTTTTGCAGAGTTATAGCCCATAACTATTAGGTAATGAAATCTTGAGTGCATTGCTTAGAAGAGTTATATTCTTGCAGTAATGAATATTCCATTTCAACCATATTTGGTATGCAGTTTGAGGAGACATACAAGTTGGTTGTCAGCATTCTGTATTATCATTTTGTGGAGTTATAGCAAGTGATTGTCATGTTCTTTATTTTTTGTTATGTGAAGACTCACTCAATTTAAATTGGATTTGAACCAAATCTTGAACAGGTAGTTTGATATTCTTTAGGCCTTACCTGAGTTTAATTGTCAGTGTTTTAATTAATCACTTAGCAGAGTTATAGCCAGTTATATACTTTCTTTGCCACAAAGAACTTATTTATAATTGAAGTTCTACCAGATTTGGTAGCAACTTGATATTGTTATGATTATTTAGTAGTGCTATAGTCCCTGATTACCTGATCCATTGACTTTGATTTTTACACAGCAACTCTATTGTTATGCCATTTTGCAAAGTATAGCCTTGATGGTCAGACCACTCCACTTTTATCATGCACAAAATTTTCCTTATTTAAAAAAATGTAGTTGACGGCTTGATATTTGACAAGATCTTGTCTGAGTTTGATTGTCAGTATTGCTATTTTCCAACTTGCACTTTCCTTCCTGCACAATAACTCCATTGATTCCTGTTGTCTTTCAATCTGATTTGTAATGCAGCTGGATGTAAATGACACCTTGCGTGTTTGTTTTTTCAGCAGTCAGTTGGTATCATTAGTTTAATAGAGTTATGTCCCCTTGATTTTTTAGACCCCCCCCACCTCTTTTGTTTCCACACAATAATACCTTTAGGTGGCACCCACCAGTTATTATGTACTTTTGAGAGAGTGATGTATGTAAGGTGAAGTTGTTTGCATTTTAAACATGCATAGTGGAGAGAATGTTGGCATACCTATATGCTACTTTCATGTAATGTGACTGAAATGTCTTTGGATATTGTACTTTTGGAAATTTTAAATGATCTTAGGACACTGCTAACTAAAATGACTGCTCCCTTGTGCTCCAAAAATCAACCTGAATTTGTCTAAAGCACACTATATATGGCAGCTATTAAAATAGGGAAAATGAATTTTGCTAAACTAGACAATACCAGCTTTTAAAAGTGCAATGAATAAATTACCAAATATATAAAATGTAAAAAAAAGTTATCGGCTCTATTTTTATACAATTTGCCTCTGAAGTTTGGGATGTAAAAATGAATAAGTAGAGCTAGCACTTTTTTGAAAGGTGCACATCTGGAGTAAGGCCAAGCTGTATACTCTCTAACCCATATTACACCCATCAATCATACACCAAAATAAAGGGAATTAAAGGTTCTTTAAACAATACCTAAGATATACCAAGTCTTTTTTAAGTAGATAATAAAACTAGTGAAGAAATCCGGGGAAATTCTTTTTCTTTAAAATTCTAACCCTATGCTAAATACAAAACTGTAGAGTGTCACCTTAATTATTATTAGATTTCAAGAAAATTTTATATGGTGTTCTATTTTGATGTAAATTAAGGAAACTGGATCATCAACTTTCTATATCATTTAGAAGTTTGACAGAATTTTCTGCATCATTTAGAAGGTTGTATGACAGAGTCGATCAGTATTATGTATCATTTGAAATGTCGTTTGACAGATTGAATTACCAGTTTTCTATGTCATTTCGAAGTTTGACAGATTGGATTATCAGTTTTCTGTCATTTAGGGGGTTCTTTGACAGGCTGGATCATATTTTTGCATCATCTAGAAGTCTGTTTGACAAATTGGATCAGCATTCTGTGAAATTAAAAGGTTGGTTGACAGATTGGATCTGTGCAATTTAGATGGTTGTTTGACCTACATACTTTTGTTTTAATCATGTTTTTATTTCAAGCATAATATGCCGCATTGATAGTTTTGAGTGTCAGTATTTTTTGTGGTTAATCTTTAGAAATACATAAATTAGTTCCAGGATTTACTTACATGTATTTGTTTTCAAACCTTTAATATGAAATGTTCATAATAAGAAAAACACATCAAAAGAAATTTAAACCCAAAACCTAGCACACACCAAGAAGAAATAAACCTATGTTCACTTTAGTTTATACAAGTGATTGACAGGAGATTCTGACCAAAAAAATTTTAGTTTATGAACCATATAATGTCAGTTTATACTTTTGGTCTTCTGGATGATTGTATAATGTCATCTTGTACCCCTGATCATTAGAATGATTATAAACTGTATAATGTCAGGTTGTACCCCTGATCATCAGAATGATTATAAACTGTATGTCAGGTTGTACCCCTGATCACCAGAATGATTATAAACTGTTTAATGTCAGTTTGTACCCCCTGATCACCAGAATGATTATAAACTGTATAATGTCAGGTTGTACTCCTGATCACCAGAATGATTATAAACTGTATAATGTCAGGTTGTACCCCTGATCACCAGAATGATTATAAACTGTATAATGTCAGGTTGTACCCCTGATCACCAGAATGATTATAAACTGTAAAATGTCAGGTTGTACCCCTGATCATCAGAATGATTATAAACTGTATAATGTCAGATTGTACCCCCTGATCACCAGAATGATTATAAACTGTATAATGTCAGGTTGTACCCCTGATTACCAGAATGATTATAAACTGTTTAATGTCAGTTTGTACCCCTGATCACCAGAATGATTATAAATTGTATAATGTCAGGTTGTACCCCTGATCACCAGAATGATTAAAAATTATTTAATGTCAGTTTGTACTCCTGATCACCAGAATGATTATAAACTGTTTAATGTCAGTTTGTACCCCTGATCACCAGAATGATTATAAACTGTTTAATGTCAGGTTGTACCCCTGATCATTAGAATGATTATAAACTGTATAATGTCATCTTGTACCCCTGATCATCAGAATGATTATAAACTGTATAATGTCAGGTTGTACCTCAGATCAACAGAATGATTATAAACTGTTTAATGTCAGTTTGTACCCCTGATCACCAGAATGATTATAAACTGTATAATGTCATCTTGTACCTCTGATAATCAGAATGATTATAAACTGTTTAATGTCATATTGTACCCCTGATCATTAGAATGATTATAATCTGTATAATGTCAGGTTGTACCCCTGATCACCAGAATGATTATAAACTGTATAATGTGTGGCTGCAAACCCTCATGATTTTGGCATCAATTTCATGCCTTTTTTTGACTGATTCATGTCGCATGCAAATAAAGTCACCAATTTCACAATTCTCATTTATTTTAAACCTTCCAAAAAAATAACCGATTTCCCATTTAGTGGTAGTTATGATATCGGCAGTTGTTAAAATGGTCTGGTATTGCTGGTCGCATTATTAGTAGAAATGATTGATGCAGTTGGCTTGGTAGCAAGCATTGTTTCCTATTTTAATCTCTCTCTCTCTCTCTCTCTCTCTCTCTCTCTCTCTCTCTCTCTCTCTCTCTCTCTCTCTCTCTCTCTCTCTCTCTCTCTCTCTCTATATATATATATATATATATATATATGAATAGTTTTACAAATCCTTTTGAGAGAAACTGAGCCTGACCAGAATTGTGCTCTGCACATGCACCAACAACACTGATTTGAATTACTGTTCATCATAGATATTTAAAAAGCCTTCAAAATCATCAAAAAAGCAATATTTTGCACAAAAAGTGAAATTAAGCTTGGGATATACCACAAATTAGCTTTGTATTCAAACACCGACATTGGTTGCGAGATTTGTGTAGTCACATGACCTGGAATGCAATGACCAGATCCAAGTCAGATTTGAGCAACGATGTATTTTCAACTCATCTGTCAGTGGATAAAAGATATAACAAATGATATGCTTGCAATTTCTGAGAAAATAGATCATATTCCTATTGATTTCATGCAGGTATATCTCAATTAAAGGTTGTTCAAGTTTTCTAAGCTGGCTAGTAAGCGGCTACCCCATTCTGATACCAAATGGAGTTGGCAATGTCCATCTTTCAATGGGCAATCGACTGACCCAACATTCCAACAAAAATATCCAAATATTAAATATGGGGTGGCAAGGGTCAAAGGAAACTCATACTAGATGGCAGAGATAATGTGAGGAAGAACATTGGTAGCAAAATAGCACACAGAGGTTGGGAAAATTAAGAACTCAGCAGATTTCAGCTCTGGAATATTTTAAGCCATTAATGGAATACCTACAAACTACCAACACTGAAAAATTTGAATTTTCTTGTTGAACACGATCTAACTTTATCAGCTGGATCCCATGCAAAACATTTGTTCCGACATTATATTTAAAGATCACTTTATGAATTCATTTTTATCCCTATTATCACTAATTGCAAGCCTGGATGGTTGGTAGCTATGAATAATAGTTTATGATAACGATTATCAGGGCCATTATGAACTGTATAATGTCAGTTTGTACCTTTGATCTTCAGAATGAATATAAATAGCATAATGTCAGTTTGTACCCCTGATCATCAGAATGACTATAAACTGTATAATGTTAGTTCGTATCTCTGATCATAAACTGTATGATTTCAGTTTGTACCCTTGATCATCAGAATTTATTATAAACTGTATTATGGCAGTTTTATGTATTATGGTATTATGTATTACTTCTGGTGATTAGGATCACTATGAACTATATATTTTATACTAGTGATTGTTATGAACTATATATTGTCAGTTTATATTAGTGATTGTTATGAACTATATGTCAGTTTATACTAGTGATTGTTATGAACTATATAATGTCAGTTAATACTAGTGATTGTTATGAACTATATAATGTCAATTTATACTAGTGATTGTTATGAACTATATAATGTCAGTTTATACTAGTGATTGTTTTGAACTATATAATGTCAGTTTATACTAGTGATTGTTATGAACTATATAATGTCAGTTTATATTAGTGATTGTTATGAACTGTATAATGTCAGTTTATATTAGTGATTGTTATGAACTATATAATGTCAATTTATACTAGTGATTGTTATGAACTATATAATGTCATTTTATACTAGTGATTGTTATGTACTATATAATGTCAGTTTATATTAGTGATTGTTATGAACTATATAATGTCAGTTTATACTAGTGATTGTTATGAACTATATGTCAGTTTATACTAGTGATTGTTATTAACTATATAATGTCAGTTTATACTAGTGATTGTTATGAACTATATAATGTCAATTTATACTAGTGATTGTTATGAACTATATAATGTCAGTTTATACTAGTGATTGTTATGAACTATATAATGTCAGTTTATACTAGTGATTGTTATGAACTATATAATGTCAGTTTATACTAGTGATTGTTATGAACTATATAATGTCAGTTTATACTAGTGATTGTTATGAACTATATAATGTCAGTTTATACTAGTGATTGTTATGAACTATATATTGTTCTTACAAGTAATCATGTGGATCATTATGAACTGTATAATGTTAGTTTATACTAGTGATTATGAGGATTATTATGAACTAATAATGTTAATTTATACAGGTGACTATGAGGATCATTCAGAACTGTATAATGTTAATTTATACTAGTGATTATGAGGAACATTCAGAACTGTATAATGTTAGTTTATACTAGTGATTATGAGGATCATTCAGAACTGTATAATGTTAATTTATACTAGTGATTATGAGGAACATTCAGAACTGTTAAATGTTAGTTTATACTAGTGATTATGAGGATCATTCAGAACTGTATAATGTTAATTTATACTAGTGATTATGAGGAACATTCAGAACTGTTAAATGTTAGTTTATACTAGTGATTATGAGGATCATTCAGAACTGTATAATGTTAATTTATACTAGTGATTATGAGGAACATTCAGAACTGTAAAATGTTAGTTTATGCTAGTGATTATGAGGATCATTCAGAACTGTATAATGTTAATTTATACTAGTGATTATGAGGAACATTCAGAACTGTATAATGTTAATTTATACTAGTGATTATGAGGAACATTCAGAACTGTAAAATGTTAGTTTATGCTAGTGATTATGAGGATCATTCAGAACTGTATAATGTTAGTTTATACTAGTGATTATGAGGATCATTCAGAACTGTATAATGTTAATTTATACTAGTGATTATGAGGATCATTCAGAACTGTATAATGTTAATTTATACTAGTGATTATGAGGATCATTCAGAACTGTAGAATTTTAATTTATACTAGTGATTATGAGGATGATTCATGCCTTTATTTGTGACCCATGATCTATATATAATGTTAAAGAAAAGAAAGAAAATGGTTGATTTAGGTGCTGCTTAACTTTGTGCTATTTTTCAGGGAGGAGATTCAACTGGCCACTGCCCTTTATGAGCCACCTGTCAGCTACAACACACGTATGAGTTTTGATCTACACAGAATTGTGGAGGACCAGGTAAGTCACCATGATATGATCAAGGTCACATGATGGTCATGTTACTGTAGGTTTAAAAGTGTTTAGGTGAGATATTCAAAACTTCTGAGAGAGTGATAGCTGTATGGTGAGGTTGTTTGTACTTGGAACAATAGAGAGAATGTTTGCATATGGCTATGCTACTTTCATATACTTTGTATGAAATTTCTTTACAGGTTACACCTATCACATGAAAACCGGCTTTAGAGGTTACAATTATTACATGAAAACAGGCTTTACAGGTTACACATGTCACATGAAAACAGGATTTACAGGTTACACCTATCACATGAAAACAGGATTTACAGGTTACACCTATCACATGAAAACAGGCTTTACAGGTTACACCTATCAAATGAAAACAGGCTTTAGAGGTTACACCTATCAAATGAAAACTGGCTTTAGAGGTTACAATTATTACATGAAAACAGGCTTTACAGGTTACACATGTCACATGAAAACAGGATTTACAGGTTACACCTATCACATGAAAACAGGATTTACAGGTTACACCTATCACATGAAAACAGGCTTTACAGGTTACACCTATCAAATGAAAACAGGCTTTAGAGGTTACAACTATTACATGAAAACGGGCTTTACAGGTTACACATATCACATGAAAACAGGCTTTAAAGGTTACACCTATCACATGAAAACAGGATTTACTGGTTACACCTATCACATGAAAACAGGCTTTACAGGTTACACATGTCACATGAAAACAGGTTTTACAGATTACAACTATCACATGAAAACAGGCTTTACAGGTTACACCTATCACATGAAAACAGGCTTTACAGGTTACACCTATCACATGAAAACAGGCTTTACAGGTTACATATAGCACATGAAAATGGGCTAAAGTTACACCTATCACATGAAAATAGGCTTTACAGGTTACATCTAGCACATGAAAACAGGCTTTACAGGTTACATATAGCACATGAAAACAGGCTTTACAGGTTACATCTAGCACATGAAAACAGGCTAAAGTTACACCTATCACATGAAAACAGGCTAAAGTAACACCTATCACATGAAAACAGGCTTTACAGGTTACACCTAGCACATGAAAACAGGCTTTACAGGTTACACCTATCACATGAAAACAGGCTTTACAGGTTACATCTAGTACATGAAAATGGGCTAAAGTTACACCTAGCATGTGAAAAGAGGCTAAAGGTACACCTATCACATGAAAATAGGCTTTACAGGTTACATCTAGCACATGAAAACAGGCTTTACAGGTTACATATAGCACATGAAAACAGGCTTTACAGGTTACATCTAGCACATGAAAACAGACTAAAGTTACACCTATCACATGAAAACAGGCTAAAGTAACACCTATCACATGAAAACAGGCTTTACAGGTTACACCTAGCACATGAAAACAGGCTTTACAGGTTACACCTATCACATGAAAACAGGCTTTACAGGTTACACCTATCACATGAAAACAGGCTTTACAGGTTACATATAGCACATGAAAATGGGCTAAAGTTACACCTAGCATGTGAAAAGAGGCTAAAGTTACACCTATCACATGAAAATAGGCTTTACAGATTACACCTATCACATGAAAACAGGCTTTACAAGTACTAGCACCTGAAAAAGACTAAAGCTTACTTAGCACATGAAAAGAGGCTTAAGTTTCATCAAGCACATGAAACAGGCTGAAGTTACACCTTGCATGTAAAAACAGACTACAGTTATACCTACCACATGAAAACAGGCTGAAGTTTACTTAGCACAAACAAACAGGCTAACATTACATGTAGCACTTGAAGTCAGGCAAAAGTTAGACATAAATTTTCATTTTTGACTGAGTAGATTAAAGATTAGTTCTACCAATCTCACAAGTCTTTGACAGCTTATACTTAAAACTGGAAACATAATCAAGAAGATTAAATTCTGTTACTTCTTTAGAAAGAAGTTTCTCTCTTAACAACTTCAATCTTAAAGATTATTGAACCGAGTCCCTAGCAGCAAGCAACAGTAAATGAACACCTTCATCCCAATCTTTTCTGGTATCAAAATGAACACCTTCATCCCAATCTTTTCTGGTATCAAAATGAACACCTTCATCCCAATCTTTTCTGGTATCAAAATGAACACCTTCATCCCAATCTTTTCTGGTATCAAAATGAACACCTTCATCCCAATATTTTCTGGTATTAAAATAAACACCTTCATCCCATTCTTTTCTGGTATTAAAATGAACACCCTCATCCCAATCTTTTCTGGTATTAAAATGAACACCTACATCCCAATCTTTTCTGGTATTAAAATGAACACCTTCATCCGAATCTTTTCTAGTATAACATGACTGAATCATAATTTTCAAAGTTTGATGAAATCTTTCTAAAGCCCTTTGACTTCAGGGTGATAGGCAGAAGACTTCAGTTGCAGAACTCTTAATTCATACATAATGTGCTATAAAATTTAAGATATAAAATCTGACCACCAATGAAATTGTACAGATTTGGGGAGGTCAAATTTTGTAAAACATTCTTTATAAAATCTTGTCCTATGGTTTTAGTTTTAAAATTAGTCAAAGTAATCGCCTCTAGAAATCTTGTACTATGGTTTTCGTTATAAGATTACTCAAAGTAATTGCCTTTAGAAATCTTGTACTATGGTTTTAGTTTTAAGATTACTCAAAGTAATTGCCTCTAGAAATCTTGTGGACACACATTATTGGTTACCTGACTTTGTCTTACTTAAGGAACTACATAATTCTGCTAACTGGTTCATCAAATGCAAGAAAAGGGTTGCTGATGAGCCTTAGTTCTTTTTCTACCATTGTGACAAGATCTACAATATTTACAAACATCACTTTTAAATTTTAGCAAGTAAAAATGATTTAAGATCTTGTAATAAGTCTTAGTGAGTCCTACATGACCAGTTTAAGGAGTTTCAAGGGCTAGACTAAGAATTTCCTGTCTGTACAACATAAGAAGAATAGTTTGATAGCTTACTGACCACTCATTACCATCAGGTAACTCAGGTGATTTTTATTTTCTGATAAAGACTCCATTTTTAAGAATATAACAAGGAGACACTTCTTTGGCTTTAGTTTTACTAACAGCCTTCTGAAATAAACAGGAAATATCAGGAAGAGATAAGGATTTCTGATCAGTCTAAATAAAAAAACTTAATTCCTAACTATTGTGCCAGTTTGAGATTTGGATGAGACTGAAATGGCTTTTTACCAATAAACTGCTGAGAGGAAGATTTAATAATAAAAGAAATCAAGTAATAATTATCAGCTGTACAAGCTTTTCAATAAATATGAGTTGTCTGAGGTTATTGTAGTCATGAAAATTTAAAGAAAACTTACAGTATTGTGAATTAAATCCCAAACAGTCATAAAAGCTCTGTCACAAGTCCAAATGTCTGAAGTTCCAATTGAACTTAAGTAGTATTGAAAGTGATAATGTGCAAGTAGCCTGAAGTGTAATAAGGTACTAACAGTCTTTTGAAAATCCCAAAATGTCCTCATCTAAATTCATTATAATTCCAAATTAATGTTATTGTCCACAAATATTATTGATGAACACTTTTTACTTACAGCAAATATTAATTTGAATAAAGAATTCTATCCAAATTAAAAACTGGACACAAACCTAAAACTGATTCTGCTTCAAGACGTTAAGGCAAGAATGAGTAATTTCTCAACTAAACAACATTGTATAAAATGCTAAGATACAAAAATAGAACCAGGATGAGGGTCAAAAGTTGATTTTTAGAACATTCTAAGTTGTGAACAAGATATGGTTTATTATTAACATTATAATAATGAACATGGTAAATATCAGGTGCAAGAGGTACTTCCATGGGGGGAATTTCAATGTCCTAGACTCAGATTATGATAAAAGTGTTTGCCTCCAGTGATAATAATTCTAATATTTAATCTATACTCATAGAGAAGTATTAACATTGTATTATATTTTTTACAAAATAAATGTTACTAATAAGGTAAACAGAACTTGATTTTGGACCAAATCAGGTACAAAATACAATGTATATATCAAATAATCATTAAGTAAGCCAACAAATAATACAAATTAAATATACATAACAACAGTCACAAATAAAGTTTAAAAAATATAATATATATACATAACAGCAATAAACATAAGATCAAGATATACCTGTAACACCTTTTGGCCAAGAACCTACCAATAAACACAAGTGGAAGAATGTGGTCAATTAGTTTCAGTCCTGACTGTATGTCATCAGCAGTCAAAATATTTCCTAGTCATAATGCATAGAAAAAGAAAGAAATCAGTAAAAGTACAGGCAAACCAGATTTGTAAAAAAAGTTTAGCATAATTTACCACCTGTAGCATCCATATGTACTTATAACTGCAGATTTAATAGGTATGATTTATACATTTAACAGTTAGTACTTATTTATCCACAAGTAAAGACCACCTGATTATAAAAACTGCCTTTTCAAATCTCCTGAAATTTCCCTTTACAAGGGTTGGCTGTGTTTGCAGGTCTCGTGATTATACAAGGCTCATGTTTACATCTCTCCAGAATAGTTACTACATGTATATAGGTTTTAACAGTGTCTGCAAATTGTGGGGATGGTCTCTATACAAGATTTGGCTGTGTCTGCTGGTTGTGTGGATGGTCCCTATACAAGATTGAACTGTTTTATGTTGATGTTCTAATAAGTTTATCAATGTCCTCTCACTGACCCATTTTTGGTATTTGGTGGTCTTTCAGCATAGGGCCTGGATAAAATCACAGACCTTCCAGAAGGCAGGAACTCTAGAATCTGGACAGAATCACTGATCTTGCTGTAATCACTTGCATATGGCCAAATAAGTTATCAAACATGAAACTACTCAGGTGAAAAGCACTATCTCTCCAAGTTTGTAAGCTTTGTAAATCTGTCAATCTGGATTGATTGGGAAAATTGTAAAGATATTATTTTTATTATTTCTTACAGTGGAGAAAGGACCTTCAGGCAGAACTGGATAGGCAGGAAGTGGAGAGAAAGAAAGACCTGGAGAGAAAACAGAAAGAATTTGAGGAGTTGGAAACACTGAATGCAGATAATAAAGCAAAGAAATTTCAGAAGTCAAAGAGAGAAGAAAAGAAATGATAGTCTGATTGGAAATCAGATTGTGTATTTTATATAATTAAATTAGAATAGAAGAAAGAATATCGAAATGGGATTCTACAATGGATAAAGTAATTAGTGATGAAGTTCATCTTGTCTTACCATTACACAGAAACAAGAATAAGCTAATTTAGATGTTTGTATTATTGCTAGTTTAGCATTTTTATCTGAAACTTTGTGTGTTTCTAAAAGGAATAACAATCTCACCATCACCATTATTCTATGCCCTTTGTTATGCTTACAAATTTACAGACATGGACAAAAGTCTCAATGAATAATATTCAATATAATGGTCCCTCTCTTTTAGGGCTACCCTTTTTGTAGCTGGAAAGTGTCCATACAAGGGGAGTGGCCTTTCTTGAGAGAATTACACAGATGAGAGTAATAATTGCATACAAAGTGTGAAAGACGTACTGACATAAAATATGCAAGATGTAATTTTGATATATAAATCTTTCATTTAAAAACCACAAGTGTGTTATGGAATCAGTGTGTTAAAACTTATATTAATGTCATTAAAAATAATCATTAATAATCATCAATCATGTTGTGAACCACCTTGTCAATAAAATTAGATACCAAAATTTAACAGTAAGAATCCTCATCCATCTAGTCCATTTTCCTACTGCTGTAGCTGATGCTCTTTTATTTCTCAGCAATGATCAAAAAGAATCTTTTTTTCATTTAGTTCAATTGCTTTCACTTTTGCTTCACAAATGTTAATATTTGACAACACTTTGCACATTCCTTGTGCTCCAAAAATCAGCATAAATTTGTCTAAAGTACACTATCCTTAGCAGCTATTAAAATAGGGAAAATGAATTTTTCCAGACTAGACAATACCAGCTTCTGAAAGTGCAATGAATGAATTACCAAATATATAAAATACAAAATAATTATTGGCTCTTTTTGTTACAATTTACCTCTGAAGTTCATGAAGTGAAAATGACCAAGTGGAGCTATAACTTTTTTTAAAGGTGCACATCTGGAATAAGCCAAGCTGTATACTCTATAACCCATATTACACACATCAATCATGCATAAAAATAAAGAGAATTAAAGGTTCTTTGATCAATACCTAAGATTTACAAGGTCTTTTTTAAAAAGCCAGTATAACTAGTGATGAAACCAATGAGAATTCTTTTTCTCTTTAAAATTTTAAAATTCTAGTCCTATGCAAAATATGAAACCATAGAGTGCTACCATAAAGGTATATTCCACCAGGAGAAGTTGTATTACTGTTTCATCTGGTACCTTTCAAGTACATTTATGTAATAGTACCTTTCAAGTACATTATGTAATGGTACCTTTCAAGTGCATTATATAATGGTACCTTTCAAGTACATTATGTAATGGTACCTTTCAAGTACATTATGTAATGGTACCTTTTAAGTACATTATATAATGATACCTTTCAAGTACATAATGTAATGGTACCATTCAAGTACAATATTTAATCTAGGAGAAAAAGCCAGTTGTCTGGTACCTTTCAAGTACATTGTGTTATCAAGGAGAAAAAGCCAAAAATTCTAACTTATCATTTTTTCTTTAGGGCAACTAGAAGTAACACTAACATGAACATGTGCTTCTCAGCCATTAGCTTTTGTCACCATGATAATTATTAGTGCTAGTAATAGTCAGTAATTATCAATGTGACAAAACCTAGAGTCAAGGGAACACACAGAAATTATCAATGTGACAAAACCTATGATCTACGGGAATACACAGAAATTATCAAGGTGACAAAACCTATGATCTAAGGGAAAACAGTAATTATCAAGGGAGAAAACCTACAATTTAAGAGAACACACAATATTTATCAAAGTGACAAAACCTAAAGTCTAAGGGAACACATAAATTATCAAAGTGGCCATGGAATGCACATTAATTATCAAGGTGACAAAACCTATGATATAAGGAAACACAAAGTAATTAATAACAACGAGATTACTTCTCTGTATGGATTATTGTTCAGTACTTCATCAATATGTTGGAACAAAATGTCAGTCTTTGGAATTTAGAAATCAAGAAATATTTACAAGATATCTGTTTGTAAACTTCATTATGAGATTATTCATGGGGGGTAAATTTTATGCCGTTAACACAGGCTACTCTCTATGTTAGATGGCTAGCTGTCCTATAGCAGTACTTTTAGCACAAACTCATATGTGCCAAGGGATTCTGCTGATTTCATAGGTGGCTGCTGGACATTCAAGAGAGAAACCTGTATACTGTTATTCTATGATTGCTGGTCAGGGGGGCATTCAAGAGATAAACCTGTATACTGCCATCCTATGGTCAGGGGGACATTCAAGAGAGAAACCTGTATACTGCCATCCTATGATTGCTGGTCAGGGGGACATTCAAGAAATAAACTTGTATACTGCCATCCTATGAATGCTGGTCAGGGTGACATTCAAGAGAGAAACCTGTATACTGTCATCTATGAATGCTGGTCAGGGGGGCATTCAAGAGATAAACCTGTATACTGCCATCCTGTGATTGCTGGTCAGGGGGACATTCAAGAGATAAACCTGTATACTGCCATCCTGTGATTGCTGGTCAGGGGGACATTCAAGAGATAAACCTGTATACTGCCATCCTATGATAATTTGCTTGTTTGATCATACTTCTTTCAAGATGTTTATCAGGGTCCAACATCTTGGTACTTTTGCATTGATGAGTGATTTATCAGGGTCCAACATCTTGGTACTTTTGCATTGCTGAGTGATTTTTTAGGGTCCAACATCTTGATACTTTTGCATTGATGAGTGATTTTTTTTAGGGTCTAACATCTTGGTACTTTTGCATTGATGAGTGATTTTTTTTTAGGGTCCAACATCTTGGTGCTTTTGCATTGATGAGTGATTTTTTTTTTTAGGGTCCAACATCTTGGTACTTTTGCATTAATGAGTGATTTATCAGGGTCAAACATCTAGATACCTTTGGATTGATGAGTGATTTTTTAGGGTCCAACATCTAGGTACTTTTGCATTGATGAGTGATTTTTTAGGGTCCAACATCTTGGTACTTTTGCATTGATGAGTGATTTTTTAGGGTCCAACATCTTGATACTTTTGCATCGATGAGTGATTTATCAGGGTCCAACATCTTAGTACTTTTGCATTGATGAGTGATTTATCAGGGTCCAATATCAAAGTTCTTTTGGATTGACAATTGATTTATTATTATAAGGGACCAACATCAAGGTACTTTTGCATTGATAAATGATTTATGAGGGCCCATTATCAAGGTACTTTTGCATTGATTAGTGGTTTGTTTGGGCCTAACTACACTTAGATGTGCCTTTTAAAGGTTTTGTCATTTGAAATCAAATTTTGATGGCAGGTATTTGGCCTTGGTCCAATAATATTAAATGTCCAAATCCTTGTAACTAGGATTGCACAGGAGCTATTCAACATATTCTGAGGCTGTTTGTATGGGTTTTACTTCATCAAATCCACTACAGATAGAGTTAAAAACCTTGACAACTCACTTCATATGTGTTGGTTGTAACTTGCATTATGCTCAAAAACTATTCAAAATATTTTATTGTGGTTTGGCCATTTGAACATTGTCTTGCAAACCTGGATTTATCAGTTTTGCCTTGTCATTTTGGAAAGATTTATGTCCCTTGACAATTCCCATGGTATGTTTGCAACTTGCACAGTTCAAGAACCATTCAACTTGGTCTGGTGTGATTTGGTATTATTTCTATGTTTTGTCTTTGACTTTTGGTGCTTGTCAGTAGATTGCATATGATCTATAAATAGGTGTTTACTAGTTATTAACTTAATTGTAATAATAAACCTGTTTGCATGTATTGATCTCCCATGTGTTGGTTTAATTATTATGAATTTATTTAAAGAGGGTAACTCAATTAGCTAAGAACTAATCTACCTTGAGGCCCTCATTCAAAGGAATTTATTTATTTTTGCTGCATCTCTGAAGCCATTGTATATACTGTGTTTGAAAAGAGGAAATAGAGTGGGCATTTCTAATCTCAACTGGAATATTATTCCATAGCTTAGTTCCAGAGTATTGGAAACTTTTTTTTAAATAATTCCTTATTTGGTTTGGTCATAATCAGCAGGGTTCTGTTGTATATTGGGTTATTGTGATATATGCAGCATGAATAGAGTAGGAAGATACAGTGATGTTGAGCCTTCAAGGTTTATATACGGATGAAGACAATTCATTCATACTTTCTCATTTCATATGTTCTTGTTTAATATTATTCTGCAGATGTGTTTGTTTTTTTTAAATATAATTTCAGGGTAAACATAATTTTTGATTATTAATTGGAATTACAAAGTGATAATTGACTCAAAAAATAAAATAGCATTCTGTGATTATTGTGAATTTATTGAAAGGCATATTCAACAGTGCCACTGTGATGCATCAAGACTGATGGCATATCAGCACATTCGAGAACCTGGAATTCATTCAGAACACTTGATTCATTTGGACTTAAGTGGAACTTCATATAATTATTTTTGATTCAATTTATAATACTATTAGTTCTTCTTAAATTTACTTGTATTACTTAGAGAATTAAATTAATTTTGTTTTCTTCTTTCAGTTTCTTAGTTTAAGACCATAGAGTCCAAAGAGGACATTATCTCATAGAACCTTTTTATGGGTCTACGTCATTAGACTATATTTTCACATAAAACCTTGCTTGTAATTTGTATGACTCGTTATCCACTCAGCATTTTCTTATGCAATTTGGTATGGTTTTAGTCTTGTCTACTTGGTTTTAGTCTTGTCTACTTGGTTTTAGACAGTTATTCCTTTTGTCTGTTGATAAAAACTTGGAATGTTGTTTGATGTCATCACAGATCAAGAACCAATCAGTAGCTTGTAAATTTGGTAAGAAGATTCATAGACCTAGATATGTTTTTAAGGGTTTTTAATTAATCATAACACATTAGGAGAATATTTACACTTTCACAGAACACATTTCCCATGCTGATCATTATTGTTTTGTCTTTTGATTTGTTTTTGTTTAGCAGTAAAAACATTTGAGGGTTACAATCATACAGAGCTAAAAACCATATGGGAGTAGTTTTCCTTTGGACTGAAGGACTGAATCCTATTTAGTCTAACATGTCAATAGCAGACACACGTTTTGTATGTGCAATTTAATTATTTGTGTGTTAGTATTAATTTTTTTTATATTTCATTGCAAGCTATTATAAGTATAATTTTATTCACTGGAAATGAAATTTTTCTAGAAAATTCAGTTCATTTCTAGTAAATAAGTGTTGCTACATCATTTAGCTGACCGAGTTCCTGACCTTGGTTCAAAATTTGTAAACATAATTAAAATCATTGGTTGTAATCAAGGTCATTCTTGGCTTGCATCAGCTCTGTTGTAAACATTTTTTAATTTTTGTTATTATTGAATTTTGTTCAGTACAATCAAACCTGTAAATAGCCTACATGCTAATTGAAATATTACTTTACAGCATTTTTCAAATATAGTAACCACGTGGCCCTGTCACGTGATCTAAAAGTATGTGTAAAACTAACATTTTTAGTGTTTTTCAGTCAATTTTATTTCATACCTATAGGAGCTCAAAGGTATTTTGTGTTGTTACCAATTGAACTGAAATTGTTATTGAAAATAATTTTTTTTCCCTAGAAATATAAGTTCTTTTCACCAATATTCTTGGACAAAGACATTTATTGGAAATTATTCGGAATTCTAAACCTTGAATATTATTGATTCATAAAATTCACAAGGAACACATCAGTACATTACTGCATTTATTTGTCGTCATCATCCTCCATCTTTGAACTTCATTGGGATTCAAACTTTTGATTCATTTTTCACTTTTTTTATAAGACTTATATTATTAAATTCTAGGATTAATTTTTGTATTATATTCACAAACAAAAGTCCTTTTTTATATCTTTATCTTGTTCTCACGTTTATTCAAGCTAGGTAATCGGATGTGTAAACAAGGGCCTATTTTCAACATGTCTAAAGTGAGAACAATTGCCATGTCAAACAATTATGTAAGTTGTCAGAAAACTCAGTTTTTAGGTCCAACCTTGTAACTTGCACCCATGTGTTATACATTGGTCATGGATAAAACAAAAGCCCACTGGGTAAACGAGGGGTGGTTGAGCTGCCACATATAAAGATAAAGACATACAAGAACCCTGACAGTTCAGTTTATTGGGTCAGTCCAACAATATCCAATCAGAATTCAGCCAGGGGGTGGACCAAAATCCTAGATTCAAAAATATTAATTAATTTCTGTCCAAGAATTAGTCAGTATAGACTTGGCAATTGTTAAGAGACATCGATGTAAGAATTATACTCCATGATGCACCACTTGTGAATTGGTAGGAGATGCAGAACAAAGAATTGTGAATAAAGAAAGGAAGCTTTTGGGGGACAACTGCCAGTGTAAGGTAGAAGTTCTGATTCTCAAAGAAAGAAAAAAGAAAAAAAAAAGAGAGAGAGAGAGAGAGAGAGAGAGAGAGAGAGAGAGAGAGAGAGAGAGAGAGAGAGAGAGAGAGAGAGAGAGATTGTTGTTATTGGATTCACCCTTTGTATCTTTTATTATTTAACCATCGGCATTGCTGACTGGGGCGTAGAGCTATACATTAACATTCACTAACCCAACTTCTGAACCATAATCGAGCTTGGGTGGGTGCCATATCTAAATAAATATTGGAAGCACCCCACCCCAATTTCTTGTTAAGTGAAAACACTTGTTTTCTTGGAAATAAATTATTTTGTTAAAAATTGTGAAGATTGTTGACTTCACTCTTTTCTTTGTTACTTTGTACGAGCCTAGACATGTAACACATGAAAAAAGAAAAACTGGTCTTTGTACACTGGTTACCTCTGTACCCAGGTTACCTTATAAAATTGGTTTTTGAACAAATACTATCACCAAATATCATCATTATGATTATTTTTTGATCTGTATTATTCATCAAAATCAAAAAATATGTCAATTTTTGAGTATCTGGATGCCCCAAGCGCTGTCCGTTATGATCACTGCCATCTCACCTCTGTGAGTTTGAGTCTAAGATTTGGCGAAGGTGGACATGTGAGAAAGCTTGCCAGTAGCTTCTCGTGGGTCAGTGGTTCTTTCTTGGGATTTTCTTCCTCCACCATTAATACTGGCCGCGATGTATAGCCAATTGTGTGCTGAAAAATAGTGTTAAGCCCCAGAACAACAACAATTTCTGAGTATCTGTCTCTGTTCCACATCAGTGTAACAGTACATCATGTCACTTACTGAGTAACTGTTGCTGTTCTACATCAATGGAACACTATATCACGTTAATTACTGAGTAACTGTCTGTTCTACATCAATGGAATACTATATCATGTCAATTACAGAGTAACTGTCTGTTCTACATCAATGGAACACTATCATGTCAATTACTAAGTAACTGTCTGTTCTACATCAATGGAACAGTGTATCATGTCAATTACTGAGTAACTGTCTGTTCTACATCAATGGAACAATGCATCATGTCAATTACCAAGAAACTGTCTGTTCTACATCAATGGAACACTATATCATGTCAATTACTGAGTAACTGTCTGTTCTACATCAATGGAACAGTGTATCATGTCAATTACTGAGTAACTGTCTGTTCTACATCAATGAAATCATGTATCATGTCAATTACTGAGTAACTGTCTGTTCTTATTAATGGAACACTTCATAATGTCAATTACTGACTAACTGTCTGTTCTCATCAATGGAACACTTCATCAAGTCAATTACTGAGTAACTGTCTGTTCTCATCAATGGAACACTTCATCATGTCACTTACTGAGTAACTGTCTCTGTTCTAGATCAATCTCATTCATTTTGAAAAAATTATCTAAATAGTATATTATAAAATAAGAAAAAAAAGGCAGCCATAATTTTTTAATAATTGACTTTATTTGACAATGTGTTTCAACTGTAACAACATCAGGAAGTACCCATCTATATATTAGAATTTTTTTATCATTTAAATCTTGTGAAGGAAAGTACATGTAACCATGGAAAACTAAACAAATACCACAATTTGGCACCAAATATGTAACAATTACACAAATGACTATATTCCTCTATGATAGTCCCACCAGTTTTTTTTTTGTTTTTTTTTTGTGGAGAGGCAACTTTGAGCTTAGGTTCTGAACAATCTTAAATCAATCATTCCTAGAACTGCTTCGGCTAGTAGGACACTTTTTATTGGAGACTGAACGGCTCCTGAACCTAACGATGACTACAGAATCAGAAACCTACATTGACTCTGAAATTGCAACCTTCTGATTGCTAGAAATATACTTAAAATTTACCCCCAACCCACTGATTATTAAAAATAAACTTGAAATTTATCCCAAGCCACTGTTTGCAATAAATAAACTTGAAATTTATCCCATTCCACTGACTCCTAGAAATAAACTTAAAATGTATCCTAACCCACTGATTATTAAAAATAAACTTGAAATTTATCCCAAACCACTAATTGTTAGAAATAAACTTGAAACTGTAAACACTCATAAGCATGGGAATATCAAAGACAGTTAGCAATACATTTTCTATGAATAAAAAAATCATTTTCTTTTGAACTAACCAGTGCTGAAATTTGTTACATCTGTCCCATGAATGCAAGAACAGATGATGTCAATTGCTATACAGAAGTAATATTTCTAACTGAATCAAGATGAGTGGCCAACTGTAAATGCTTGGTCTTGCATATTTTTTTAATGGCTCTTGTCAGATAAAAATGGCAACAACATCGCACTTCACATACAGACACAGTGCAAGGTTACAATATTGTGCTTTACAAACATGCATTGTGGGTACAATGTGGTTCATAATGCATTGATGATGGTCATTGATTATTAGTAAATACATGTAACTGAAGAAGGCAAATTAGGATTTTGCTATCACAACATGACTAGAGCTGGGTTCCAAATTACTTCTATTGAATACATTTCTTAAACTTTGAAATTTGCTTATAAAACAAAACAATGGATATCAAGAAATGATACAGAACCAAAGCATAATAAAATTAAGTTGCAATGAGCACATGGCATTCACGAATTATAATCAGAAGGCTTTGAATAAACTAAAAGAGTTGTCACAATGAAATTTGATACAATTCTAATTGGCATGCTAAAAAATTATTTCATAAATGCACTTTACTTCAAAAACAGGGTCCAATATAATGGGAAAAGTTCTTTTACTATTCTGAAAATGAATATAACACTGTACTAACATCAAGAAACTGATTGTCAAAATTAAGAATTGTTAGCAAAAATTAATTGCATACAATTTATACTAGGAAATGAAGTTTCCTTCAAAACACATCTCCTGCATTTACCTCACTTCTACACTTTTTATTAGTTTTTTCACTCATCTGTAACCTGCTGATCCTGCATTAGCAGTTAAATTTCTTTGCTTGTTTTGTCATAGCAAACATAGTTTGACAGCTTAAATTACAGTAATGCTAAACTGATATTTTCTAAAGTGATTGGCATTGTTTTGTATTTATAAGTGGTGTCTAGATGTGTAGTGTGTAACTCTTTTCTGAAAATGGCTACTTGTTAAAGTGATACTTAGCTTTTCCTGACTAATTATGCAAAGACCTAAGGGAAATCATTTCTCTAGAGATTACAACCTTGTAGCTGGTTTCCCTTTACTTGAAAGTCTCTTACAAAAGAAGAAAAGATTAATAGTGAAACCAGTTTTAGCCTAAATGAAACAAAACAAGTGGAATGATGAGCAATTTGCTCCCATATATATATATATATATATATATATATATATATATATATATATATATATATATATATATATAGACACACACACACCTCTCTGACATCCAACCCCTACCCTCATGATGGAGATTGGTTGTCAAAAGTCGATTCTGAATTGAGATTATATAGATTATCCAGATGCAAATCAAGTCTATCATAAAAATAATGAAAACAATAACTGGTCAAAATCTGCATCTTCATGGCATATGTACCATGAAATTGCAAAATATGTGTAAATCAAACAGACCAATAACTCCAAAATGATAGCAGAACAGTGAGTAATCAATATGCACATCTTAAGAAAATGAGCATAAAATGCACCAAGTATGCCAGAAATGCAGGACCAAAATTCACAAGATTTTCTGACAGTCATATACTGTATTCAGCAAAAGTAATAATGAGTACAAAAATCACAGAAGCATAGTGATTTGTCAATATACATGTTTGGATGATAACCATGACAAATGATACTGCACAAGATGAAAAACATCAATTTAGTTCCTAGAAAGCTGCAAGTCAAAAGTTATTTCACAAGATTTTGTATATTTGTCATACACAGCATTTAGCTGCTCAAGTCAAAAAAGTGAAAGAAAAACTCTGAAAAATATGAATGAACAATTTTTGGGGTCAATATGCTGTTGTTGTTGTGGGGCTTAACACCATGTTTCACCACACAATAGGCTATACATGGCGGCCAGTATTAATAGTGGAGGAAGAAACTGGGAAATCCATGGAAAAAACACCGACCCAAGAGAAGTTACTGGCAAGCTTTCTCACATATCCACATTCGCCGAATCTTAGACTCGAACTCACGCAGACAGGTGAGATGGTAGTGATCTGTAATGGATAGAGCTTTAAACCACTCAGCCACTCTGGGCCCCCAGGGGTCAATATGCACATTTCATTTAAAGTTTCATGGTGATCCAATAAACACAAGATTCTGTCATACAAGCAGCTCCAAGAAAAACAGGCTGTCATTTCCGTCAAAATCATGTATAGTGATTTGACTATACTATGCCTAATCTCAGATGATGACCATAATGTGTATAATTTTTTTTTAACTATTTGTGGACACAAAATTATGTTGCACACTTTTTTCAACTGCAAATGACAAAAAAGGCAAACAAGAGGCTCAGATGGGCCTTATATCGCTCACCTGTTTGCATAACATTTACAGGTAATTATTTCACTCAGCAGACCAAAATAGTACTATAATAACAGAACCTATGTACACTATCTACCAAAATTATCATAAACATTATTTCTAAAGATAAAGTCAGTAAGCACAGGCTCATAATTTAAATGATCAAAGGGCTAAAAGATGTCAATTCATTTTCCAAATTTTAATGAAATTAGATGAAACCCATAGTACTTGATCTACCAAGGTAGAGAGCTCAGTCAATCAGATGAAATTATCAGATGCAAGGAAATGAAACAAAGGAAGGTATCTCATTAGTATCTCAAGATCATGCTCACACTCAAATTTACTAATCACCTTGATAATATACAACTACTTAACAAGCATGATCAAAAGACCTTTTAACAAGAGTTATGAAAAGACTATTTAATGAGATTGATCAAAATTGGGTCATAAAAAGTGGTAAGTAGTTTGGTAAAACATGAAAGATCACCCGATTAAAAAAGTGTGCAACTGTTTGTAATAATAAACGTATCTCAATGATCAAAAATTTTTTACAAGTTTTCTAAAAATATGATTAAAACATACAGTTGATAAAGTGCTGAAATGCACAATCTGTAAAATGAAATTAGATCATTAATATGAATGGATTTTGCTACAGGTGTACAAGCCTATTTACCAAGTCTGATTAAAACTGCATCTGAAATTGGTGCCAACAAGATCAACTATTAATATTCCATACATGATCAAACACTTGCAAGATCTTGGATATATAAGCCTACATTTGAAGCTTATCCAATATGGCTTCCAGGGTGGTAAGCTCAGCCAGTCACATGTCTGACTGCTTGAATACTATGCAGAAATCCTCCTCATTAACAAAACTACCCAAGATCTTTATAAGTATATATATTGTAAGTCTGATAAAAATCAGATCAGAAATCTGGCTTGCAGAGCAATAAGAAGGTCAGCCAATCGGATACAAAATTACCTTATTAATATGCATGAATCTTGCTCTTTACCAAATCCATGCATAATCTTAATGATATCAACACACATTAAAAATTATTGATCAAATCTGATAAAAAAATAGGCTTTCAAAGTTGTAATAATCTCAGCCGTTTAGATGCATGATCATCTTATTAATATACATGGTTCTGCTTATCATTGAGCTCATCCATCCAAAATCCTAATGGTGTAAACATATAATCCTAGTTTGATAAAAATCTGATTAGAAATATGACCTCCAGAATGGTAACAATGATAGTCAATCAGAAAAAAGATCACCTCATTAATCTGCATGGATTTTGCTAATTTTCAAACTTTTTTGAAATTCCAATGATATAAACCAATGTTCTGTGTCTGACTGAATGGACTAATCAATGGTAACAAGGAAATTTTGATGGGTGGACAATGCACAACAGAGCGATAATGGATTAAACACAAAGCTATACCATAAGCTCCCTTGGATTTACAGCTCCAAGCTAAAAATTGCAGCAACAGTGATTTGTTCATATCTTTACTCTGAGGACATACACAAAGAATCCTATATATCTCTCCATTATACAAAAGGTACCATGTCCTTTTACGAATGATTTGGTCATGCAGGACAATATCATATTGTCATTACTAAATATTACACATAATACAGGAGAAAAGGCCACAGCTGATGAGAGGAAAAGGAAAGGACAGTAGAATATAAAAAAGGAGAACAGATTAATAATCAACAACCTTAAAGTTGTGAATTCACAAACATGAAAAGAAATTATCTTTCCCTAAATATCTTGAGTGGACATCTGTTGGCAATGATGTCTCTTCGGTGTTACATCTCATACTGTATCCTAACTGGCCATTAGTTTCTATACATCAATACATGTACAGTTTTATAATACAATTGTACTTTCATTTTAACATGAAAATATACGAAATGATACAGAACAATTATCACACACCAGCAATCAACATGCATCCATTCTAAAGCTTTGCTAGATTAAGGTCATTTACATTTCATATATTTAGACAATGTCAAGCAAGTTTACAACATAGAATTTCTAAACATGCAATAACAGAAATGCACCACGAGACAATGGAATATAATACAAACTATGATGAAACGATAATGGGTTTCAAACATACATCACACATGATCAATGAAAGCTGCTGTATTTACTATTTTAAGTTAGCACAGGTCACAAAATATCCATTTGACAAGTATTTGGTCATTCATGGAGGTTTATTCAGCTTTATGAAAGTGTGATACAGTCTATTCTTACTAGTCTGGTTTCTATGTGCTTATATGCCATCTTGACATTAATAATAGGCAGTTGATTTTTGCAAGTCTAGTTTCCATTTATTTGATGCATGTTTACATGCTATCACAAAGTCAATGATATAGAGTTTATTCTAGTTACTCTGGTCTTCCATTTAGTTGTTGGCATACAATCACAATGTTCATTTTAATTGTGCAAGTTACATATCAGGATCAACCGACATGCCTTCCATTTTAAGTGACTTCATTGTGACTCATGCTTGTATTAGGAATAAGGATACAAAGAATTGAATCTATATGTTATGATGAATCCAGTTATTTCAACAAAAAGAATATGTCAGAAGACAGCAAAGCTAACATGTACATATTTATTCAGGCACAAGAGGTCTGTATTTGTCAAAGACCAGAATCATCAATAATGAATGATCCTGTGAGGAAACTAAGAATTAATGTAGGTCACTGTGACCTTTGTGGTGATATGGTAATTCAGTAGTTCTAATTATTTTCTGCAGTCTATTTTGGGACCAAATACTTTGCTTTTTGTCAAATATGTAAAATAAAATTTCCCAATCAAAACTTTAAAAAAATCATCCAATGCAGTTTGTATAGAAACTACACCTTTTATAAGATTTTAATGACTAAATGAAAATAGAATGAAATTGTATTGAGTATTTAAATCCCCTGCAGATCTGTCTCAGTCATCTGTAGTACAATTTCTGTTAAGGAATTAAAGCATTTTGCTCATCTAGTCAATAAAGGATCAAATTTAGCCAAAGGACACCTCATGTTCCTTGCATGAAATTCATGCACCATGAGGCAAAACTGTATCATAATTCTAAATTAGAAACACATTACTGATCTCTCTAATTTTTGTGAATGACTTTTAGGTTGTAAACAACCTGACAAGTGGATGAGCAGAAGACCTGATTCAAGGCCTTTCAAGCACATGTCCCTCACACTCTAAACCTCATGAACACACACAATCACTGATACCAGTACATCTCATTATATTCCAGCAACATTCAGTCACTTCATTCCAACCTCCATCCACATTTTCTTTAATCTCTCTCACTTTGAAAAAATCTGAATCTCTCTCTCTCTCTACTTAAATGATCACTTGTTCCACAAATGCACTATAAAGTTTTAGTCAAGTGATGAACCTTGGGTAAAGTATACAGTATACTCTATGAACCCAGGGTACAGTATATAGTATGAATCTAGGGAACAGTATATAGTATACACTTATGAACCTAGGATAAATATACAGTATGAACATAGGGTACAGTATACTGTATGAAACCAGTGTACAGTATGCAGTATACTGTATGAACTCAGGGTACAGTAGACCATATACTGTATGAACCCAGAGTACAGTATACAGTATGAACCTAAGTTAAAATATACATTATGAACCCAGGGTACAGTATACAGTATGAGCCCAGGGTACAGTATTCAGTATACTGTATGAACCCAGGGTACAGTATACAGTATACTGTATGAACCAAGGGTACAATATACAGTATGAATCTAGGGTACAGAAGACTGTATGAACACAGGGTACAGTAATACAGTATGAACCTAGGTTACAGTGTACAGATTTGGGCTTTAATAAGTTCTGTACTAACTTTACTTTGTGAGATAAATTACCATGACGAGTATAACTGGATGTAATGAGTCAGCTTAACCATGGCCATCAAATTATTTCAATGTTCAAGAATCTATTTTGTTTATAAAATAAAAAAAGTCCCAATATAACATTTTTATGCAAAAAGATTCCCAATTCTATGGAATTTAGGCACTGTTCCTCTTAAAGATGAAAAATGGTATGTTTGGGCAATCTGGAAAAAAGGGAACAATTTGGATGGGGTCTATCTACAGGGCATAAAATGTAACTCAACATGAAAGTAGAACATAAGTGAAAGTTATAATCCATCTGCTGTTTAAGCTGATGTTGCCATTAAGATAATGTAACCATTTCTAGCATAGCCAATGGCTCACGTCCATCCATAAGGTCTGAAACAGCATCAACAGGAAAACAGGAAATACAAATTTTCAAGAACAACTCCAAGTTGGCAGACGACAATGACATTGTATTGAATCTAACTGCTTTTTTGTACTATATTACCAACTCTATATTTTACCTTAATGAGAAAATCCAACCACAATCCAGTGTATTTTTGACGGCTATTTTAGTTCTGTAAAAAGCAATGATACTGATGAATGACAAAGTAAGCTGAACTAGAAAAGCGTTTTCTTTCATGAAATAAATGTCAAGGCATAATCAGCAAAAGACAATTTGTTATATTCATTTCATTCAAAACAAACTTAAATAGTTGTTACACCAAATTCCTTGGCTCACATTACTCTTCAACCATGTGAAATTGAGGTACAAAAAAATAACACTAGGTAATTTGTATATTTCTTGGAAATAAAGCCTAATTCATGAATATTTTACCCAATTTATTATTACATGATTAGGCCTGAACAGATTCAAAACTTTTATATTTTAGCAAGATCATCATAACTGTATATTCTACATGCAGCACTGCGCATGCACATACCCTGCTTAATGACTACAATCAACAGTATACAACAAACTTCAGAATTTTGGTATTTCCATCATATGCATAAAGACATATTCACTTGACATGATTTAAGTCTATGCAAGCTATGGCATCCCACAAACTAATTTTATCATTAAAGGTGTATATGATCTTTGGAGCATGAAAATGGGTCATATCATGGTGAAAATCTTATCAGGCTGCACACACATTTTCTCAAGGGTTTATGAATCAGGGTGTGATACTTTTGGAAAATCGCTAATATAAGTGTTTATAATTAAAAACTTCCTAATTGAAACAAGTCTTTTTACTTTTAATATTAAAATTAATATTTGTAAAATGTAGTGGCTGAAAAATATAATTTCTATGTGATCATAATTGTACTTCGCTGAAGAATGATTGAATGTAATATACAACCACTCCATGCAAAGAGTACTTCGTAAATTATCCTCCTGAACAAAAAGTTCATCGCAAAGTAGTTTCTAAATGGCCTTCTCTAATAAATTTAGTACAATTTATACACTGTCAAGAATAGGTACATTCTGAAATTGAGTAATTTGTCAAGCTAAAGCCTTGCACACACATCCTGGTTTTGTAAGTCATACTACCCACACACTGACACAGAATTTGCCATTTATCTTAATTTACAAAATAATAATGATTAGTGTATACATAAACTGCTATTAGAAATTTGAAAATTCAAAGTGTTAGACTTGTAACTTGACCGGTCTTTTAAATCCAGTTTCTAAGAACCAGTCCGTGAATATGGACTAATATGAACACTTATTACTAATCACAACAATGCCAGAAACAATATCCAACTGTTGTGGCAATCACCATAGGTGACAATAATAATAAAAATAATAAAACAGTAAGAAATAAAATATTGTATCAATACATATGAATATCTGGTATGTTAATAACTGATGTCTTATTGTAAACACTCAGATAAATGCAGATGATGGCACATTGAATTTTATGCAAATCACTGACAGAACTATATATTGGCCTAGAGATCAAAAGCTGACAGAAGTTAGGTGTTACTTTGGAAACCAGATCGAGATATCCCATTATTTTCCATGAATTAAAACAACATCAGGAGGTCAGATGAAAACTACACTGAAGTCTTCTTATCTTCAACATCAAAATCTAAAACTAGCAACTTGGTCTCTTCTGTTCCATTACGACTGCCAACAGCACAAACTAATTTTGTATTATTACACCTCACACGCCAAACTACCCCTCCACTTCCACCACTCTCTAATGCAACCAAATTCCGCAGAAAATCTCCTGACTTTAAATCCCAAATTTTGACTGTCCCATCATCTGATGATGTTATCACAAAACGCTTGTTGAACTGAAGGCAGGTTACAGCACTCTGATGTTTGTTTGGACCTAAGAAAGGATACAAGTATAAAAAAGTACATAAAAGCAATTTTTATATCCTGTTTAAGATTCATTTTTGTGATAAACAGTAGGCTTACCAGCTTGTCAGCTTGAAAAATCACCATAGTAAACTGAAGTTGGAAAACCAGGGGTAAGTAGATTGAAAACTTTATTATCAATGGCATATGTGATGCAGTGCATGTTCATTTTAGTGACTGTGTGGATTTACAAATATTTTATTGACATGTTTGCCATGTATACTTTTAATATTTATTTGAAATGTGTACATTTCATTTTAAATAAAATTAAAAAATAATCAAGAAACGAGTTTTCAAAATGATTACAATCAGAGACATCACTCAGAGTAAGAGGTTTGCCTCTGGAATAAAGGGCTTAAAAATGTAGCAGAGAATATTTTTATTCTCTTCATGTTTAGTTGATGATTATTCAATTTAATTCATTCATTCATTTTTATTCTGTACTACTTTTAATACATATGTATTTTGTCCCTTTGAACTCTAGTCCTACAATGTACAATATTGACCCTAATAGCTAGGGTGGGTTGGGATTGGGTCGAGTTCTTAAACTGAAGGACCATGACAACATGGGTGAGTTCAATATTATTAGGCAACAAAACCATGCAAACCTTTGATTTTGAAATATTTTTTATTAAATGAAAAGGTATTTTTTTTTTAAAAATCAACTAGACGGTACTGATTTACATACATATCATTTCATTCTTGTTATTACAATTTCAGAAAGAAATTGTTTTTCCTTTCTAACTATTCATGCAATTTTGTTCATTACTGTGGTGAATGCAGACTTGAATGACACTTGATCCATTGCAATTCCTTATAAAGGCATGGTTCTCAATGTGTCTCAAAATGAGTTTTCTTATCATCACTGCTGTTTCACAATTCAGAATCAGAACTCTTCATTGGTCAAGTTTATCATTCAATCCAATTGATTTATGGACATATGCATGATATGTTGAAGACCACAATAGTGGAATATCTGGTCTCTGTCACAATGATTGTTCAGATACATTTTTGCAATGTCGGACAAAAATAAACATAATGGTGCCTAAGACTAGAAAAATCCAAAATGTAAATTCATTAGTACTGAATCTTATGATAATTTGGCCAAAGCAGCAAAATGTTAGAAACTGTAAGAAGGACTAGCATTTTTATTAAAAGATTCATCGACTAAAAAATCCTAATAAGTGGATAGCAATGTTTTGCCAGTAGGGTCTCTGATCATAAAAACAAGTCCCCCAATGAAAGAAATGGCAAAGCAAAAGATGAATCCAAAGCTGTTTGAGTAAAATAAGAATCTTCACAAAAACTACCTGTTAATAATATGTTAGGAGTATATCCTATACATCACAATTGCAACCAACCTAAGATAAAAATAGCATATGCCATGTCATTTGGCTTATTCTAGATACCGAAGCACTAACCACTGTGCCACTACTTTCGCTAATAGACTGGTAATAAGTTCAGGCAATCAAATGCAAGATCTTATCTGCATGCATGTATCTCTTATTGCCACATCTTTACAATTTAAGCATATATTCTGAGTCTGATCAAAACTGGATCAGACATACAGCCTCCCAGAATGGTCACAATATCAGCCAATTAGATACAAGAACACTTCAATAATATGCATGAATCTTGCTCATTACTGAAAATATCCAAAATTTTGATGACAGCAGCCCATATTCCAAGTAACTGAAATCGGATAAAAAAAAATAAGGACTCTCAAGTGGTAACGAACAAATATTGACTGCATGGACTCCAGACTGACAGGTGGATAATTAATGATCTTTAAAAGATGTAGGACTGTCCCTTAAGCTCACTTGACCCTTGGCATTACATGGGAAATGGACTTTAGAATACAAACTTAACCTTGCCATTGGATCTCACGTTGTAGGTCACAGCTGTGTAGAAACCGTAAAGAAATAATTTCATCATAATGCAGCCAACTGACTGGGAGATAATGACCTAGAGGGAAAATCAATTTAATATAGGATTTAAACAACTTAAAGTGACCTACAGCATAACTACATTGCTCTCAAAGGCACCAAAATCATGCTAATGAAACATATGTGAATATTGTGATGATTAATCACAAAAGAAAGCGTCTTTTAAACCTACACTGATCTGCATTGAATTCAGGATATCAATCTTCATTTATCTTCTACTGCATTCAGCCATGAATCACAAAATATTTAAAATGGATTTTTTTAAAAAAATTTAATTCTGGAATTGCAGGCAACAATTAACGTAAAAAATAAATGGCAAAATACTATTTGCTTCCAATCAAAATTTACGTTTCATAGCATAAAATCAGATTAATTGATTAAATCCCAACAAACTTTCTTTTACCTTGCAAAGTTTGTAAACACTGTCCAGTCGTAATATCCCAAACTTTGACAGTAGAGTCAGCATTTCCTGAGACTAGAATGTTGTTTTTTAGTTCAAGACCACTGGTCAGTGACTGATGACCAATTAGTGTGTGCAGACAGTTCCCTGTCTCCACATCCCAAACACGGATGGATGTATCCAGTGATCCACTCACAATATGAACACCATCAAACTGTCAAAAACAAAAAAGATTAAATATTAAAAACTGAGCTAATTAATAATTAAAAGGAATAATAACTGTGGACCTTGCCTGATGGGCAGTGGAAGGTTTGTGGTATATGGTAGACCATTAAACCCTGACATGAAGATCTGAGTAAAGCAGTCAACATTTTTCACTAAGTAAGACCAATTTATGATGTGCTACAACTGTCAACTTGGAAAACATGCATTTAAAAAAAAAAGAGTAGAGTTCAGAGGGTCTCAAGGGAGATTACTTGTATTTAACTGAGTTACCCTCTTTATATCAAGACATCATAGTTTTAATTATTTTTTTTTTCATTGTTATTATCATTATCTGAGATAGCTGCAGTGAAGGCAAATATTACATTCAACTAAGAACACTTAAATGTCTCTAATTCTGCTAAAGAACCACAGTTCAAAAGGTCGTCAGTGGCTTCTTGCAATCTCTTAGCTTTATATTATCTTTTTCATCAGGTGACACTAATCATCTCTCCTGCCATGAGATATACTCAAATCAAGATGACATGATGGCCAATAAACATTGCCTTTCCAAAAACATGAATATTCCTCTTTACTGTTCTGTTTACTTTGAAGAGGCTTATTGTAACTTTTGACAGAATGTGTGTCATTTGTTGGATGCCGTTTCAAGAATGATAATGAATGATTTGGATTTTTAAGAAAGCTTTATACATTCATCTTGCTGTGATGTCTGGCAGTTGATGTCAATCACTTGGGCATCATGCCACAGACATGCAGCATCATGTCCCACCCATTCACTTTATCTTGACATCAGGTCAACCAGTCCTAACACTAACTTCTTAATGCTGAGGGCCAAGTGGGGAAGCTCATAGTACCACTGTGTCCTCCCGCACCTGAGGCAGATGCTTTACTGCTTAGGCCATCAGAGCAGTCCAAAGAGATGATAACAGTATGATCATGCCTTTGTTTTGTGTGAAAAATATGGATTGATCAAAGCATGTATCTGGTTCACTGACAAATTCCAATTAATCTAATATGAAACCCAGATCTGGATCAAACATGGACAAGCCAGTATCTGGATGTAACCACAATGAACATATTTTCCTAAGTTTTTATTAAATTCTGTAAATCTTAATTTAAGGGTATTTTTATTAACAGTTGGGTCAAAATATAAGGGTTGGCAGATATAACAGTTGTGTCAATATTTCATCATGGTTCTTTTATAGCTTATTCATCTGATATTCCATTAGGGCAAACTTTAAACCCAACAAAATATTTTTAAAAAATCTATAGTTTCTACCTTAAACATTTTTAACAAGATACTCTGCTGGGCAAAAAAGAATATCAGACCAATTCTTCCTTAAAACCATCTCTAATATCCTTTAGCAATAAAAAAAAAAGAACCACTTTCATTCAGGACAAGGTAGGCATCATACATGTCAAAACATCATGGCATAATAATCACCCATTTAGGGTAATCAGTGATAAGATTTTCACATCAACTGTCATGGCAGCCATATTGGATGTATGACTGGCACCATTTTTATTTAGATCTCACTGGATAGTTTCATATTTTGACAGCTCCTTAATTTTTAAGGTAGAAGGTGTGTATGATTATGATTTTTAACATAGCTTTAACAGTTTTTCAGTCATATCACTACAGTGTCTGCAGTGTGACAGTTTATAGTGATATCCAGCACTGGGGCATTGTGCTGCAGACATGTAGCATGATGTCCCACCCAGTCATATTATCCTGACACTAGGCAGATCAGTTCTAACATTAACCTCTTAATGCTGAGCGTCAAGCGAGGTAGCTGTTAGTACCTTTTTTGTAAGTCTTTTGGCATGACTTGACCGAGGATAGAACCCACAACCTCCCACATCAGAGGCAGATGCTCTAACCACTAGGCCACCAGAGTAGTTTAAGGTAGAAGAAATGAACCTAATTAAGAATAGCATTTATAAATTTACACAAACACTAAATCTGTAATGTGGATTAAATTTACTTTGAGTTAGGTTGGAAATGGGTTAGCTTGTTTGGCGACTGCCTTCAAATGAACAGCCAACTTGGCTTACATATTTACGTATATCTGCAAAAGATGTAAATATCTAAAAATTAAGATGGTTGCAGGGTTTTGAACAAAATGCTAATTTGTTTTAGTACTAGTGAATTTTATTCATGCATAAGGCACATACCGATTGTTTCAGCTGCCTTGTCACAGGAAAATATTCAAAATAGCTCTTTGTTGTCAAACATGAATGAAAAAATGGGTTGGTGGCAGTGTTGGTTTAGTATAAAAGCCACCAGTTGTATAAGAAATTAACATGATTGCCTCAGTCAAATTCTCATGCTTGCTTTCTATAAAAATCATTAGTTTTTATTTGTGTCTTCAGTGCAATATTATTCTCACTGTTCTACTATATGTCCTTGTAAGATGACAGTTTACCAGATAAACTGTCCAGTGAGACCTTAAGAACCAGTGTCATTTTTTTCAGTCTTGTCAAATATGATTCATTGCTATCAGAAAGGATTTATTTATTACCTCCATGTCTTGAATCTGACTTAAGTATTCCAAATATGCACTTCCTAAAGATTTGATAGCACGTAATCACAGTATAAGGGAGTTAACTAAACACTGTCAAAATTACCTGGTACTGCTTCTGATCCATTATTCCAATGAACAACAAACACCTTATATGTTTCATGCAAGGTGGTTGTAATGAAGTATTTCACATAATTATTCAGTTTATCAGTATTATCAGTACATACATAGTATATTTTCCTAATTTAATGATGACTGCCTTAATGTAATGCTTTTACATCCAAATCTACTCATGGTGAAATGTTTCAATACACAGATTTACAGAAGTTAAAGTTATAATGACCTATATATAAAAAGTTCAGGGTTTTAGTTTCTTGTAGGCCTCAAGGTGTATGGGGGCACACCTTCCAGACTGATACTGCTTGACAGGGCAATGTCAAAGATTTCTTTGGGAGTCAGCAGCACCATTTGTTGTGGAGCTTTCACAGGAACAAATGTATCTGCATCAGCTTCATTGGAGTTTTTGGTGAGTTATGTGAAATGGATGTCCATTTTTATGTGTGTTTTTCTCCTCCCCTTTTCTACTTTGGATGACTTCCTATTTGCTTTAGGCCCAATTTAATGCAGGTGACACTAGTAAAACAAAAATCTCTAAATAGCAGCATCTTCAGCAACAACATTTGCTGGCCAGTGTGAAAAAAATGTGAAAGGTGACCTTCTTAGTATTCTTAAAATACATTATCCATACATATTGACTTACCATTTAGGCCAAACTAGAAATTGTAAAATGGGCATTGCTTTCATTTAGGAACAACTAGAAATTGTAAAAAGTCTTTCAGGGGAAACGACCATCCATTCAAAGATTTTAAAGATGGCTGCCATAGTGGCCCTATTGAATGTATGAATGTGGCACTTTCCAGTTTCATATTTTGCATAGGGTTAGAATTTTTAAGAAAAAGAATTCCCATGGGTTTCCTAGTCATACTGGCTATTTAAAAAAAAACCCTATATCTTAGGTATTGTTCAAAGAAACTTTAATTCCCTGTTTTTTTTTGTGTATGATTGATGGGTGTAATTTTGTGTATTGTCGCAGTAATTTTGTGTAATTTTGTGTATGATTGATGGGTGTATATTTCCCCTATTTTAATAGCTGCTAAGGACAGTGTACTTTAGACAAATTCAGATTGATTTTTGGAGCACAAGGGAGCAGTCATTTTAGTTAGCAGTGTACTAAGATCATTTACATTTTCCAAAAGTACAATATCCAAAGAAATTTCAGCTCCATTACATCAAAGCAACATATAGGTATGTCAACATTCTCTCCACTGTGCATGTTTTAAATGCAAACAACTTCAACTTACATTTGTCACTCTCTCAAAAGTACATAATAACTGTTCAGTGCTCCCGAAGGGAATGCCATTCTCATCTGATGCACATATGCATGACACAGAAAAGGTTTTAAAGCTAGTTTCCATGGTGGCCATATTAGATGACTGAAGGGCATGCCATTCTGATCTGATGCACATGTGCACGACACAAGGATGGTAACTAGACTTAAATGCAATTATTTCCCCATATTTATATGCAAACAGCTAATTAATTAATGTTAAAATGTTTAAGCAATGAATAGTAGGATAATTTAAATTTAATTACATTTGCTTACTCTTGTTCTTTAAATTGTATGCTTTGGGAGAATATGTTATTGATATGGTTACTATGCCTAAAATGAAACTGCACTATCTGAGCATGTTTTATATTTCATTAATCAACAATGACAATGACAACAAAGAATAAATTGCATTGCTGTCCGACCTCAATGTACAATCATTTCTGGAAGAGACATCGGAAATAATATACCTCGCTTATCCATCCATAAAGTATGTATGGAAACATTAGGTCATAAAACTATTTTGTGTAAACATCAGAAAAGCCAGCCCTGATTGTACTACCACTACTCTCACAAAAATCTGTCTGCATGGAAACAAATTTTGTGTCATGAACTTGAATCTGCATGAAAACTGTGTCAGTAATGAAGTAAGTATCAATGCAACACTTAAAAGTAATGACAAGCAGTCCTTACAATATTTACACTAGTTAATTTCATTCATTATCTAGACACTGATTCCTGAAATCGAAATGAATCTGTACAATTATTATATCTGAAATTTAAAATTTATTGTGATTCAGGAAAAATATATTCCAATAATTAACAAGTAAAAATATACCCGCAATATAAATAAGCTCTTTACTGGTCATCTAGAAACACTCAAAATGTTGCTGGCTGTGCAAAATTTGAAATGACATGCTAAAAATTAAGGTCAATAAAGTTAAAAAAACAATGAAGCACTTGAAATGTTATGATAGCAAAAAAAATCTTATAAGGTCATCTACATTTTCAAACAAATGTATCTACCAAATCTGTCCAACACAGGTGATTTTTACTTCAATGTGCTGATGAGGTTTTTATTAAGATGTCAAGAGAGTTAGAAATTGTGAAAATCAAACTGCAAAAACCCAAGTTGTTTTGGTCTGAAAATAAAATCAGGCCATTTAAAATATGCACATAATCATGATAACATCCATGTGTATAGAAATGTGCCTACAATAATGATACTGTTTGGGTTAGGTAAATGAATAAATGGCTAGATAATATCAAATTCCTGCAAACAGTCAAGGCATATTAAAATACAAAGGAAAAATATGCATTTTGTGGTTGCAATTTCATGAAAATCTCTCTTCTGGGTAACTATTATTTTTAATCCCATCTTATTCTAATAAGGTGACCATGCACAACTAAGCTGTTGCTAGTGTTCATCTTACCTGTAATGAGTAAACCCTGTTTGTGTGTCCTTGCAGAGTATGCAGGCAGGTCTCTGTTTCAGGGTCCCAAACCTTTACCATGTAGTCATAAGCCCCACTTACAACTCGTTTTCCATCATACTGCACACAACGCACGGCTGCCACATGACCCTGAAGTACATGTAGGCAGTTACCTGATTCCACATCCCACACACGAAGAGTTGCGTCTCTAGACCCACTTACGACCCTGGAACAGAAATTTGAGCTGACACATCCTGCTTAATTTTGTTTTGTCCTTTTACTAAAAAGTTGCATGCATATTTTATTTCATAATTATTTATTTTATATCATGACTAAAATCAAAGACCCCACCTTATCTCCCCCCTTTAAAAGACTTTTTGTCAAGTTCTTGACATGGAGTTTCAATATTAATAAAGATTTTTTTAATTGGACTATGATTGCCTATTTAGCTCTCTCATGAAACATTCATGTGATTGGCAATGCAAAATAAAGATTATTAGAATTTTTCCCTTACTATACGCATAAATATCTTAGAGTTCAAAATTTTCACACAATATGACACTGACTTTATCATCAACTACTGTCGATCAAGTGATAAACTCTAATCAAGGATGTGATATTGTGTGAGAATTTCAAACTCTACGATATATATGCTGTATGGGGAAATATGAATAATACTGAATTTCATAAAGCACAGAAGCAACCTTTTCATGTGTATAAAATATCAAGTTGACAAAACCAGGATTCTACACAGAGTTAATATACAATGCAACAGATGGAGATTATTGGAACATTACTTTGTTCACAAGTTTCTAGCAGTAAAGAATATATGAAAACAAGTAATCTGGCTATAATTGAATGATGTTGACAGCATATTTTTTTTAAGGACAAATACTGTATATACTCATGTATAAACCTATTCACATATAAGCTGAACCTGACAAAATGGAATAGGTATAAATCTAATATGTGCATGATCGACTCATAAGCTGACCCAATGTCTGACACTAGATGCACATGGTCAGTTCTAAATGCATTTATTTCTGCAAACTTTCATTACCAACAATTACCCATGGCATAACCATTGGCATAACTACTGTGGTAGCAGGTACAGCTGTGCTGTGAGACCTGGCCTTGTTGGGTGCCCTGCCCAACCAGGAAAACAATATAAAATTAAAATGAACAGTAAGAGGGATGGCTGGTACAAAAAGTTTGTTGTGGGGCCATGGTGGGAGTTATGCTATTGCATATAACTCTCTCGGGGTTGGCCGGTACAACCATTACATAGAAATGGTATGAATTTGTTTGAGAACTATTTTTTTTGTTTTCCTATTGTTTTTGCCTAATTCAGATTTGTGTATAACTTGATTGGATGATGACAAGAAGTGAGCATTCAAGGGTTACTTTAACACTACCTCTCCCTTTTGACTAGATGTTTGATTTTTATGCATTACTGAAATAGACTTTTTATATTAGTGCACCAGTAATGACATTTTATTTTGCCTTGAAATTGTAACATTAAAATATTATCCCAGTATGAGAACAATTGGATTAAATACTTGCAATTAGGCGAGTGAGCATAATTACATAATAGAAGTACATCCCTTGGATTCAACTCCTGGGCATAACTGCACTAAACTGTAATGATAAAACTAAAATATATTAAAGAAGTTTCAGAAATAATGCACTGAAAATTAATGCAAATATCATAAAGTTTGCTCAGATGTAAGTGACTTTATACCCTGTTTTACAGAACTGTAGTAATCATCCTCATATTATGGAGTGAAAGGCATTTACACATCAAAGTATAGTTGCAGTCAAAATTCCCTCTGAACCCATGCCAGTTTCAGTGTTTTAATGATTAACTGGCCTGTATTGATGTTGGAAAACAAAAGACAAAGCTGCTAATTATAAAAAAGAAGACACTGAAACATCCAGTTTTCCACTGTGTGGAAAATTATGATTTTGTTCAGCCAAAAGACAAAAGTAAAACAGATTGATGATCATCTTAGATGAACTATAATCAGAATTTTAGCCTTAATTATTACCATTCTTTCATGAACATGGAACAGTTAAGCCAGTTGTGCCTTGCACAACCTAATGTGCTATCTTTTCATAAAGATCTGTAGCCTTGCTAATATTACTGTAGCAACACTTTATTCACTGTATCATTGCTTATATAAAGAATATTTGTGGACCAACATAAATGAAACAGCTATGACCAATTAGCTTAAATGTTTTCTGGAAGAAAGTGATCATGGTAACAAAAAAATAAAGCAAAATCTGCATCTAACATGTTTGGGAAGAAACAAGGATTAAAGTGACACTAGGCACGTTTTGCTCTGTGCAGGTACTGTACATTATTGTACAGACAATTCTCCTGGGTAAACTCAAACTGGCCCCATGAATTTTTAAGTCTTTTGTTATGTATGTGATTAAATTGCTTGTGTAAAAGTTTTAAAATTCTTTTTTTATTTCATTGCATTTCATTGTAATGAATATTTTTTGGCAGATTCAGGATTCTTTTTCAGTAAATAGATATTTTCTAACAAATGTTTCTTTAAGAGGAAGAAGTATCGTGTGAGAATTATTTTTAATTACCTTAGTTCATCTTGGGCATGCAACAGCATCAACAGGCATCAACAGGAGTTAAAATGATTGGTCAGTATCAAGGGCATACTTTCTTTGCATGATCACTATGTGTAAACATTTTTTATGATTGGTTCTTAAGTGGGGACAAACTGGTATACATGCTAAAGTTCGTGTTGTAATAGACCACATGACCTATCTCATGAGACTTAAAATGATGTTTTGTGGTTTTAAATATGCATTTTTAATATTCTTTGGGCAGAGTTATTCTAACATCTTGAAGGAAGATAGTGTAATTTTTTTATTTGTTGTCAGATTAATTATTCTTCATCTGATTTTTGGATTTAATAATATTGTTACCCTGGAAACTCAACAAGTTGACTTATTTATAAAAAAATTCTAAGATATCCACAGAAATTTATTCTGGAATTATTCGGAAACAAAGACTGATTCAAGTGAGGAATTATTGATATTCGTACATTGGACCACATCTGACATCATCACCTTCCATATTTGCATGCTGTCGGGACTCAAAAATAGGTTATACTAGGCCTATTTAGTGACAGGACTTTTGTTTTCATTCTTTGGATCAAATTTTGGATTATATTCACAAATTCTAAGTCCTATTTTTATCTATTTTTACACTGTTGTCTAGGGTAATAAATTGTTTTATTAAAATATACAAAGCTTGTTGGCTTTAACTCTTTTTTTTTTTGTTACTGAGAAAGAGCCCTTGTCACATAACACTTTATTTAATTTTGTGTTGGAGAAATCAGAAAATATGCACAAGCAAAATAATAAAAGCAATCATGGTAGTTTATAACAGTTTACTAATGTTGGGACACAGAATGTATTTTGTTCACATGCAAATATGTCTAACAACATGGAAAAAAATATTTTTTGTGTCTAAAGATTTGCAGCCATTATGGTAGTCATCATAAAAAAAAATCTTAAAAACTTTCAAGTTTAGACCTTGGAGTGCAGATGAACTGTCCCACCTTCTTCCAGGCCTTTATTTTTCCTAAATTATTAGCTTATGCATGATAATTAAAAATATTACTATTTTTACAAAACAAAAAATATTTGTAGCATATTAATTTTGAATATTATCAATATAATCATGATTCTTTAATCATTTTTGACCTGTGTTATGGGGGCACCGAGTGGCCTAGTGGTCTAAATCGATGTCTGTTACAGATCACTGCCACCTCACCTCTGTCTGCATGGGTTCGAGTCCAGGATTCGGAGAATGTGGATATGTGAGAAAGCTTGCCAGTAGCTTCTCATGGGTCGGTGGTTCTTTCAGGTGATTTCCCAGTTTCTTCCTCCACCATTAATACTGGCTGCCCTGAATAGCCTATCATGTGCTGAAAAATGGCGTTAAGCCCAACAACAAACAAACATGTGTGATGTATACCAACATGGTGACTAAATGGGGTGTTGTGAAGCATATCTGGGTAAAAACATTTCCAATTGAAAAAGGTCATTTTTTAAAAGTTATTTATTAGGATATATTAATGTGATAAGTACAGAAATTTCTTTTGACAGACCATAAGTCATTGCAAGACTTTCAAGAAACAAAATTCTTTCTGTTTGTACCTGTCATGGGTTTAATGCCATTTTTTTCAGAACACGATTGATTATTCATGGTAGGCAGTATATAGGGTGGTGAAAGAATATGTGAAGGGTTCAGGAAGAACCACTGACCCACGAGAGGCTACTAGCAAGCTTTTACATACGTCCATCTTGGATAAGCAAAAGACTCAAGCCAATGTGGAGACAGGTGAGATGGCAAAGTGATAAAGACAAGTATCTTACACCACTTGGTTACCAAGGGTGCCTTTACTTTTGAATTTTACATTATTTCTCAAATCCACAAAATATTTTCTTATTTGTTAATAAACTGCATGCCTCATTTTGAATACTTCCTTTTTTTATCAACACTAATTTCAGTTCAATGTTTTTCACTGGTTGTCAACTATGTTGTAAGCTTAGTTATCCTATTTTACTTTTTTAAACTGTTAGTCCGTAATATAATTGCAGTACACCTTGGTACATATTGTGCTATGTTCAGAAATATCACACAGGATACCACAGTATAAAATTGTTTACAGCACCCAATTCTAAAATAATTAACATTTGTTTTGGATTTTTACCATAGATATTAAGTGACATCTGTTATGTGTATTTAATTTATAATGTGTGCTTGACTTTTGTCTGCAAGTGATGGTTGTAGATCAAGCTTTTTGCATACCTGACTTTCTCATGAAATATGTATAAAATGAGACCAAATAAACAATAATTTGTTTCAAATCAGTTCTTGGGAATATTTGACTGATGTTTGTTGTTGTGTTCCCATATATTCTGAGAGAAATTTATTTATTCATTGAAAATACCTACTGCTCATTGACATTTCAGACAAAAACACTACTTGGGCATTATTGAGGATTTCATTAAGAACATTCCCTACTTTTAGCTTTGTGATAGGACTTTTGCATTTCCTTTGGAACATTCTCTACTTATGGCCTTGTGATTGAATTTTGGATTTAATTTGGAACATTCCCTATTTTGGTCTTTTGACAGGACTTTTGGATTTCGTTTTGGAACACTTATTACTTTTGGCCTTGTGATAGAACTTTTAGGATTATCTGGGGTTTAATTCAAATACTTTGTCTATTAAATTTTCACTTATGTATTTGGAAAAAGAAATTACTAAAATCATTGATTTCGCTTTTTTTCCATTACACAGCTGAAGACCTAAATTTGTAACATATCATTCAAGGTATTCATCTAACAATATTCAAACCTGGCAACAGCAGACACCCATGGAAAAGGCAAACCTGGCTGTTGTATACATGGTTAATCTTTAAAAAATATTTTTTAATGAATATTATGAACCAAATATTCTTATTAGTAGTACTATTATTACTATTTTACCATGTGCACTGTTAAACAAAATCCTAAAATACATGTGTGTATTGCTATATCCCAAATTATGTTCCACACAAGATTACTGCTTGCTTTAATCCATCCTATAAGCTAAATCAACAATGACTTAAAAAAAAACCAGTGATCTTAATCTAAGTTTGTTTTCAGCATTATGACAATTTCACTACTGACTTATAGCCTACATATGGTCAGATAACTTTTATCAAGCTTCACTTGTAAACAGTTGCTTATGCATCTGGTAAAGCCAGTTGCTCAAATTACCAAGTTCAATCAATTGTTGAGTTATGTGAGAAGTTTGTAATGACAAGGAAATCCATTTGTGACCCAATTTTTAAGTTATGTGAAAAGTTTGTAATGACAAAGAAATCCCTTTGTGACCCAGTTAACTGAAACATTGACTAATTTAACAAAGTTTTCAATATTAAATGAACCATGACCTTCGTATTTCTTCTCAAAGATTAACTTTTAATTCAAAGATTGCTTTAATTCAAATAAATGAAGATATCAAACAATACCTGTCACACTGGCACATTTCTGCTGTAATGGCACAACTATTTTTACAACCATCTGGAAAACAAATTGATTCAATCCTCTACCCTAACAATAAAAACTTGCTCTTGGATTGGACATATCAGAGTTACACTTGTCAACATAACCAGTTATGAGTACAAGCAAGATAAGAAAATGTCTGCACATTAATTCACATAATATTCCTTTATTTACACAATGTCATGAAGCAAATACATTAGTTTGTAGGTATGCTCCATTGACCACATAAAGAAACCACTGTTTAGTTAGGAAATACTTGGCTCATGACTGCAGAGGCAGGTGACAGTGACATAAAGGACAATTAAATAGTAAATTTTCTGGCAGATTGGGAAAGTAGTATAGCCATTATGAATAGGTGATTGTTGAGCATAGTGACAGAATAGGTTTGACTATATCCACAAACTGGGTATATAATATCCATTCATGTTTGTGTTGTACAAGACATCAAACCTAAAAACTTTAGACAAGATTTTGGACTTAAAAATAATGTTGGAATACTGATTATCACCTCATTTATTGGAATGCAAAATTGCTACAAAGTCCGGTCCTAATTTTACTTGTACAAGTCTCTGTGTTCATATGCTTAGCGTGTGCAAAATACAAGCAGTGACTTTGACTTGACTCCAAGGTCAGTTAGGTCTCATGGTCAGATAGCACCTTTTTTATTCAGAGCTGATTCAACATTGCAGGAAATGTGTTAGTGAAAACCCAATGTAAAAGCAATCAGCATTCATGCTGGAGGATAAGATTTTCATGATGACCACTGTACTGCTATGTTGAAAATCGGATGCAATTTAATTCATTGTACACTTTGGATTGGCATCGTTGTAATACTTTAAAAACATGGCATCATTTTAATACATGAAAAACATGGCATTGTTTTAATACATGAAAAACATGGCATTGTTTTAATACATGAAAAACATGGCATCGTTTTAATACATGAAAAACATGGCATTGTTTTAATACATTAAAAACATGGCATCGTTTTAATACATGAAAAACATGGCATCGTTTTAATACATGAAAAACATGGCATTGTTTTAATACATTAAAAACATGGCATCGTTTTAATACATGAAAAACTTGGCATTGTTTTAATACATGAAAAACATGGCATTGTTTTAATACATGAAAAACTTGGCATTGTTTTAAAACATGAAAAACTTGGCATTGTTTTAATACATGATAAACATGGTATTGTTTTAATACATGAAAAACTTGGCATTGTTTTAATACATTAAAAACTTGGCATTGTTTTAAAACATGAAAAACTTGGCAATGTTTTAAAACATGAAAAACATGGCATTGTTTTAATACATGAAAAACTTGGCATTGTTTTAAAACATGAAAAACTTGGCATTGTTTTAAAACATGAAAAACTTGGCATTGTTTTAAAACATGAAAAACTTGGCATTGTTTTAAAACATGAAAAACATGGCATCGTTTTAAAACATGAAAAACTTGGCATTGTTTTAAAACATGAAAAACATGGCATTGTTTTAATACATGAAAAACATGGCATTGTTTTAATACATGAAAAACTTGGCATTGTTTTAAAACATGAAAAACTTGGCATTGTTTTAATACATGAAAAACTTGGCATTGTTTTAATACATGAAAAACTTGGCATTGTCTTTTAATGCATTAAAATCTAATTTTAAGAAAAGTTTTTTTAAAATGTTGGTATGACAATTGAATCATGTGAAGTTGTTATTACAAGAGTTTTTGCATTGTGGGAGAAGTTCTACATTGATATGACCATCTCTTGAAGAGTAGTGAAGAGATTTTGAAGACAGCTGAGATTTATTTAGGACAAACATTTAGTTTAAATGAAAACATGAACATCCACTCAATAGTAGTGATAATATTTTTAAAAATGGCCACATTTATGCCCATATTATAGTTCTGAGCAACACATTTTCAGTTAGGACCAACTAGACATTTATCTTTTATTCAAAACCAATAAAATAATTCATTCTGGAGGAACAAACTAGATTTTCAAGATGGCTGTGGCTGCCATGTTGAATTACATTTTGTCCATTCAATTTGCATTGTGTGTCGGTTTTTCTCCATGATTATGTTATATCTATATTGTGTGACTGGCCTTGGTCATTAATAAAGTTTAGACCTTCCTGAATAATATCAGGAAGGTCTAAACTTAATGTTATTCTGTAAACAACATATTACATAGCTAATATTTCTGATGATTTTACTGTATGTATTAAGAATCTCATTAACTGGAGATACAAGTTCAACATAGTTTTTTTTCAATAAGAAATTAAGAATATTCTAGAAGCACACTATTTATGAATTTGATGGAAAAATAGCCCTTTTTTTGGCTCTGGTATTATTTCCATCTTAATATGGATGCTTTTTTTCTCAAATTGCTTATTCCTATCTTTGGATGTTAAGGGCTGTTCCATTAAAACAGACATGGAACCCAGGGAAGACAGTTTTTAAAAAATATATGCCAGGGTACTTTGATTCACAGAGTTCATATAAAAATCATAAGAAAATTCTAAATTGCATCTATGGGTGAGTACCCCATTTAAAAGTGCCTTCCCTGGGTTGCATGTATGTTTTAATGAAACAGACCTTAACATCCAGAGTGGAATCAGTTTCATTGTTTTGTTCAGATTTTACTGAGAAGATTTATTTATTTAGATTGTTCAATGGAATTACAAAGTGCTCTTTGATTGTAGAACTTACTTACTACTTTGGAATTAATGTTAATTCATTCAAGGACATTTTGGGATTATATCATTGTAATACATCATGACAGTTGGCACATTATCACATTGGCAGCTACAGACACATCAACACATTCAAAATTAAATTGGAAATTATTTGGAACACTGCTGAAATTTATTTGGAATATCCTATACTTTTGGACTTGTGACAGAACTTTTAATACTATTTGAGATTTATTACACACTATTATAAGTTCTTTTAAATTTTCACTATGTATTCTAAACAAAATAATTTTTTTGGTGGAATTTCACATAACTTGTTAGATTTCACTCTTTTCTGTTATTTAGTTTAAGACCATAGAGTCATAACATTGTTCAATTAAGTTTGGTTTGGTGTTATACAGCACAGCTATTTAGTGCCAAAGTAATTCAAGGACACATCACAGAAGTCGACATTGGCAAATCTGATGGTAGGATTGCTACTTTTTGGTACAGAGACTGCCAAGCTAGCAAATGCTTCACCATGGATGTTGTTCTTTAGGACTAACTAGATATTATGCAAATTCCTGCAGTGAAAACCTACATCAACATGGCAATCTGCTTAAATGGAATAATGAAAAAAAGATTTTCAAGATGGACCCTAGTGGACAAGTGGCAACATTTTTATTCAGAGCCAACCAGATATAATAATATAATACAAAGTCTTTTAGTGAAAAACTTTTCAATAAGACTATCCACTGAGGGAGAGGCATCAATAACATTTTGAAGATGGTCATCGTGGCAGACATATTGGATATCCACCATTCTTGTTTAGAACTCATGTTAAACTGAGTTTATCCCCTATGTCACTTGTGTTAAATCGAGTTTATTACCTGATTAAGTCATTCCTGTTAAACTGAGTTTATCCTCCAACAATGTAACTTGTGTTAAGGATCACTTACTTGCTCTCATTGAGATGCATACATCGTACAGTTGATGTATGTCCATACAGTGTATGAATACACTGTCCAGAGTCTGCATTCCACACTTTAAGAGTACGATCTGTGGATCCACTAATAATTGTGTTTCCTTGCATCTGGGAGGACCACACCCCTCCTGTGTGCCCCACCAGGGTCCGAAGGCACTAGACAGATAAAAGTATCAATGTGAAGGTTTATAAATTATTGCAATATAAAACAATTATATAAAACATGGCTACATAAAACATTGCTAAGTAAAAATAAAACATTGCTGAATAAAATATAGTGAAATAAATATTGTAAAATAACTGTCTTTAAAAGTATACTAAATGGTATTAAATAGGAATGTGTAGATATTAAATGCAAAGGACGTGTAACTATGGAATGTGTAGCTTTGGAATGTGTAACTATGGAATGTTTAGCTATGAAATGTGTAGATAAGGAAATCAATTTCTGGTTAACTGCAAAAGTGAAAATAACACTGTTCACCCAATGAAAACACTTACATGCTACTAGTGGTTTCTAAAGTTCTGCATGTACATTGTATCTTTTGAAGAAATGCAGTTGTCTATGCATCTTTTGCATGTTCATTGGGTTTTATGAGGAAATGTAATTCATATATCAAATTTTAACCATATCTTTTAAGGACTTAACATGTGTTATGCTTTTGCTTTACATACCTTTTACAGAACTATTAATTTTTTAATTTTATCTTTTACATTGAATTTACATTCTTTTAACCATTTATTTAAGAAAAGTGTGTGTACAATGCAATTTTACATTTTTCAAACAATTACATTTAGTTGGCACTTTACTGCAACTATTGTGCTGAGGTGTTGTAAAGTGCTTGTACTTGCATCCTGTCATCTATGACATACACAATATTATGCAACTTAAATATTTGACTTGAATCACCAGTCTACAAAATGCGCATTTTTTCTTCTAGGTGTTACTTCAAAAAATCTGTCCTCAATTAGTCATATTACCGTTTTATAAACTAGGCTGTCTCACATGAAACACTGTAAACTTGTAACAAGTATGTAGCCAAAAAACTGTTTTTGTTACCAGGCAAGAATTGGACATACTATAATGGTCTCCCTATTGGATGTTACTTCATTCTCATGTCTTAATAAAATAATATAAAGTAATATTGTAACAACTTTTAATACAAGATGCCCCCTTAAGGGACTTACACTCTTCCAGGAATTCAATACAAATCCATTTCTCTTTTTTAGCTGCTAAGTGTTGAAACAATCTCTAATTAAACTGAACAATAAGATTTTCAAATCAGTCCCTTTGGTAGCCATACTGGATGTAAGATCAGGTCCAATTTCAGGACAAATAAGACATCATCTGAAGACTTCTGGTGGAAGCTCCAATATGACCATGCAATTAAGTGAAGTAGCAATAACATGATTTTCAAAATGGCTAACATAGCAGCCATATTTGAAACATCACTGACAATATTAGGATCAACTAAATATTATAAGAAGTCTATTTCACTATGACCATAAATTCTGGCAACAAAACAATAACATAATTTTCATGACGGCCATCAAGGTGGTCATACTGTTATCATTGTTATACAACTACACACCCTTCTGGTCAAAAAACCAATTTGATTTTACATTTAGATGGAGTAGTGAGAGGAATAGTTTCAAGATTGTTGATGTGGCAGTGATATAAAATAGCAGGTCAGCAGCTTATAAACACAAGACAAACTAGTTCTCATGATTAGTATAAACTTAAAAGACTTTCTATTTTGGAGTTAAAAGATTTTCAAGATGGCATTCAAAGTGGCCATGTAGGATTTCAGATCAGCACTACTTTTACTTGGGACCAACCAGGTATCGTAAGAAGATTGTTGGTGAAAACCAAATATTCATATGACGGTCCCTGTAGGAATAATGGCAACAAGATTTTTGGTGAAAACCAAATATTCATTATGACTTTCCCAATAGGATCAGTGATAACAAGGTTTTTAAGATGGTTGCTGTAGCATGGATACTGGATGTGAGATCAACATGTGTTTGAACCCTTTCCCTCATAGAGTGTATGCCTTTTTAGCCCTTCAATACTCATGTAGCAAAGTTACACAGTGCAACGCATATGCCTGTTAAGCAGTGAAGTGTATGTTACATTTAACAGAAATTTTAACCATTTTTACGTTTTTGGTATACATATATTATGTATGGAAAGATTGAAGAGTAAAATACGGTTGTTACAGCTGTAGAATTATTTTTCACAACATATTTTTGTATGTGCTTTAAAATCTTGAAAGAACCTATTCACTATCAAATCAGTGAAGCTGCGTGATCAACCGTATCAGGAATTTCACATACTCGAAATTTACAAGTTCTTTGTATGCGTCTACATCACTAAATCAGCTGAATTTGATAATTTATAAAAACTAATGGCTTCCTATATCAGTATCAAAGCCTTTACCTAAGTTATTGAAGCTTTCATAGTTGTGTTTCTTATTGAGTAAGTTTTGAATGATATCCGAGACCACCATTTTGTTGAATGGAGAATATGACAGATAATGACCTACTTACATTAAATAGCAGATTTCGACCGGAGCATAAACAGTGACCACGTGATCTGATGAAATGGTCATTCTTACCAATGAATGTAGTATCTAATAGAAGGTTTTCCTTGAAGGTGACACTACGAAAACCAGCTCAAAATGACTGCTGTTTACAGAGTTGCCAAAAGGAGCTTATATGGGCATCGGGTAAATTGCCAAAAGATGCCTTTATTGAACTTCAGTAAACAGCCAAATGGTGCTTGTATGAGGTAAAGGGGTAACTAGACATCAAAATAAGTCTTCAGGTGAAAACCCCATGTTGGTATGACAGTTAAAAAATAATAATAATCTGAAGATAACTGCGCCTTGGTTGACATGCTGGATGACAGATCGGCACAATTTTCATTACAGATCAACTAAACATTATAAGAAAATCTTTTAGTGAAAATCCTATGTCAATCCATTCTAGATGAGTTGCAAAAACATCAAGCATTTCATTCAAGACAAGCATATAATGAATCTTCTGATGAAAGTCATTTTGATGGCTTTCATTTCTGGAGCAGAGAGGCAAAAAAAAATTGTGAAGAGGGCTGCTGTGATTTCTATATTGGATGTCAGAGTGGCACCATGTTCATTTATGAAAAAGTAGAGCACATAAGAAGTCTTTCATCAAAAATCCCATATTGATATACCGTCCATTCAAGTAGAATAGTGATAACATTATTCAAGATGGATCCTATGATTGGCACAATTAGGACCAACTGGACATAAGAAGATAAGTTTCCTGATAAAAATGCCATGGCACAATTTTCACTTAGAACCATTATATGAAGTCTTTTAGCGCAAATCACTAAATTTCTATAATGATCCAATCAAAAATTTTCAACACGGTAACTGTGGTGGCCATACTTGATGTCCAAGTAACACCATTTATTAAGTGGGACCAACTAGATCTTGGGATTAATGTGTGTATAAAATTTCATGGCAATCCTGCAAATGGTTTACAAGCAGAGATAACAAACTGGAGCTAACAGATGGGCAATGGATGATGGATGACAGATGGCATGGACAGCAAGTCATCCATAAACCATTCTGATCTATTAACTGTGTAGCTCAAAATACTAATGCCTACTAATGCAAGTGTTACAAAATTTAACATGAAAGATTTTACCTCTCAATGGTACAGGAGCAACTCACCTTGCCGTTCAATGATGACCACACTTTAAGCGTGTTGTCATCTGAACCACTGACAATTCGGTTTCCATGGAATTCCAAACATGTTATTACATGATCATCATGACCTTTAAGCACCTGAAACGCAAATGCATCTTGTGTAGAAAAATGGATCTGGTAAGTAGATGTGGAAGATGGCAGATCTTATTTTAGGATTTTTACAACTTGATGGAAAAGAAAACAAAGACAACATAATGAATTACTTTTGCAGTCAGACTTACAACAAGTAATAAAATAAAGTTTTCTAGGATTTTATAAGCAAAATAAATGTTAAACTGAAGGCAGGTCAGAGAGATGGACACACTTATATGTAAAATATCATGATCTTAAATAAATGCACTGAGAAATTCTAACAAACCATGATTTGTCAATAAATCATAGAAAAAATAACCTTAGGCCACCAGCCAAACTTAACAATCACTGCCACACAGAAACCAATTTTTTAAAAATAATAAAATGTTTCTTTGATATTTACCCAATCATAAATGCCTTAAGAGAACTACTACTACCTCACAAATCTGGAACTTCCACATTAAACATCTTAGCAAAAATGCTAAACATTATCTGCCCACCAAGGTGGCTGTTAGAGCTGTCTCCCCTTGATACCAGGATTAGTGCCAAATTCTGTGAAATCGTTACTACTTCTACTCATGCTGAGTAGCTCACTCCCTTGCAAAATCTATACAAGCAGTTTTGAACATTTTCTACCTCAAAACAAGTTGGAGGAGTTTCATTTTTGAAGGGAAGAGTACTCTATCACCGATGACAATGTTTTGTAACTAAAGATATCATTTTGACATTGTCACTCACTTAGTGGTGCATTGGAACATACCTGCATGGGATTCAATGGCATCCCCTCACAATGCTATAACCATCCAGTGCAAAATAAAAAAAATTCAGTTCTTACAGCTGTATATTGTTCATCAAGTAAGGATACATACAGTTGAGTTTCTACATTTTTTTGATGTAGTATTGAATTCATAGTTGAATATGTGACTCTTCACTGATTTTATCTGTATGGAAGATCATTGGGCCTTTTCCATGTATAACATTGGCTCATAATGAACACTGTAATGTCAACTTATAAATATAAGTATAAATAATGCTGCTTCATTTTTTATGTGCAAGTTTTTGTGTGTAATATAAAAAAGTAAGTAGAGATAGGTTTTCTTTCTTGACTTACTCATTAGTGTCCTGTTCATACATGATATTACTTTAAGCGATGCTTCATTGACTTTACTTGTATAGACAGTCAGGAAATGGGCTTTATTACATGTAAATTGTTACTAGAATTGAGTATTTGCCTTCCAATTTGTACATGTAGTTATATAAGTGACTCTTCCATATAAGCAGTCAACTGACCTTCCTACAGGTTACTTGTTTCTAAAAATAATTTAGCATCCACTTCATAAAGAACATCCTGCAGACAAAACAGGACTTTCTTGGATCAGTCTAACTTGTTGCAAGATGCTTCATGTGGATTATGCTCAGTTTATTTAGGTACCCTCATGGATCAATCTCATTCACATACAAAGTTTTAATCTGGGAGGGCTGGATTTATAAAATTATAGTAGTTCTTCATTGGTATTATAATTGGGTAAACAGTTTTACTCTACCATTACCTAACCCTATTAATCACTGCCACATAAAAACAGTTACACTGGGCCATCAGGCTATCCTAATCATCACTGCCACATACAAAGTTATACTTGGCCATCAGACAATTGTAATAATCACTGCCACATACAAAGTTATACTTGGCCATCAGACAATTGTAATAATCACTGCCACATACAGTTATATTGGGCCATCAGACAATCATAATAATCACTGCCATATATGAAGTTATACTTGGCCATCAGACAATTGTAATAATCACTGCCACATACAGTTATATTGGGCCATCAGACAATCATAATAATCACTGCCACATATGAAGTTTTACTTGGCCATCAGACAATTGTAATAATCACTGCCACATACAGTTATATTGGACCATCAGACAATCATAATAATCACTGCCACATACACAGTTATACTTGGCCATCAGACAATTGTAATAATCACTGTCACATACAGTTATATTGGGCCATCAGACAATCATAATAATCACTGCCACATACAAAGTTATACTTGGCCATCATACAATAGTAATAATCACTGCCACATACAAAGTTATACTTGGCCATCAGACAATTGTAATAATTACTGCCACATACAAAGTTATACTTGGCCATCAGACAATTGTAATAATCACTGCCACATACAGTTATATTGGGCCATCAGACAATCATAATAATCACTGCCACATATGAAGTTATACTGGGCCATAAGAAAATTGTAATAATCACTACCATAAAGTTATACTGGGTCATCAGACAATCATAATAATCACTGCCATATACAAAGTTATATTGGGCCATCATACATTAGTAATAATCACTGCAACAAACAGTTATATTGGACCATCAGACAATCGTAAAAATCACTGCCACATACAAAGTTATATTGGGCCATCAGACAAACGTAATAATCACTGCCACATACAGTTATATTGGACCATCAGACAATCATAATAATTATTGCCACATACAAAGTTATATTGGGCCATCAGACAATTGTAATAATCACTGCTACATACAAAGATATACTAGGCCATCAGACAATCATAATAATCACTGCCACATACAGTTATATTGGACCATCAGACAATCGTAAAAATCACTGCCACATACAAAGTTATATTGGGCCATTAGACAATTGTAATAATCACTGCCACATACAAAGTTATACTGGTCCATCAGACAATTGTAAAAATCACTGCCACATACAAAGTTATATTGGGCCATCAGACAATCATAATAATCACTGCCACATACAAAGTTATATTGGGCCATTAGACAATTGTAATAATCACTGCCACATACAAAGTTATACTGGTCCATCAGACAATTGTAAAAATCACTGCCACATACAAAGTTATACTGGTCCATCAGACAATTGTAAAAATCACTCCTACATACAAAGTTATATTGGGCCATCAGACAATTATAATCATCACTGCCACATACAAAGTTATGCTGGGCCATCAGACAATCGTAATAATCACTGCCACATACAAAGTTATGCTGGACATTCGGACAATCGTAATAATTACTGCCACAATTTTATATCATGTTGCTACTTGTGTGACTTAAAAGAGCATTGTGATCATCATTACTACATCGTTATTCCAACCATTACATTTTACCAGAATTCAATCTTGTCCGAGACCAAAGACAGGAAGGACCTGGTCCCTAGCTGGATTAGCAGTGCAGAGTAAAGACTGAGGATTAAATTTCAACGTGGTTGTTTTTTTCTGACTCAAAATGGAACAAAGCCAAGATAAAAAACTAAATAATTCCTAATTACTCAAAAAAGAGCAAAGAATATGAATGCCCAACCAATAAATGCAACATTTAACAGGAAGGAAAGATGAACTTGCTCACACAGAAAGATGATCATACAGACGGATGGACAAAAATATGATCATATACACACATAGATGGACAGAAAGATGATCATACATTACATACAGACAGATGGACAAAAATATGATCATACATTACATACAGATGGATGGACAGAAAGATGATTATACCCACACATAGATGGACAGAAAGATGATCATAGATATAGACATATAGAAAGAAAAGATGATGATAGATACAGACAGAAGGACAAAAAGATGATTATACAGATTTATGGACAAAATCATATATACATATTTATGGACAGAAAGATCATACATTCAGAGAGATGATTATACATATGGATGGACAGAAAGATGATCAAATGATAAAACTTACAGACAGATGGACAGAAAGATGATCTAAACCTACAGACAGACAGAAAGATGTATATAAAGACCAATGGACAGAGAGATGATCATATGCAGATGGATGAACAGAAAGATGATCATACACAAATGGATGAAGAAAGTTGATCATACATAAAGACAGATGGACAGAAAAGATGATCATACATAGACAGATGGACTGAAAGATGATCATACAGAAAAGTTATAGAGAAATGACCATGGACAAAAAAATGATCATGCTTAGAGACAGATTGACACAAAGATGATCATAGCCTGGAAGGTGAACAGATCAAATTTATTTGTGAAAACAAAGCATCCTATGTGAACAGATCAAATTTATTTGTGAAAACAAAGCATCCTATGTGAACAGATCAAATTTATTTGTGAAAATAAAGCATCCTATGGGGGTGAACAGATCAAAATTATTTGTGAAAATGAAGCTTCCAATGAAAAAATAAAAATATAAGCATCAATAACGATAAACAGAGACTTCTAACAAAATGCACTAAACATGCAAGGTTACTGATGCTTGCATGTCAAATTTATTTACTGGCACCTGATGTAAAACAGCTGTTGGTCATTGATGTGGTCAGGTGGTGTAATTAAATCATTATTACATTATAACGAGCGATTCAATGCTAAACATGGAATCTCATACAGCTAAACTAGCTTGAGAGCAAGTAAAGAGTATTAGGAAATATCTCCCTATCTGTGATTCTGTCAAGCAATAACTACAAGTGCATCAGGAGTCTCATGTGGTATTACAGAAGGTGCAGAACAGTTTTTTATGCCAATTTTTGTCAAACCTACAAAGAAAATTGTCATAGCAACTGAGGCAGCTCAAAAAGCTCTTGTTGCCTGTTGATATTATTATTGGATGTCTTTGAGCAACTTGACCACCATCTCAGTTACCTCCTCAACCACAACCTGAAGTTCAACCACAGCCACTGCCAAAAGTTAGAACTAACATTACAGATAAATGTATGCCTAAAATTAATATTTCCACACTTGGATATAGTGATAGAGATAGAAACCAATGTGGATGAATCAAACTACAAATCCATGACACATCAAGAAATTTCCTACAGACTGAGTGCAGGGTAGACTTGTAAAAACTGATTGTAGTCCTTAGTGATTTACAGGGTGGATTTGTTAATAATGGAATTATGGCATTATTCAGCAATGCACAATATATTATTGATGGTATGCCTCAATGACATTGATGTTGCTAAAGCAATATTGGGGTTATCCAGAGAGCAATGATTATGCAAGGTCCACTGATTATGCAATGTTGCTTGCAAAAAATGTTGATCACACTGAGAGCTGACCTTATACTTTTTGATGCCCTCAAAATGTTACTGCTGCAGCTGATAATCAGATGTTGAAAGTTTATTCTTCATAAATGCAAATTTTAATCCTGGATTCACAGCAAATAAAAAAATCAAATTGATGCTCAGGAGAGATTAGAAAAGTTATCTTCGGTGCCAAGCACACAGTTGCTCTTGTTGGAAAAGCCATGGATGTCTGGCACTCTAAAAGAGTTGATCTAGCTGCAACCGTGGCACTTCATGGAAATGAGATACTGACAAAGCTTTCATTGTGGATGCCAACAAAGCTTTCATTGTGGATATCAACAATGTCCCCATCTCTCGTTATAGAACAATGGCTGCTCTCTTTTATGGACAGCAGCAAGTCAATAATATTATGGTTGATGATGGCTACAGACTTAATCATGAGCACAACTGTTAGAACAGATCACAACAGGGAGTTTTAGCACAGGGACATGTATTTATAAATTTTCAAGATATCCAGTGACAGAATTCTCTTGCATATATTTAATTGTTTGTTGGTAGGTTTTTAATTTTTTTAATTCCATCACATGCTGTTTTAATGTAGCATTGTTTGCTGTACTTGACATTGTCCAAAACTTGAGTTCTGTTCTGTTTGACCCAATTGCCTTTTTAAATATTTTTATTTCATATAAACAACTTATAATATAAACATTGTATCTTGTTGCTTACCTGGTTCCAAAATCAGTGACAGTTTTGGTAAACAACTTTTTTTATAAATTTTTTAAAAATCTTTCTTAGAGTAAGAATCATTAAGATGTGTGAAGGTCATACCTGGACTATGAGACAAGTAGCATATATCAATTGGTAACAGACTTCTTTTTTTCCAGAAGAATGAACTTTTTGCCCTCATCTGGGTATCTGTTTTGCATCTTAATTAGCATTATAACTTTTGTTTTGATAAAGGTTTATTTAGTGGGGCTTAAAACATTTGAAATGTTAATTTGTGTTATGTTGTGACCAATTTTGTTGAAATTTTATTTTCTTCAAACTGTTGAATTCAAGTGATTCTTTTACCTAGAAATACAAAAGTGCTGTGACAAAATTATTTGATAAAGACATTTATTTGAAATATTTTCTGTGATTCAACAAGAGACTGTGGACAAAGCAGCACTTTGCTGACCACAACAGACATCATCGCCTTCAATTTCGGATTTCATTGAGAATCAGACTCATTTTCATTCAGGATTTCTAATTTTAATTCTTGGATTAGTTTTTGATTTATTTAGTAAAACTCTAAATTTAAGTTATTTTTTTCTCATTTTTCACTTTGTAATCTACTGAAATAATATATTAGTTAAATTTTACAAAGCTTGTTGTCTTCACTCTTTTCTGTTATTTATTGTAAGATCACAAACTCATAACAATACTCAGATACAAAATCATATGGTATTTGACCAACTTGAGGTTAGAGAAGTTTCTCTGAGGACAAATGGACATCAAGAACCATGTGAAGAAGTTTTGCTGGATTCTGAAAATAATCATGTTGCATGTGCTTATTATCAGTTGATGACATTCATGGTGCATGATAAGAATGTGGTTGCAAATATCTTAGCAGCATTTCTTAATGCTGTATCTGATCTACTACTTCTCTATGGAACACTTACATTTGTTTAGACAGTCAGTCGTTGACATATTTTCGAGCTCAATTAATTTCACTGCCAGTCGGTGTTACTGATTATCAGGTAATAGTTGTTATACTCTCAGAGTTACTGATGCCCCAGTGGAAAACATAATTGATCCCAAGTGTATGATAAGTAATTAAATCACTCATGATATTATGTCATATCATCATGTTACTCTGATTCCTTATCTGATTAAAAAGCTACAATCAGCATAAAAAAAAATTCTGAAACAAAAATATCACTGAAATCAGCAGCATTGCAAGGTCCAAATAAAATATCCCTGACAGAATGTCAACTCAAGCACTTCAGTGATGCCAAACAATCAGCGACAATGTTAGACTTGATCTTTCTGCGGGTTACATTCAAGACATTGCCAAGATGGGTGGTATATTTCCAATTTTTGCGGCTATGATAGCATTGATAGCCATTGCAGCTCAAGCTGTTGCAAAAGCAGCTGCAATTGTTGCTGTTGGAACTGCTGCTGGCAGAGCATTAAAGAAAGCAACAGGCCATAGACTAAAGACTTTCAAAAAAAAAAGAAGAAAAAATTCAACGACTGCTAGGACCCCCTTCATAATATGGTCGAGGTCTGGACTGCCCAGGACACTTCACTAAACACAAAACATCTTGAGCTTTCCATGTCTAATTTTGATTTACTTGATGCTACTAAGAAATTAAACATAAAAACTTCAGAGATGATTGTATGCGAGATCAATTACCAAAACAACCAAACTGTGTTGAAACTGGTATCATCAATCTTGATGAAAGTTATGGTCCAAGTACTCATTGGGTTGCATATATGGTTGACCGATGTGGAGTTGTTTATTTTGATTTGTATGGCGCTACCAAGAATTTTTAAAATGTGTACAATGTACTCTCTCCTGGTATTCAACTTTACCAATACAGACAATAACTGATCTGCCAATATGTGGCTGTGAAGTACTCACTGTACTTGATGCCGTGTCAACATCGTCAAGGGCACAGTCTCAAAGTCATCCTCAAGTATGCCACCAGACGACATCATCATACAATGTTATAAAAATGCATAGTGCAATATATAATGGTAGATATTTACAGAAGATCTGCTAAAGGCAAGCCCCAAACTGACTTTTTTAAATATGCAACACTTGACAAGGTCAAGGATGAGTTTGCTAATCTTTTGCATCTTGCAGATGTAGACCAAAATGAAGTTGTTGCTTCTTAGGATAAACATGGACAGTTAAAGACAAGCAATATCCCATTGACATATTCTGCAGGTTTCAGGAGTGACCGAAGGTAACTTAGTTGTGTTTGCTACAAATGGTAAAATTAAAAACTCGAATGAATCAATTTTAACACTCATGTGAGAGATTACTGGTTGCATCATAAGAATTGGAGATATTATGAATGGCATCTTAGCATGAGCAAAAATACAATTATTAATGTGAAAGAACCAAAATCAGATGATGTGTGGCGTCAAAAAAATACATTGACAGCAACGACACCATGATCAGAACTAAGGTCAAGGTGTTGCTAAAAATGGCGATGCAATGACGGGTTTTATGACAAAAAACATAGAAAGTCAAAATGTGCATTGTTATGAGCTGGTCACAACTTTTAATTTCACAATTCAATTGTTTACAATCGAATGTAACTTTTTATAGATGCACTCACAATCTTTTTAGTTTCATAACTGATCATTTAAAAATCAATTATTTACAATCAGACCTAATTTTTTCAACTGTCTGAGATGTACACTCAAAATCTTTGTTTTATATTCTTGAGATAACTTTGACCTAATTTTCTCAAGCTGCTGAGTGAGTGGAACGAATTGTCGGATGTTTGCCTCATTAACATAAGCTAGCGATTATTTCATTGCCTTTAGGAGTAGTTTAATAAACTTGTATTTGGCTGCTATTGTATATATACCTTCAGATTTTCATTCTTGTAATATTTCTTGTAATATTTCAATCATTTATGATTTTTTCAGGATCAAGTTGATCAGAAAGTAGTCTACACTCATGTAATTTTTGAATTTCAGAAACAATTACATTAATATTTTTGTGATGCATTATATAACAAATATCTGTTAAAAATAAAAACAAAAAATGGACAGTAAGAGTGGAGAAAAATTTGCCATTCCATGTGGTTCCTTTATTTTGCCAGTTTATTTGCTGTTCCAAGGGGTTACTTCATCGGGAATAATTCAATGAAGCTATTTTATTTCTAGCTGACATGTCTATCTGAATGTCTTTTTAACAGGTTTCCTTCAATGAGGCTATATTTCTTTCTAAACTTGTGGAAGGCTCATCACTGTCTATTTTTACCATTGGGGGGGGCTCCTGTTTTCCATCTCACAGTGATAATTTTCAAATTCTGTGGAATGCTAATTTCCACAAGATGAGATTGAAAATCCACAGCGCTACAGATTTGCCATAAGACTACTCTAATGTCATAATTTTATGAAGTCACCAATACCTGAAAATCCAAAAATAGCTCACAAGGTTTAAATAACAAAGGGTGTGGCTTTTTTATCTTTGCTTCTCACTTTTTCCCTAACAATGTCCCCTAATATAGTCAGGAAGACAAGGAAACTGAGAAAGTCAGGAAGACAAGGATGTTTCACAAGAAACTTTAAAAAAAAAACAACCAAAAAAAATTCATGAACAAGTGGAGGTCATCATAAAATATTAACACTGATACAAGTAAGACAACTGATTAATCCCTCTACAAATGGTGGAATATCTATTTGACAGATTATTTTCCTTCCAACGAGTTTTGCTCCCAAATTTTCACTCATGAGTGTTTTTCTGAATTCCTTCATTGTAAAATACTAAAAAACAAACAAAGAATAATATTTAAGTAATTTTAATTAATTTTAAGTAATGGTTTAACAGATCTGAGACACAAAACAATAAATAAATGGGTGAGCGCATTAAAGAAAATGTATCTATGATCAATGACATTGCTGAGTTGTGAAAAAACTTTAACATTCCATTAAGGGGATAAATGCTGATATGAGATTATGTATAAATTGAAATATAAATGAAAATGGAGCTTTAATAGAGATTGCTGATTATAACACTCACACATGGACTTCAGATGTAAAATTTCCATGAGCTCAAACTGATAAATTTTATGACAGTGAAATGTTTGATTTTTTTCAAAAATATCAGTAACAGCAACCCTGTATCTGTGTGGCTGTTTCAAAGATCCAAATGTAGAAATTATGATCCTAATGGCCTAATGGACATATTTATCTTAATTCAACAATGATGAAGGTTAGTATTAAAATAAACAAATAATGCTGACATTATTCAACGATTACTCAGCAACTGCTTCACTGTTCCATCAGTTGCTGCTCACTTTTCAGGAGGAAAAAGTCATGGAAGCCAACACGGCTTGAAATTTTTTTTTGATATACAAAAAGTTGTTTTGAATATGGACTCGGCAGATTGTGGAATACTAAATACAATTATAAGGATGTTGTCTCAGTTGATGTTATCCTACAAGTTTTCTTGGAGAGTGTTTTAAGTATTTCAAAAGATCTGGACAGTCAACACCCGAGCTGAGTTGTGATAAATGAACCCTTGCCAGATTTTGACTTAACTGGATTTGCACGTATTTAATCATTTGAATTTGCATTGGAAACCCTTCATCTGGATGTCACTGTCTAGTTTGGTTGTCATTTTAATAAACTTTATATATACTTATATATATATATATATATATATATATATATATATATATATATATATATAGATGCAATAAACTGACGAGGGACGGTACGAAACTAGTACCTAACTAGCCTAAGCGCTTTCGACTCTTAATGAGTCTTTTTCAAAGGCAAATACAAAACATAGTTACGACAAACAAATAAACACAAAAACGTTGCGTTTGTAAACCTCTACATTTCTATCTTCACATGTGCTAAAACTATAAATACAACCAGCTTGTATAGACTAGTTGCGGAAACTGAAAACGTATAATTTCCTAAAAGTCTACAAGCCAAAGCGACATCTATTTTTACTTTGTGTACATATGTAACGCAGATTATATCCCGGATATTTGGTTCTATACCGGTTATTCTTATAGTAAAAATTGAAGGATAAGAAGATTTAGAAAATGTTAAATTCTACAATGTTTACAAACGCAACGTTTTTGTGTTTATTTGTTTGTCGTAACTATGTTTTGTATTTGCCTTTGAAAAAGACTCATTAAGAGTCGAAAGCGCTTAGGCTAGTTAGTTACTAGTTTCGTACTGTTCGTCGTCAGTTTATTGCATCTATTTTAATTAATCCCTGACAAACGTGATCCCTTGGTGGATCCAGTACGCTTGAGAGGGTTGTTATTCGCCATATGATTTGTATTCTTTATATTACCTACCTCGTATGGCTCGATCTACCTTTGGTGTGATCTAACACCCTTTTCGGTCTTGTATTTATGTAGTGCTACTGTATCCGTTCCATTGTTTCTTTCTTATACTTAAATTGTTGCCGTATCTCTTAGAATGGAGACGATGTCTCAACAAATACAGAAAACATTCAAAACTTTACGCAATGAAACTGATGCTTTAATTCGCCTAAAGCATCATTGCACTTTCTTGCATCATTTCCTCGAAACAAATACAGTCACAAAAGGTCTTCAAATTCATGTGAAACCGCAAATTATTGGCAAGAGTTCAAAAAGATTCAACAAAAGATGGAATAAAATAACTCACGACGCTTCCATGAAACTCACAGCCCTACTTAGTAAAAACGTAAATCATCAATATCTAGCCAAATCAGCAACCATTGAAGAACTAAAACATCAGCTCAATTCCGTCTCAACAGAAAAACAATTGAAAACGTTTTACTCCAAATTAAATAAAGATGAAAAAAGACTCTCTTCGAAACTATACAAAGTCAGAGATAGAAAATTTAGAAGTCATGATCTACAACCAAAGGACTGTTGTGAAGAAACTTCAATTGACGAAATTTCTTCCAAAAACAACCGTAAGAAGAAAAATCGCCGCAAAAGGAAGAATCGCAAGCACTCTGTAACAAACACTAATGCAACTGTTACTAACACAGTAGTCAACATCTCCAATTTAGAACTTACTGATGCAGAAATAAAACTTTTATCGAAAGGTTTGAGTTTCTGTCCCCGTCCTAAAACATACGACAGAGGGAAGCTTAAGAATGACACCGAAGAATTCATCCGCCGACTAAGACTCAAAGCCCATTTTGCCTTGCAACCACCAAACAAATCAAAGGAAAATATAAGCTGCGACCAACCCACATTTAGAAAGAAAAGTAACTGGACCCCACCAAAAAGTTCAATTCCGAATCTGGAAGCCTTTATCAACTCGGTTGAAAACGATACTTCCAGACATATCAACCATACTAACAAATATTCTAATTTGACAAAAGAAGAAACAGATGCCCTGCACTCACTGAAAAGCAGAACAGACATAATAATTAAACCTGCAGATAAGGGTTCCGCTGTTGTCGTTATGAATAGGGAAGACTACATTAGTGAAGCAAGTAGACAACTAAGTGACGCTAGGTTCTACCAAAAACTGGACCATGATCCAACGCTGGAATATGCAAAAATCATCACTAATGTTATTGACGAGGCGTACCAAAGCGGACACATAGACCAGCAAACCAAAAACTACTTAAGCCCAGAAAACCCAAGAGCAGGTAGATTTTATCTTCTACCCAAAATCCACAAACAAGGAAACCCTGGCAGACCTATAATCTCAGGTAACGGGCACCCCACAGAAAGGATATCAGAATATTTAGATCATTTTATGAGACCACATGTCCACAAATTACCATCATATCTTCAAGACATGACAGATTATCTCATAAAAAGCAAAGCTAGTGAACCATTACTGCCAGATACATTACTTGCTTCCTTAGACGTCACATCTTTGTACACCAACATACCGCACAACGAAGGGTTACAGGCATGTAGCGAAGCATGGGAAACAAGAACTGTAAACAATCCACCCACACACTTCTTAATCCAACTCCTGGAGCTTGTCCTAAAACTCAACAACTTTGAATTTAATGAAGAAAACTACCTACAAATCAATGGAACTGCAATGGGTACTAAAATGGCCCCTTCGTATGCTAACATTTTCATGGGAAAACTTGAGGGAAAGCTCTTAGCATCGGTTGAGCGTACACCATACCAGTGGGTACGCTTTATCGATGATATAGAAATGAAGTGGCAGTATGGAAGAGAAAGTCTAGATGACTTCATTTCAAAGGCAAACAACTTCCATCCTTCAATAAAATTCACGGCAGAAATTTCCAACTCAAACCATGTTTTCCTGGACACAACAACCAGACTGGTGGAAAACAAATTACACACAGACATCTACTCGAAACCAACCGACAAACACCAGTATCTTCTCCCAACCAGCTGTCATCCAAAACACTGCATTAAGAACATTCCATATAGCCAGGCACTGAGGATACGCAGAATTTGCTCCGACGATGAAAGATTCCTAGAAAGGTCTGAAGAGCTGGCTAAACATTTAATTTACCGAGGCTACGACAAAGACCTGATTGCGGAGGCAATCCAAAGGGCCAAACAAACAAACCGTGATGACCTACTCAGATATGGACAGAAAGAAAAGGTTGATAGGATACCATTTATTCTGACCTATCACCCAGACAATCCCAAAGTAGTTAAAATCATCGCAAACCACTGGCCAACCGTGCAATCGTCAGACATACTAAACCTAATACTTCCGAACAAACCTGTAGTAGCTTACCGGAGACCAAAAAACCTAAAGGACATCCTAGTCAGGGCCAAGCTAACAACAATCGCTAGTCAAAACCAACCTAGTCAATCTGGACCCTGTGGCGATAAAAGATGCAAAACCTGTCAACATATGATAGAGACCAAGACATTCACTAGCACAGTGACTAAAGAAAAACTAAACATACATGGTCCAAACAAAACGTGCAAAACAGAGAATGTGATTTATCTCATCACATGTAAGATCTGTGGCCTTCAGTACGTGGGAGAAACTGAAAAGCTACACATAAGGATAAACCTTCATAGATCTGATTGGATGACAAAAAAGCTGTACAGAAGCCCGGTCGCAGAACACTTCTCCTCCCCTGGCCACACTTTCAGTGATATAATACTTATCGCTATTGCCAACAACCACAGCTGGAGTTCCGAAACCAGGAAGGAAAAGGAATCATACTGGATACGCCGCCTTAGAACATTGAAACCAAGCGGTCTAAACCAAGAAGACTAGAAAATGAAAACTATGCACTAGTAGAATTTAACATTTTCTAAATCTTCTTATCCTTCAATTTTTACTATAAGAATAACCGGTATAGAACCAAATATCCGGGATATAATCTGCGTTACATATGTACACAAAGTAAAAATAGATGTCGCTTTGGCTTGTAGACTTTTAGGGAATTATACAACGTTTTCAGTTTCCGCAACTAGTCTATACAAGCTGGTTGTATTTATAGTTTTAGCACATGTGAAGATAGAAATGTAGAGGTTTACAAACGCAACGTTTTTGTGTTTATTTGTTTGTCGTAACTATGTTTTGTATTTGCCTTTGAAAAAGACTCATTAAGAGTCGAAAGCGCTTAGGCTAGTTAGTTACTAGTTTCGTACTGTTCGTCGTCAGTTTATTGTATCTATTTTAATTAATCCCTGACAAACGTGATCCCTTGGTGGATCCAGTATGCTTGAGAGGGTTGTTATTCGCCATATGATTTGTATTCTTTATATATATATATATATATATATATATATATATATATATATATATATATATATATATATATATATATATATATATATACACTTGATGCAAAGATACTGATATCATTAACCATTGAGTGAAGTAATAATATTGTATTGTCCACAAAAACAAGTCTGCCTACCAAAACCCCCTGACGATGTTAGGGAGTTCTGAGGGTGATGAAGATGTCAGCTACAATATTAGAAAATATGAAAACTAAACTTACAAAGATCGTGGCAGAAAATAATTGGGAAATTTACACAAGGAGGATTATATGATCATAAACGACATTGTACAAGATTAATTACCAACAATGTTGAAAAACTTCTGATACAACAGAGAAAAAATATTTGTAGATCAAAACAATGCTAACTGTCAGGTGGAACCAAACTGGGCACAATTGTGAGCTACACTCATGGTGACTCACCACAATTTACTCATTTAAGATCTGCAATTAGAGTATGCCACAGATTCATTTTATATGAATAAGAAATATCCTTGTTATTGTTTTTAATCTACTATTGAGGGTGGGTGCTCTGCATCAAACACAATATAAATTGATATGCTTATATTCTACAACATGAATGTCATTAATTTCTCAGCAACAAGCAAGAGCCAGTCAACCATCATCCAGTGCTACCAAATTCCATTAGAGCAATTATCATAGGTCCATCTGGGTCTGGTAAAACACAAATGTTGCTTAACCTGTTAATGAGATGACTCAAGTGGGATAAGCTGTATTTAGTGGTAACATCTGTAGATGATGAGCGATGCTACAATGGGCTTAAAGATTTTAATGAAAATGCAAAGTTGTTAGATGAGGACAACAATGATATTATTGATTTTATCACAGACATTAATGATGCACTGCTGGTAGATGATCTCAATTGGGGCATCATAGTATAGAATATGATGATTTGATGTCAGACAAACAATCAAATCCAGCTCAGATATTTTTTTGAAGCAGACTCAAACACGAGATTTAATATGTTACTCAACATTCCTAAAGTGCTCAGAGATAATTGCAATCTTCTGATTGTCTTTAATGGTGTTGTTATCCACACACTAAGAAACATCCACAAGATTTGGTGTTCAGGAGATATGGATATGATTAAATTTAAAACTTTTTGCATAGGTTTCAATAAAATTTTGGTTGAGAGATTTGCCATCTGATTGTGTCAACAAACAACAGGTGTTTTACATCATGTGTCAGTAAATAAAATTTACACACAAGCATCAATAACCATTTGGGGGCTTTGGTTTAGTGCAACCGGGTTAGAGATCTAGTCTGTTCATCCTCCGTAGGAAACTTTATTTTCACAAATAGATTTGGTGTGTTCACTCTCCATGCTGCTTAGATGAATGGACAGAAGATGATCATACATATAGATGGATGGACAGTGTAATATCATATGACTCTCTTCCTTCCTGGCATGGATATAAATTTCTCTGCTAGTCATACCTTAGGAGGTCTGATCGGGCTTGATCTCCAGTTTTGCTCAATCTGATGTTGCCGCATGTACAAACATTTCCACGGACTTTTTGGTGAGCCCTGACGCCGACGGAAACGGCTATTACCAAACACAAGAGCTTCATCAATACTTTCATCATTACATTTTTCACGCCACAGAAGATTGTCCTCAGCAAGTACACGCCAATAGCGACAGGTTTGTGCAGCCTGGAGCAAGTCTTTAGGTTCCAAGAATGACAGAACATACAGTGCAAGCTGCAACAAAATTTATACTTCAATATGAAGCTGATTTACTTTTGGCTTTGCAAAAAGATGCTTGTATGGATTATGATATTGATCCTGATATTAACAAAAAAATAATAAATCCAACACAACCTATATACAGTATTCAACATACATGTATAATGAACAAAAAAATCCTTCTAAGGATAATAAAACAGGTATTGTGAGCTAAAAATCACTCTACGGATAAAGTTTTATGTTAGACTTAGAGCTCATTATCATTAGCACATATTGACCATGTCAAAAACAATGTTCCATTCATCAAAAAGGCCTATGTGGCCGCAGAGATCAGGCCAACTATGACTACAGAGCTATTGATGTGATGTGATATGATTTTTAACATAGCTTTAACAAATTTTCAGTCATATCGCTATGAGGTCTGCAATGTGGCAGTTTAAAGTGATGGTGGTAGACAAGTAGCATGATGTCACACCCAGTCACATTATCCTGACACCAGGCCAACCAGTCCTAACACTAACCTCTTAATGCTGAGCGCCTAGCGATGCAGTTGCTAGTACCAGTTTTGCAAGTCTTTGGTATGACTTGACTGGGGATCGAACCCACAACCTCCCACATCAGAGGTGGACGCTCTAACTACTAGGCCACCGGAGCGGTTGCTATTGATGTGAGGTGACATCAGTTTCGTTTTGCTTGCTATGTATTCTCAACACTTGTATATGTTTATGGAACTTTGATCAGGACACTGCTTTATGCCAAGAGGTAGTTTTTACATCATCAGCATCACAAATACTTTCATGTATAGCTTGTGTAGTATTTTTGAAGCTGATTGTGTACATGTGTGCATGTTTACTGGGAGTACAATTTTTCACTGTTGTTTCCTGGTTAACAATAAACCTGGTATATACTGTAACATTGTATATGAAATAATGTTAGAAAATATTTTTCAAGAACTAATGAGGATAACATTTGCTAACTTGTGTTACAGGCTGAAAATTTTGGGGGGGAGGCCAGGCAAAAAGAAAAAAACTTTTCTTGCCCTCAATATAGCTATGTGCTATCCCTTGCCCTCAGTATAGATATATATATTCTTCTGGATTTATTAGCTGTTTCAATTCCATTCAAAATGCATATATCTGTGATTTGACTTGGCTGCATGTATGTTTCTGTTCTGTCACTGAATGTTTACAATCATAATGTGAGAAAAACTTGATTATTTTTATTGTAATTATCAAAAAGATGCTATGGAATTACACATAACTTCATTCTGAGTGCAGTATGTAGAATTCACTTGGAACATAGTCGCAAGTACATTTTGAAGATTACCAGCTAAAGAAGATGTTTATGTGTGGTCACATGCATGCTTCCCCAGTTATTTTGAGACATGTGATGGCATCTACTGCTAGCCTAAATCCAGAACATTGTATCCACATAGTTAACGCTGAAAATTGCAAAGCGTCTGAATTTTTTTCGTTGTCTTGTCTCATCATTAGCTCTGGGCTCTCACGTTTCTAATAAGGCATTAATTTCCTTTTTTTCCCATGAATTTAGTATTTTTAAGCAGAAAATGGTACGTATCTGACAGATGTGCAATAGTCAATGCCCTCAATATAGATATGTTATAGCCCTTGACCTCAGTATAGATATGTGATAGCCCTTGCCTTCAATATAGATATGTGACAGCCCTTATCCTCAATATAGATATGTGATAGCCCTTGCCCTCAATATAGGTATGTGACAGCCCTTGCCCTCAATATAGATTTATGATAGCCCTTGCCCTCAGTTTAGATATGTGACAGCCCTTGCCCTCAGTATAGATGTGACAGCCCTTGCCCTCAATATAGATATGTGACAGCCTAGGGCTCAATATAGATATGCAATAGCCCTTGCCCTCAATATAGATTATGTGACAGCCCTTGCCCTCAGTATAGATGTGACAGCCCTTGCCCTCAATATAGATATGTGACAGCCCTTGCCCTCAGTATAGATATGTGACAGCCCTTGCACTCAATATAGATATGTGACAGCCCTTATCCTCAATATAGATATGTGATAGCCCTTGCCCTCAATATAGCTATGTGCTATCCCTTGCCCTCAGTATAGATATGTGATAGCCCTTGCCCTCAATATAGGTATGTGACAGCCCTTGCCCTCAATATAGATTTATGATAGCCCTTGCCCTCAGTTTAGATATGTGACAGCCCTTGCCCTCAGTATAGATGTGACAGCCCTTGCCCTCAATATAGATATGTGACAGCCTAGCCCTCAATATAGATATGCAATAGCCCTTGCCCTCAATATAGATATGTGACTACCCTTGCCTTCAGTATAGATATGTGACAGCCCATGCTTTCAGTATGCTTTTCTATTTTATTTTTATATACCGCAGTTGATCACTGGTCATAGTCTCAACAATTCCATTAAAAAATGTTAGGAACATTTTTCCTAAATAACTATTTAAATAATCAGAATGGTATTTTCAATACTGCATCTCTCATGTTAAATGATCAGAATGGTATTTTTATTACTGTTTCTCTCACATTTTGTTATGGACATTGTGAATGCTCATTCATTTGCTTGTTTTAACATTTCTTATGTGGCTCCGTAAATTCATCTACATCAATTTATTATCTTTACTTTCAAATACACAAACAGCTGTTTTAGTTCAAGTCATGACTAAAGAACTACTCATGTAGTTGATTTTAGGATTCAGTTTATTAGATTTGTTTGCGAATGAACTAAAATACTACATGATTCTGACATGGTTAAGTTAATGGAGAAAAAAAAAGAAACACAACCCTAAAACAGCAGAATAAATACTTAAAGTATGTGAAGAATCGTACCTCTTTAGGAAGCAGTGATATAAAGTCCCGCTGAAACTGAGGCTCTATGACCTGCATCATGTGACGAACCTGCGTAGGGTCACAAAGTTTGATTAGCTCATCTACAGCCATTAAACGCTCTGCATTGCCCCAACTCTGAAAGTAAACAGGTACACAGGTACAGTACCCATACCAGACCATGTGAACATTCTAGATCCAGGTCCGCTACCGACTGTTTTTCTATGTCTTATCTATGTGGATTTAATTCCTATTTAAAGAAAAAATAAAATTAAGAACAAATGTCCTGGTGTAAAATAATAAAAGCACATCAATATCAAGAAAAATGTTTATCTCTTTAAAAGATAAAATTATCTACCATCAAAAAGATAATTCTAACCTACCATACATTGTGTTGTATAGATTTCTCCTTGTTATAATGTGATAGTTAGGGTTCATTACTGCTTTATGTACTGAACAGCTATAATAGCAAAAATGATAAAATATGTTTAATGTACTTGTGTGTTGGGTGGAGGGTAAACAAAATGCCTTTTGAATGTATAGTAATACTGTAAGTTTATGTAAATTGCATTTCTTTGTCACCGCATGATAGTTGTACATTTAATTATGTCTAATAATATTAAAAAAGTAAATAAAAATATACTAAGCTATAGATTGCTTTCCTTCAACTCATACTCTCGTATATATGTCAGCTCATGAGTAACATTAAAAACAATGAAATACCTCATTTGACTAAATAAACCTGCCATTTCTAATTTCTGTTTACAGTTGCATCAAGTTTAAAATGATTAAATTTTGATTGCTCAAGGCCACGATAGCCTAAGTTAATAGCTTCATTGCATTTTTAGTAAGAACTCACAATCATATATTTACCACTTACATATAATGTTTAGAGACTAAGTCACATCAAGTTATGTGCAGTGTGCTTTGAGCAATTCAAAAACATTGAATAACTCAAAGAGACAATGTTACAGACATGTATAAAATTTATGTAAACTGTTTAAAATCAAATTATGTCCAAAAAATCCACTATGTTCACAAAAATTACTAATTCCAATAGACACATGCAGTGCATTTCTTACTAGAAATATTTTGCAATTTTTGATAATCCGGGATCAGATCATTCTGGTTTTTTTTATTTTTTACATATTTTTTGCATAGTCTATATTATCTTACAGCTAGATAATTTCAGATATGGTTTTGTTCCTCCATGAAAAAAAAGTATGCATGGTGTTTAGGTGTTACTGCCAAAGTGGGTCTCAAAGGCAGCACCACTAATCTGGGTGTCCAGGGGATCAAAGACTTTTGGCCCAAAATTCATTGCATGCTCATGGAAAACTGGTCCCAATGAACCTTATTATCATAACATATTGCAAAGCTGTTACTTCATTCCTCCCAAATATCATTTGAATAAATAACAAACTTTTAACAATACCTAAAGAATTTCACAATGTTAATTGTCACATCAACTTGGTCTCCAATAATACTAGTGCTGAATTTATTAAATGTTCATTTCAGTGTATAACTGGTTTCATAAAGTGGGTTCTTGTGTATTGCAGCACTAAACTGGGCAACATACAAAGAAAGTGCCTAGCAGCACTAAATGAGGCATGGAACTGGACAAATTTACTTACTGGTGGCTTACATTGTATGACTGATTGTGGTTATAGGCCATTGTGATATAGGTGAGTCCAGTCATGAAGGACCATCTTGGCTGGCATGATGTCCAGTTTTTGAGATGGGGTAAGGGATATTGATACATATAGTATTTCCAAAATTCTGACGTGAGACTGAGGCTGTTGATACTCCCAATCAATATTTTCAAATCAAGCTTTTCTCCCTCAATCTACACTTTTGTGCTTTGTCCTAAATACCCAAAGATTTGACTTTTGTCCACAATATGCAAGTTTCTGCATGTACTCAAGAATTACAACCAGAGCAAACATATATATATACTGAGTGGTTGTCAGTCTGACCCAAATGTTTAAGACAAAATAAAGCAAACTACACCACTCCCTCGATAATTCACAACCGGATAACTTGCGAACCCACTTATAATGTGGTGTCCGGCATGGCTCAAGATTTTTTCAAAGAAAATATATTTTAAAATGTGTTGAACGTGAAAAAAGTCGTGATAAGAAATGGTAAATTAAACCTTGATATATAGCTCATTTTTATCATTGAAAATGGTGATTATTGCCCATAAAGATAGATTCCACATTGTGAAATTTGCAATTTTTAATAAGATATCACATGTTATGTTAGTTTTTTTGTTGTCAATACATTGTAAATAAACAGCATTCAATGAAACATTCTGGTAAATGCTAACATGCGGCAACAGAGAATGAAATAAATACCAATTAGATGTCTTGCTAGGTGAAATTCGCATTATAATCTGTTAATTTCGTCTCAACACTATATAATTGCAACATACATATTCTCTTCTATGAAAACATGAAAAGAATCAGTCAACCATCACATGGAAACCAGTGAGTACTTCCATGAGAACATAATTGAATGCGGGCTTTGTTTCCATCAACAGCTTGGGGAAGTGTTTGTTGCAATAAAAGAATCAATTAAAAAAGACCTGTGTTGTTTTATCACTTTGAATATGTCTTTTGTATCAAATCAAACAAGGTAAGCACAATAAAATAAAGTTCAAAGGCATGCCAAAAGGAGCAAACGTTCTTGTATTCATTACCGTTATCAAATTTCATTTTACTTGACCAATCAAAAATATTTACACATTTTATGTATTAACATCATTAAAGTATATAATATCAGTAATGTATCCTAATCATTTGTAAATGTGATCATGGAGAGCAAAGGAATTAAGCAAAAGACGTACTTAGTGACTGAAAAGCTGTTCATCATAGATGGTGTTCATAATGACGAAGCAAGATAGAAATTTGCAATGAACTAAAAATTGCTGAGTCGACATTTAGAGATTGGCTTAAGGATGAGCCGAAACTTCGAAATTACTCACATGATATTGATTCAGATGAAGGGACAAAACGAAAACAAGCACGGACTGCAAGCTATAACGAATTGGATGATGCTGTGTGCGCATGGTTCACACGTGTCACAAACCTCAAGTATTATCGCGTTTTAATTTATGTTGTTTTAGTTTTTTAGACCCGTTAATTTCATGTTGGTAATGGTTAACCCTTGTGAATTTATTTTTTTTCTTACATTTTACGTCTACCGCAATAAATATCTACACATCGTTTGATCGACATTGTTTTTTCAAAATGTGTCGATCTTTCGTATTTAAAAAAACTTCTACTTTGGATCAAAGAATAAAACTAGAAAGTATACCATTCACAGCAAAAATTAGTGACGTAGTACACAATGTGAAGTCGTATATGTACTAAGTGAATGGAAACCACGTGGAATAATGTTTTGATGATCAATATACTGCAAGTTATCCTGAAATTAATGTTACTCTGTGATGAAAAAATTAAACAAAGTACACTGATATGAAGAGATTTTTATTCACTGTTAATCTTAGCATGATTATTAATTGATATTAAACACTGTAACATGCCAAGCCACCCCCACCCCCTTTTGCCTATACGTTGATTCCTTTGTTAGTTTTGTTATTTGTTATAGGTCCCTTGATACCTCACGCCCTCGCTTATATCACGGTCAATATTTTTGGACCCTGATGTCCACAAGTTATTGATGGAGTGGTTATTATTCTGTTTCGTGAACTTATGAGAATCTGTGCAGAGTTATCCATCATGATAAATACCTGTATAAGGGTGCATGTGGCTTCTATAGGTAGAGAATTTGAGCATCACTTAATATTTACAAGTGGATACTAAATTATTAATTATAGAAACAAGTAAACCATAGAAAGGTCAACTGACTGACTATAAAGGTTAAATCGCTTAAGTGTTCTTTCATGAGCTGGATGCTGTCATGTATACAAAATTTACCTGTACTTATCTGACTATGATGGAAGTTACACCCAAAACAAATGAACTGAACATCATTAACAATTAAGAAGATGCTACAATATCAATTATGAGATAATGTTACCTTTAGAGGAAGACCCTATTACATTCTCTACAGGTAAAATCAGTAAAGCATCATTTATACAATTAATTAGATACCAAGACAAGACAATAAAGAACCTAAATTTCATGTATCCTGACTCAGCAGAAACTAATCAGCATTATTAAATGCATTTTTCTTTATCATGCAAAACACTTGCACTTATTAATACAGAATAGCAATGCTATCGAGACCTGTGCAGTATGTACCAAAGGCGCCTATGTATGTGATGATGGCAGGGTGACTATATATATAATGTTAGAAAACTTTGTCATAGGGAAGAACATAAATGGAAATTGATAATTCACTTCAAAGATGAAACTTGTTTGGAGGCACAAACCATCCACACTGATTGAAAAGAATCTATGAGGCTTTTCTGTCTGTAGATAGCATGATGCTTAGCATAAGTGGTAGTAGTAACCTGACAACTTCAAACATTTGGCACCAATCACAGTATCAAGGTGAGATCACTCTGCCACCTAGGTGGGAGGACAACTTTTAGCTTTTTTTGCTAAAGACTTTAACAAGAGAGGGCTAGATTTGCGAGGTAGTAGCTCTCCTAAGGTATTGTGAGTGTGTAATATATTTTGTGTTTACAAACTTCTTCCTCTTATATTTAGAAAACTGAGACCTAGACAAGAACCAGTCAACTTGTGAAGGCATATTTGATGTCAACTAGCAACAAATAAGTGAATGCTCTTAGTGGATAATCTGATCTTATGCATTCCAAATTTTTCCTTCAAGAATAATATGGACCTAAAATGCTACTAAAAGGTTTACTACTTAATTTTAGTTCTTTTTTTATTACAACCTATTCCGTAATTCAAACTCTAATTAAAGAGGAATACCTTAACTGCAGACTGCCAGTGTAGAAGTACACAGATGAAGTGCTCAAATATCATCTAAGGAACATATAATTTCCGAAAATGTGATGATTAGGCCACCAGATCTGTATCAACAGCTGTTTTATGTAAAATTTACCATGATAATGTATTAAACATTATTACATTATGTTGTGTGAAAAATAAATAAATTGTCTGCGTTAATGTCACTTTTGTATTAAAAAAATAGTGTAAATTTAAATGCACCCCTCCCTATGTAAACCAATATCATATTCATTACCCATCCAAGGGCATAATTAAAAAAATAATCTCTTGTACAAGGTGAAAGATAATGCTTTTTCCAAGGATATACCAGGACTGTCAATCCATGGTGTCTACTGAATATAAAAAGCTATCGAGGCTGCCTGTGAGAAAGGGAAGAATGGTGTCATATAATATTTTAACTATGTTGCAATGAAAACTGCAATACTGCCATTTATCATACAGTTCAACATTTTTTTCATCCATACTGTTTTGGTTCTGGTCTGTTGACTGGAAATGATGCTATTCTATGCTGGTGCTATCATGCTTAACATTAATATTGTTGGGTTCCATTAAGAAAGATGATACTCGTGTGTTTAAGTGACTGGAAATGAAGGGTTTTATGCTGTTACTATAGTGTACTAAATGCATGATAAATTTCCACATTTTAACAAAGAAATCTTTTTTAATGCTCTGCTCTCACCTTAAAAGTCTGCAGCCATTGTGCCAGACCCTTTGGAGGATTTTCTTTGGATGGGATCCTCTGGCGATGGATTGGTACTGAATGCTTGAGGTTCCTATACGGAGTAGAATGGCTAAAAACATAAAGGTATCAGATAATGCCAAACTTGTGTTTACTAACTTACTCCTCCTTTTATGTATAAAACATGTGTTTATTAACTTCGTCCTCTTTTTATGCATAAAACAAGTGTTTATTAACTTCATCCTTTTTTATGTATAAAACATGTGTTTATTAACTTCATCTTTTTTATGTATAAAACATGTGTTTATTAACTTCATCCTTTTTTTTATGTATAAAACATGTGTTTATTAACTTCGTCCTCTTTTTATGTATAAAACATGTGTTTATTAACTTCATCCTTTTTTAATGTATAAAACGTGTTTATTAACTTCATCCTCTTTTTATGTATAAAATATTTGTGTTTACAAACTTCCTCCTTTATCTATAAAACTTGCTTTAACGAACTTTCTCCACTATTTATCTATAAAAAATTTGTGTTTACTAACTTCTCTTTTTATGAATAAAACATTTGTTTGCTAACTACTTTTATGCATGCATAAAACATTTGTGTTGACTAACTCCCTTATGCTGGTATTATAAACAAAACATTTGTGTTGACTAACTCCCTTATGCTGGTATTATAAACAAAACATTTGTGTTGACTAACTCCCTTATGCTGGTACTATAAACAAAATATTTGTTTGCTAACTACTTTTTATGTATAAAACATTTGTTTACTAACATCTCTTTTTATGTATAAAACATTTGTGTTGACTAACTCCCTCTTCTTTATGGACAAAACATTTGTTTACTAACTTCCTCCTGTTTTTTTTAAAGTATAAAACGTTAATGTTTACTAACTTCCTCCTGTTTTTATGTGTGAAGCATTTCTTTAGTAACTTCTTTTTTATGCACAAAACATTTGTGTTTATGAACTTCCTCCTGTTTTTTATATATAAAACATTAATGTTTACTAACTTTCTTGAGTTTACATATTTAAAACATTAATGTTTGCTAACTTCCTCCTGTTTTATGCATAAAACATTAATGTTTACTAACTTCCTCCTGTTTTTTATGTATAAAACATTTTTGTTTATGAACTTCGTCTTCTTTTTATACATAAATCAGATTGCAGAGAGGACCACATATTATCTATTCAATCTAAACCACTGACATCAATATGGTCACATAAGCCCTAATGTTGTATCAATGAAGTTAGAATAACTTTCAAAAAAATGTTTCCATTCATCATGTCATATAACAATAATCAGATTATAGGTTAAAATCTGTCTTCATATACCTGCTTCTGAAAAACTACAGATAATTTTCTTTTAATCGTGACAGCAGTTGCCCATCAGCTTACCACATAAAACTAAAAATGAAATACCTAACATTTGTTAGCAAAGATATACACGAGTCGGAGCAAATACAGGATTTTAATCAAGATTTTTGTTGTTGTTGGGCTTAACGCCATTTTTCAGCACACGATAGGCTATTCATGGCAGCCAGTATTAATGGTGGAGGAAGAAACCGGAAAATCACCGGAAAGAACCATTGACTACTGGCAAGCTTTCTCACATATCCACATTTGCCAAATCCTAGACTCGAACACACACAGATAGAGGTGAGATGACAGTTATCTGTAACAGAAAGCGCTTTAGACAACTCGGGGCCCCTTTAATCAGAAATTTATACTTAATATAACACATGAATATTATAGGTTGCAAGAATACCTTGCCATGACACATGACAAAAGTTCCCAGAGCAAGCTAATTATTGCCTCCTCCATTTGTTCTGGAGAGCCATTACTGAAAAGAACATTAATTACAGTCAAACTCCTTAGTCACAGCCAATATAGGACCTAGAGTACAGGACATCAGAGTGGGAAGATGAATCTTTTGTGACAGTATTAAGTACAATGACAAAATTAGTTTACACTCACCAATAAAAAACCAATAAAAAACATTTTTAATAACAATAATACATTACCAGCTATTATTATATTGTTAAATTTACAAGTTGGAAGTCTGATGGTTTTAATAAAATTATTGTACTTAATCCTTATGGTAGGAGTGTAACATCAGACTCCCTAAGTAAAGACCATTTTGGTAGATCAGGTGGATAAGCAGATATACTCATCACCTGACTGTGAAGGAAAATGTGACAAGAGTCATTTCCATGGTGCATACATCAGCTCAAATCCAGTACATCTGTGCTAATTTCCAGACATCTTGACAAGTTCATTCCATTGCATTCAGACAGGCCTAGATAAGAGTGGGAGCAACTCTTCACAATTTTCCCTCACTTAAATGCAACTCAAACACAAGTCATTACCCCCCCCATATCTTTAAGTCATTCTGTGATGGGCAGGCAGCAAAGTATGTGTGGATACACTGGGAGCTGCAACTGCAGACCTGTACACAGGCAGAACAGGGCATAAGGTTGTTTTTCACTGGATTGAAGTGGAACTTGGCAGCTTTCTGTGACTGAACAGTCCCTTTCAGGACCAACACAGGCATAAAGAAAGGGTCTAAAATGGGAGACTTAATCACTGCCTGCATTGCCTTAACCCCTGTCAGAATAATGAAATTGGCAAACTATAAACTGCCAACTATACCACACTGTTCACCAATATTGAAAAGTTACTTCAAAGATGCCAGAACACTTCAACAAAAAATGAAATCAACAGTCCTGAGTCAGTGAAAAGGCAATGGATGGATTAACTGCCCCCAAGTGGAAGTGAATATGTAACAAGTTGGTATTTTACTATTTTAAGTAATTGGTCTTCATTAATGAGTGAAATAAAGTCATCAGCTGCACTTCTTGTGTTATTCTCATTTATATTTAATCAATTAGGCAACCTTGAACCAGGATTACCTGTTGAGTATTGTTCACTCTGAGCAATGAGGCTACTCTGATAAATGTTCAGATGAGTTGATCTATTGTCTGACAAGTGGTAAGTAACTTTCTGATTGGTTTGTTTGCTACATGAAAAGCATATTACTAGTGGTCATTCCAATGGAGCTCCTGAAGGGTGCTAGTCATGGGATTGCAGTAAGTAAAGTGCCTGATTCTTTTGCTTCAAAGAAAATATGACTTGACCTTTGCCCCATATGACAGGAGAAATGTATTTATGAGACAATTTTGTGAGGATCATGAGACCCCCTCTATATGAACTGTTAGGGTATTCCTCTTGTCTGGAATATGGTAGACCTGGTTATGGTTATCACTTCTGAGGCTGACCAGGCAAAAAGGTGCCAGTCTTCCATACAAAGAAAAGGAGTATATGCTAACTACTGACACTGTCAAAGGCAAACTTAATTCACTGACAACTTGTGATCTTGACACACCTCTGTTACCATTTGGTCCCTATTTTGACATCAATGTAGACCATGACAGATATTCATTATGCTGTCTTTAGTTCCCTTAAAGCAGTCTCTTGACAGGGCACAAGTGAGGTGTACAAAGGCCACAGCCAATCTCAGAATCTCCTTGAAAGAGAGGTAATGGTTAGCCAATGAAGTGTAGACAAAGATAGCCCATGTGTTTTGTTTATTCTCTAATGTAATTTCATTTTGAAACACATCAGGTGAGTAACAATGAAACCTGCTACATGCCACTGCTTCTTGACTCCCACATGATGGATATCAGTCAATACCTTACTCTGTAGGAGGAGGAATACATGTCTGATGGAATAATCAAACAGACCATGTCTTAATATTCCAACTTCTAAACAAACTTTATTGCAAAGACTGAAGAAATATCTGCCAACACATGCAAGAAACTAATTAAATTAGATATCACCTATTAATTACAGTGGTCCTCCTGGAGGATATGAATCCCAAACAATCTTAAATTGGTTGCAACTATCCCTATTACCCTGGTATAGACTCTTGCAAAAGGCAATGCAAACTAGAACAGATTGAAATACTTCCTGATCAAGACTAAGAGTTATTTGCTCTGTAGAGTGATGATGGGGATGTGAAGGTACACACCCTTTCACCACTAAGTAACTAAATGAGAATACTACCATTCAACACTAAGTAACTTTCAAGCTCTTAAAAAATGTAGGCAACATATTTTCAGTGACTTGTATAAAAAATTTTCTTGTGATAGGTATACATATTTGGTACCATTGTAAAGAAGACAAATTCAGGTTTCTGAAAATATTCTCATAAGCATTTCTATTTTCACAGATGATTATATGGTAAATCAAAAGGTAAGTTATTTTCACTGTATTCTCTATAAAATGTTGAATAAAATGTTGAAAGAGTAATATGTGGTCTGTTTTTTTTATCTATTGTGGTGTTCTTACAAATCATGGCTTGAATAAATGCAATGTTGACTCAAAATTCAAGCAAATCCAAACGTGTGTTTGATATTTCTACAGGTATGTAAAACCTGAAGTATACAAGGTTTTAACATAATTTCAATGAAAATAAAGATAAAATAAAACACACATGTTGACTATCTACCAAACATCCATGGCAGTATTTTGTGCAATTTGTCACCTTGAAGATATTGACTGGTATCATCACTGAAATGCAGGTAGCATTTTACCTGGATAAATATGTCATGTGACATAATTTTTCCAAAATTTTATCCAACAAACCAGAATTGCTCACTACTATACCAATACAGTCCATCTCTGTCCAATTTCCTAACTTCCATCAATATCAACAGGCCATAAAATGCCTTTTATTTAGATAAATTGATGTCAGTTCAAACACCTTGGTGTTGATTTGGGTCAGTCTCTTGCTGCAGGTGTGTGCGTTAGTATTTGTAAGTCTTGCTATTTATGAAAACACTATCTCTATAAAATAGCTAAAAATATTCAAGAGGTGTTCTTGATCCATTAAATACTTGTGTTGGACCTACATGTTCGGAAAATGTGTGTTTGTTTGTTTGTTTGTTGTTGGGCTTAACGCCATCTTTCAGCACACGATAGGCTATTCATGGCGGCCAGTATTAATGGTGGAGGAAGAAACCGGGAAATCACCGGAAAGAACCACCGACCCACGAGAAGCTACTGGCAAGCTTTCTCACATATCTACATTAGCCGAATCCTAGACTCGAACACACGCAGACAGAGGTGAGATGGCAGTGATCCGTAACGGACAGCGCTTTAGACCACTCGGCCACTCGGGGCCCCGACAGGAAAATGTGTTAATATTATATTCCGAGGGAGATTTTGTCCACTGACAAAATTCAGGTCAACAGGTGTCTCGTACACCGAGTTCAAATTCCTCATCGTTATCACTGTTACCAACAATATCGTACCATTCTTACTGTATATGTTCCCTCTCTTCCTTATTTATCTTTACAAGCTCAAAATCGCTGATATTTTCAATTATTTCATCCCCAGATAAGTCCGATTTATCATACGAGTCCACCATTTTAGATGTACTTAGGCAACTTCAAAGATTTCCATCGGAAAACCCACCTTTCTTGTAAAGAACCTACCATAAATTCTGAATGTATCCAAATATTATGCAAAATGAATCAATGTATGAACAAAATATTAACTATTGGGGAATAACAGACATTGATCAATCAGAGAATTTATTGCCAAAATGAGACAGGTATGTGAAACCCGAACATCAGTTTACAGTGTTGAGTGGCAGTCATTGTTCCTGATCCGCTTTACAGGTTTGTAGTGTTGAAAGGGTTAAGATCCATGGAAAACACTCCATCACAGGATCTTAATGCATTCCTGACAGAGAAAGTCTCTATCTTAAAGTGTTAAATTTGTTAAGACAGAAAATGCGGAACAAATCTTTCCACCCATTTTTGACACCATAAAGATCCAAAAATATAAAAATATAGTTTGGTTATTTTAAACATTCTTGATTGTGCCCTTTCATAGAAAGGTGCATAACTTTTTAATTGAGCCAGTTTGGACTGATGGTGGTCTATGAAGATAATCCTAAACTGACTTTAACTTGTAAATGAACATGGAGGTCTATGACAGGGGAGGATGTTCCTGGAAACAAATCAAGTATACATTCTTTAAAGTATAATGTAATCAAACATCACCTACAATGCCTGACCAAACCATGAAAAAGAGCTATCAGAACACTAGGACAAGGATGCCACTTATCGAAAGCATGCAACTCCTTAGGGCCAAAAACCTTTTTTTAAATTAGAGTTCAAAACTTCTCTCATAGCCTCTTTTCTTTCAGTGAATGATGAGTGAATGGGAGTTTGAACTGAGCTGTGTATGATGGTGTTGAGTCTGCACCAGCTTGAAGAACTTCATAAGTCTTATGGATGGCACACACCTCGGCATATATTTAAAATTCTGGAACTACTCGTTGGGATCTGTAACTGTTATTGGTCTCTCAAATCCTGTGATGCCACAGAGGCATCAAAAGATGCAGATCATAAAAGGATCTTGTCATGTCTTAGCACAACTTTTGATGTCTCCAAGCTGCAGTCTACTTGGAAAGAACATCTTTGCTATATCTTTTATCATATGTTGAAATGCCATAAAAGGCAATCATTTCTCCCTGAAGGGACTGAAGGAAGCCTCCAAAATGGATTGGCATGCAAAGTGAAGCAACTGGCAAGAGAGAATGGAACTTGAGCTCCACGACCTCAAAGGTTCTAATCCGAAGGTAATATCTATGCCCCACATAATATCCCCTTTGTTGAATTAGCCATGTGAGTGAGTGAAGGTGGGGGTTGGCTTAAGAGGCCAGTTAAATAGTGGGAGGCATGAACCATCAGTGTAGAAGAGGGGACAGACAATCCCTTCTGCTGCCTAGAAAATATGTGTTACCAAGAAAACTTTTGTGTGTAGGAACAACTAGACATGGATTAGAGGCAGCTCAGAAAGTCTCTCCAGGCTAGAGAGAATATTCTTGTCCTCAATGCCAGAAGGCTTAGGACATAGAGAAACTTAATCCTCCTGAAACATCTGGGGTGATATCATCATCTTGAGCCTGGTTTCATGGTGTGAAAGGACTATCCCTCCTTTGTCGATGCTCACAGAGGAAAAAAAGATGGGTCCCTCTTCCTCCCCTTTGTGAGCATCAACAAAGTTCTGATATTTGCAAAGCAAGGCACAAAAGCCTCCAAAAATTTACAAAGCATATATAACACTCAACCAAAGTAAGGACTGAGGAACCAAACATTCAACTTTTACAAAATGGTGGCTGAAATGTCAAAAAAAAGGAAAACCAAGTTGTGAGGCACACTTAACATGAACATCATCCAAAGAAAAACAGATTGTATTCTATATATTTGCCATGACTAAAAACTGGGATCATATTTTTTTTTTCAATTCTGGGCCTCCATTACTTTCTCTAGAGGTGGGAATAATTAGCTTGGAATAGGTTCTAGCATCCTGGATAAGGAAAACAATGTGACAATAGATGAAAATATCTTACTGATATTAAAGTGTAAACTCTTAATTAATAAGACTTAGTTACCAACATCTGATTTTCACCATACTCTTCTGGGAAAGAAACTGTTCTATTTTGTCTGTCTTTCAATCATTTTCACTATTCAGTTTATTTTGTAATTTATATGTACTTGACTGACAATTGCTCATTAGGCCAGTCTGTCTATAAACAATCTTTTTTTGCCTCAAAAGGTTTTATAAATCATCAAACAAGTTTAGAATCATAATTATTCATCAGTCAAGATTAGCAATCAATAATTTATTAAAAGACTGGCAGGAATATGCATCATGTACAGTAAATAAAACCAATAATAGGAAATCCGAGTCTCCTTTAGAAAGACTTTTATACAATCTCTCTTGTACTGTCAGACATAAGACCAGGTATACCTGTGATTTAATTTCATTAGTGCACAATTTTATACCTTTTTTGTGAAATAGGACATTGTTATATATAGCTGAAATTGTAAAAAAGGTTGCATAATCTTTATAAAAAAAAGGGGTTTGATTTAAAAACTTTGAGTGAAAGAAAGGAATCTATGCTGCATTAGTATAACTACTTACCATAAAAGAAGATGCACCAATTAAAATTTAATGAAAGATTGTGTGCCTCATCTGTCTGCTTACCTTGTGTAACTTCCTGACTTACAAAGCCGTTTTCCAGGAGGAATGTTATCTTCTCTGTTGGAGTTGCTTTTCCTTTTCATCTGTAACAAAAACATGTTTTAAGGATGCTTTTAGATGACCTTTGTCAATATCGATGGGCCCATAAACAGGGACTTGACCAAAGAGTTGGAATCCACAAGGACTTTATCCAGGAGTTGGAATGCTGCTATGAGAAAGATAATATATGGGATCTTGTCAGTTAATATTGAGTATTTCTCAGGAGGTTGATCAAATGTCTTAAAGCTTTCAGTAATGGATGCCATATGTTATGGCAGACTTCATCATCTAAGGTTCAAGCAAGGATGCTTTGTGTCAAAATTGGTTACATTGTGTTCAGTAATTTTCAAGAAAGTGTAAATAGCAATTATGACCGAATGTTAGACAATCCACATTTGTGCTCACATGGCCTTACAGCCAGATTAACTAAAACCCAGATATTAATTTGAAGTCAGTATTAGGAGCATAGCTGGTGCCTCAGTAATTACTAGAGTGAATTCAGTATTAGGGGCATAGCTGGTGCCTCAGTAATTACTAGAGTGAATTCAGTATTAGGGGCATAGCTGGTGCCTCAGTAATTACTAGAGTGAAGTTAGTATTAAGGGCATAGCTGGTGCCTCAGTAATTGCTAGAGTGAATTCAGTATTAGGGGCATAGCTGGTGCCTCAGTAATTACAAGAGTGAAGTCAGTATTAGAGGCATAGCTGGTGCCTCAGTAATTACTAGAGTGAAGTCATTATCAGGGGCATAGCTGGTGCCTCAGTAATTACTAGAGTGATGTCATTATTAGAGGCATAACTAGTGCCTCAGTAATTACTAGAGTGAAGTCCTTATTAGAGGCATAACTGGTGCCTCGTTAATTACAAGAGTGAAGTCAGTATTAGGGGCATAGCTGGTGCCTCAGTAATTACAAGAGTGAAGTCATTATTAGAGGCAAAGCTGGTGCCTCAGTAATTACTAGAGTGAAGTCAGTATTAGGGGCATAGCTGGTGCCTCGGTAATTACTAGAGTGAAGTCAGTATTAGGGGCATAGCTGGTGCCTCAGGAATTACTTTAATCAGCCACTACAGATGAAGCCTCACATAACATCATGCAGTTCACTTCTCTAATTCCCTATGCTAATTCACATATACAATACACCATTAACAGTCCGGGAAAAATGTCAAAGATTTCTATCATATTCATAAAACGTTATTCAACAAATGTGCTTGAGAAGCCTATTGTCATTGTCCACCCCATAAAGCCTGATTTTATCAGCGAAAGTACAAGCTCAGATTGAAAGTCAGTATGTGAGGCAGTAATTACTAGAGTGAAGTCAGTATTAGGGGCATAGCTGGTGCCTCAGTAATTACTAGAGTGAATTCAGTATTAGGGGCATAGCTGGTGCCTCAGTAATTACTAGAGTGAAGTCAGTATTAGAGGCATAGCTGGTGCCTCAGTAATTACTAGAGTGAAGTCAGTATTAGGGGCATAGCTGGTGCCTCAGTAATTACTAGAGTGAAGTCAGTATTAGGGGCATAGCTGGTGCCTCAGTAATTACTAGAGTGAAGTCAGTAATAGGGGTATAGCTGGTACCTCAGTAGTTACTAGAGTGAAGTCAGTATTAGGGGCATAGCTGGTGCCTCAGTAATTACTAGAGTGATGTCATTACTAGAGGCATAACTAGTGCCTCAGTAATTACTAGAGTGAAGTCCTTATTAGAGGCATAACTGGTGCCTCAGTAATTACAAGAGTGAAGTCAGTATTAGGGGCATAGCTGGTGCCTCAGTAATTACAAGAGTGAAGTCATTATTAGAGGCAAAGCTGGTGCCTCAGTAATTACTAGAGTGAAGTCAGTATTAGGGGCATAGCTGGTGCCTCGGTAATTACTAGAGTGAAGTCAGTATTAGGGGCATAGCTGGTGCCTCAGGAATTACTTTAATCAGCCACTACAGATGAAGCCTCACATAACAAGCATGCAGTTCACTTCTCTAATTCCTATGCTAATTCACATATACAATACACCATTAACTGTCCAGGGAAAAATGTCAAGATTTTCTATCTTATTCATAAAACGTTATTCATCAAATGTGCTTGAGAAGCTATTGTCATTGTCCACCCCTTAAAGCCTGATTTTATCAGGTGAAAGTCACAAGCTCTGATTGAAAATCAGTATGTGAGGCAGTAATTACTAGAGTGAAGTCAGTATTAGAGGCATAACTGGTGCCTCAGTAATTACAAGAGTGAAGTCAGTATTAGGGGCATAGCTGGTAACTCAGTAATTACTAGAGTGAAGTCAGTATTAGGGGCATAGCTGGTGCCTCAGTCATTTCTAGAGTGAATTCAGTATTAGGGGCATAGCTGGTGCCTCAGTAATTACTAGAGTGAAGTCAGTATTAGGGCAGACCTGTTTACCCATAAATTTTCCTGTCAGTATTTTAAGCAATGCCTGTCAGTATTTTCAGACCGCAGTCAGTATTTTCAGCACACAAATAGTAGATACTATCAATATACTATAATTATCATTATGTAGTATTACACGATATAATGACTATACAATATTGTGTAAATAACTCTTAGTTTGCAAAGATGCTGGTATTCAGTTAATTCTGTGTTTCAAGGCACAAATATGCAGAAATTGAACACCACTGACTTAAACATCCTGTTCATATTATAGTGATAAATACCACAAAAAAATACAACATAACCAAATTTATTGTTGTTTACCTCCATTACTTTCTCTAAAAATTCTGTTTTCTCAGCTTCACACATATCCATAACATTTTAATTAAAGCCAATTCTCTATTTTACTTGGTTAAGGACGACTTGATATAAAACATTATGACATTGTTACCACCCATCCACTTAGAAAATAATAAGTTTAGATAGGTGAAGACAATCTTATTTATCTGATAAAATCTAGTATCATTTTTGTCAATATTTACTAGAATGGAAATAAGGTTCATAAATTATTTTTCATTGCTTCCGTTAACTTGTCAGCTGTACTCAATGACAAATTCATATTTGCGATCAACTCACATAGAATCGCCTCAGCACGTGTTATTTGTTTTTGAAGTATGTTTTGATCACTGACTTCCTTTCCTTTCATCATTGACAAAATGTTTCTATTTCCATTCACTAATGATTTCAATTTTGTATGATTTCCCGATTCCACATGCCGTGAACAGTCATTCCTTCCACCATGTGCACAGGAAAAGTCTAAGTTGCAAACAATGCAATGTACAAAATGTTCTCCTTTTGACGATGGTTTAAGGCATAGCCACAGAGTAGAATAAACTGGTAGAAAATGCTGCTTTCTGTGTTAGACTTTCCATTTTCATCATCAGTTTCGTGCTGAAACTTTCTTGTCGGCGGCATTTTCCTTTGTTTAAACGACCGGATGTTGAGAATGTCAAAATAAGTGACGTGGCACAAAATGCGGACGCGGATGCGGACCTAAGAGACGATACAACGAAACAAAACGGAAAGAAAAACGGCTTAAAAAATTAATTTTAAAAAGTAATAAATAAATGCAACCTCAAATCGTATTTTCAGTTCAATGACCGTATGACCGTACGGATGGGCTTTATTCCGTACAAATACGGTCAAATACGGTCGGGTAAACAGGTCTGTTAGGGGCATAGCTGGTGCCTCAGTCATTACTAGAGTGAATTCAGTATTAGGGGCATAGCTGGTGCCTCAGTAATTACTAGAGTGAAGTCAGTATTAGAGGCATAGCTGGTGCCTCAGTAATTACTAGAGTGAAGTCAGTATTAGGGGCATAGCTGGTGCCTCAGTAATTACTAGAGTGAAGTCAGTATTAGGGGCATAGCTGGTGCCTCAGTAATTACTAGAGTGAAGTCAGTATTAGGGGTATAGCTGGTACCTCAGTAGTTACTAGAGTGAAGTCAGTATTAGGGGCATAGCTGGTGCCTCAGTAATTACTAGAGTGAAGTCCTTATTAGAGGCATAACTGGTGCCTCAGTAATGACTAGAGTGAAGTCCTTATTAGAGGCATAACTGGTGCCTCAGTAATTACAAGAGTGAAGTCAGTATTAGGGGCATAGCTGGTGCCTCAGTAATTACAAGAGTGAAGTCATTATTAGAGGCATAGCTGGTGCCTCAGTAATTACTAGAGTGAAGTCAGTATTAGGAGCATAGCTGGTGCCTCGGTAATTACTAGAGTGAAGTCAGTATTAGGGGCATAGCTGGTGCCTCAGGAATTACTTTAATCAGCCACTACAGACGAAGCCTCACATAACAAGCATGCAGTTCACTTCTCTAATTCCTATGCTTATTCACATATACAATACACCATTAACTGTCCAGGGAAAAATGTCAGTGTTTCTTTCTTATTCTTAAAACGTTATTCATCAAATGTGCTTAAGAAGCTATTGTCATTGTCCACCCCTTAAAACCTGATTTTATCAGGTGAAAGTCACAAGCTCTGATTGAAAATCAGTATGTGAGGCAGTAATTACTAGAGTGAAGTCAGTATTAGAGGCATAACTGGTGCCTCAGTAATTACTAGAGTGATATAAGTATTAGGGGCATAGCTGGTACCTCAGTAATTACTAGAGTGAAGTCAGTATTAGAGGCATAACTGGTGCCTCAGTGATTACAAGAGTGAAGTCAGTATTAGGGGCATAGCTGGTACCTCAGTAATTACTAGAGTGAAGTCAGTATTAGGGGCATAGCTGGTGCCTCAGTAATTACAAGAGTGAAGTCAGTATTAGGGGCATAGCTGGTACCTCAGTAATTACTAGAGTGAATTCAGTATTAGGGGCATAGCTGGTGCCTCATAAATTACTAGAGTGAAGTCAGTATTAGGGGCATAGCTGGTGCCTCAGTAATTACTAGAGTGAAGTCATTATTAGAGGCATAACTGGTGCCTCAGTAATTACAAGAGTGAAGTCAGTATTAGGGGCATAGCTGGTGCCTCAGTAATTACTAGAGTGAAGTCAGTATTAGAGGCATAGCTGGTACCTCAATAATTACAAGAGTGAAGTCAGTATTAGGGGCATAGCTGGTACCTCAGTAATTACTAGAGTGAAGTCAGTATTAGAGGCATAGCTGGTACCTCAGTAATTACTAGAGTGAAGTCAGTATTAGAGGCATAGCTGGTATCTCAGTAATTACTAGAGTGAAGTCAGTATTAGAGGCATAACTGGTGCCTCAGTAATTACAAGAGTGAAGTCAGTATTAGGGGCATAGCTGGTGCCTCAGTAATTACTAGAGTGAAGTCAGTATTAGGGGCATATCTGGTACCTCAGTAGTTACTAGAGTGAAGTCAGTATTAGGGGCATAGCTGGTGCCTCAGTAATTACTAGAGTGAAATCATTATTAGGGGCATAGCTTGTACCTCAGTATTTACTAGAGTGAAGTCAGCAGTATTAGAGGCATAACTGGTGCCTCAGTAATTACAAGAGTGAAGTCAGTATTAGGGGCATAGCTGGTGCCTCAGTAATTACTAGAGTGAAGTCAGTATTAGAGGCATAGCTGGTGCCTCAGTAATAACTATAGTGAAGTCAGTATTAGGGGCATAGCTGGTGCCTCAGTAATTACAAGAGTGAAGTCATTATTAGAGGCATAACTGGTGCCTCAGTAATTACAAGAGTGAAGTCAGTATTAGGGGCATAGCTGGTGCCTCAGTAATTACTAGAGTGAATTTCAGTCTTAGAGGCATAGCTGGTACCTCAATAATTACAAGAGTGAAGTCAGTATTAGGGGCATAGCTGGTACCTCAGTAATTACTAGAGTGAAGTCAGTATTAGGGGCATAGCTGGTACCTCAGTAATTACTAGAGTGAAGTCAGTATTAGAGGCATAACTGGTGCCTCAGTAATTACAAGAGTGAAGTCAGTATTAGGGGCATAGCTGGTGCCTCAGTAATTACTAGAGTGAAGTCATTATTAGGGGCATAGCAGGCACCTCAGTAATTACTAGAGTGAAGTCAGTATTAGAGGCATAGCTGGTACCTCAGTAATTAATAGAGTGAAGTCAGTATTAGAGGCATAACTGGTGCCTCAGTAATTACAAGAGTGAAGTCAGTATTAGAGGCATAGCTGGTACCTCAGTAATTACTAGAGTGAAGTCAGTATTAGAGGCATAACTGGTGCCTCAGTAATTACTAGAGTGAAGTCAGTATTAGGGGCATAGCTGGTGCCTCACTAATTACTAGAGTGAAGTCTTTATTAGGGGCATAGCTGGTGCCTCAGTAATTACTAGAGTAAAGTCAGTATTAGAGTCATAACTGGTGCCTCAGTAATTACTAGAGTGAAGTCAGTATTAGAATCATATCTGGTGCCTAGGTAATTACAAGAGTGAAGTCAGTATTAGGGGCATAGCTTGTGCCTCAGAGTGAAGTCAGTATTAGGGGCATAGCTGGTGCCTCAGTCATTACTAGAGTGAAGTCAGTATTAGGGGCAGAGCTGGTACCTCAGTAATTACTAGAGTGAAGTCAGTATTAGGGGCATAGCTGGTGCCTCAGTAATTACCAGAGTGAAGTCAGTATTAGGGGCATAGCTGGAGCCTCAGTAATTACTAGAGTGAAGTCAGTATTAGGGGCATAGCTGTGCCTCAGTAATTGCTAGAGTGAAGTCAGTATTAGGGGCATAGCTGGTGCCTCAGTAATTACCAGAGTGAAGTCAGTATTAGGGGCATAGCTGGTACCTCAGTAATTAGAGTGAAGACAGTATTAGGGGCATAGCTGGTGCCTCAGTAATTACTAGAGTGAAGTCAGTATTAAGGGCATAGCGTGTGACTCAGTAATTGCTAGAGTGAAGTCAGTATTAGTGGCATAGCTGGTGCCTCAGGAATTACTTTAATCAGCCACTACAGATGAAGCCTCACATAACAAGCATGCAGTTCACTTCTCTAATTCCTATGCTTATTCACATATACAATACACCATTAACTGTCCAGGGAAAAATGTCACAGTGTACAAAGTATAGTCATTCATATGGAACGATAACCATGGATGTTCTAATGCTCTATCTGAATACCAATCTATTCTCTTTTTGTTAAATGCACAATAATATACTCATGTTTTGATCATGGATGCTTTAAACTGTATTATGCCAGAAATGGTCACAAAATTAGTGTCTAGTTCTTCACAAAATTACCTTTATTTCAGTGAAAGTTCCCCTCTTACACTTTCTTATGTATGAATTTCCACTGGTAAAAATACTCACAATACTCCTAATGGGGATAGGGATTCTGGACCTGCCAATGAGGACTGAAGATCTCTCTAATGGCTCCTCTATCAGGTCATCCATCCAGCTCTCCATTTCCTCTCCTCCTTCTTCCTCCTCCTCATCCTGACTGTCTTCACCCTGGGTTTCATCATCAGTCCCTGTATCACTCTCAACTCTTTCAGCCAGCTGATTCCTGACTTCATGGTTAAGATAGAGCTTACTTCTCTCCCCTGAAGCATCAGCTTGTGTAGAACATGCCTGCCTGTGAATCCCTCCATCTTGCCTGCTGAAGCTTGATGATGGCTCATCTAGAGAAACATCCTGATTTTGCTGTGACCTCAAATTGGCAGAAGGTGTCCGAATACAGACACCTGGTGCACGAGTGGCTGAGAGTACCTGGGATCGAGTTGAGGGACCTGGTGATATAACAGAAGGGCCAGGTGATCTTACTGAAACACCTGGTGACCTAATAGGGGCATTAGGTGATTGAGATTGTCCTTCGATGAAGCCTTGTTGACGTGTTCTGACAGTTGACCCTCCTCTCCTGGCACTGGCTGATCTTCGACCCTGTGAACGACTGGATGATGGAGACTTATCAAGGTTGCCCCTTCTTCCTCTAAAAATGTATAAACATACAGTCATGTGTCTTTCTTAAATGACCATACACTAATTTTCTCACAAGTATCTACTTCTTAAAATGTTTAAGCTGCAATTGCAAGGAAAAATGAAATTTTCTGCTTCAATTAAAATGAATATCAAACCCGCAACTTGGTTTTAATCATTAAATGTCATACCAATAAGTGATTTTCAAGCTCTTCTAGAAAAATTGAATTGAAAACAAGAGGCCCAAGTGTTCCTAAGATTGTTCATATGGCTGTCTAAATGCTATTGCAGGAGAAATTTGCTAAGAAATTTTTTTAGAGGTAGGAAGCTTTCTGTGGTAATTGTTTTAAATGGTGTTGATTGCACACAATGAAAACAAATGCTTCAAGGTTTCTGTTTCTATCTTCATCCATATTTAATATCAGCATCATTTGTACCATACTAAAAGGCTTCAGTGCCATAATTCTTGATGTTTCTGCTAATGGTTGCTATATCTAATGGTGGATCTGCACCATTTGTTTACATCTGAGAGGTCTTGAAGCCAGAATGCTTTCTGTTAACTTGATGACTGAGTGGTGTTTGTGAATGTACTGAAGATTTTTCTATATTCAGTAACAGTACTCATATTTAATGGTTGGTCAGTATCATTTGTACAAACTAACAAGCCTTTCATGTAAGGTAAAATTCTGCTGAGTATTTAGTTTTTCTTATATATTTCACCCCATAATTTTGCTCAAATTTCCCAATTCAAAGCTGTTTTAGTCATCTGTATTTTTGCCAATGAAGTGTAGACAAAGATAGCCCATGTGTTTTGTTTATTCTCTAATATAATTTCATTTTGAAACACATCAGATGAGTAACAATGAAACCTGCTACATGCCACTGCTTCTTGATTCCCACATGATGGATAGGAGGAGGAATACATGTCTGATGGAATAATCAAACAGACCATGTCTTAATATTCCAACTTCTAAACAAACTTTATTGCAAAGACTGAAGAAATATCTGCCAACACATGCAAGAAACTAATTAAATTAGATATCACCTATTAATTACAGTGGTCCCCCTCTTATACAGACACCCCTTCTGCTCCGGGAAAGTGGTCTTATAAGACAGGAGGCCTTTCCTGAAGGGGGGGAAGCCAAATTTTTGTGAGAAGTATGTGTAATGTATGTAGTAAGCAAGCTACATTCTTCAAAGCATTTAATATCTTCAGTTATTATTTTTGTTTGAAAGCAACATTAATTATTAAAAGGTTCTTCTTGTTATCATAATAGACTTATTTCAAATGAATACACATTAATAGTTCTTATTCTTGGTGCAAGGGTGATATGCGAGCAGGTGTTGTTGTCATGCACATTGCTGAACCATTCAAAAACGTCATTTAAATCTTGGTACATACATAATTCTCTTTCCATTTGCTCTATTTTCCCACTGCTGCTAAATAACTTCCTTATTGGTTATTGATTTTGTTTCTTCAAGTATTTTCATTCTAAAATTGTTTTTTGAGTCTTTTCAACCTAAAATTTTTGGCAAGTCCCCCTCCCCACATCACCCTATGTCACAAACTATAAGAATCAATTTTTTAAAAACTTAATCATTTGTTTACATGATAACATTGATGTTTGGTAATGATTCAATTAGATGTTGTTAACTGTATGCAATTTAATTATGCAGACAAAATATCTTCTTCGTAACGGAAGTGATGTGTTGTCATGATTTTTCAGTCTTTGGTACTCTGTTTTGCTCAAGGTTAATTGCTCTGTGTGTGTGTGTCGGAACAAAAACTACTTTTAGCCTATGTACAGAAAATTGACCTGAACAATAGCACCATGGCCATTAGAATTTGTAAACATGACAATTATTATCAGTAATAAATAGCCACTAATTATGAAAGTGAACAAATTTAACATCTTACTAAGGGAAGCCAGAAAGGCTATCAAGCCATTTTCCCCTGACTTGTGTATTGTTCATAAATACCACCACTTCTCAGCTGTTACTGCAGTTCAATAATTACAATCTTAACAATTATCAGAGTGACTAAACCAGATATCTCATTATAACACAGCCATAAGGATAATCAGATTATGTGTAGTTACCATTTTGTATGGATTAAAATTTGAATCTTTCTCAGCTTTATGGAATAAATGTGGCTACTTGTGAGGTGTAAATGATATAATATTAACCTTAGTGGTACATATACTTTAATCAACACTTCTTTCAGTAACAAAAACCTGACATTGGGAAACAGACATCAGATTACTTAACACACATTATAGAATAAAATACAGGTTCTGGATATATATTACAAAATAAAATTTAGCTGCATGTGAGGAGTAAATGTTATACTTTTGCACTAAAATGCTGGCCACTGGTTGCGTTAGTGGGGGTGGTCTTTTGGGAAGGGTACTTTTGAGCACAAACTTGTTGCTGCCGACGGATTCTGGCCGTAAGGAGCATGTGGCTGCTGGTTGGGGGGGGGCCATTCAAGAGGGGAACCACTCTACTATTCAAGCATAGAAACTAATATTAGGGCCTAACTGACTTTTTATCCGGAAATCGGATTCCACTGGATAGTGTGAACTTCTGATTAATCAGAGTCTGACAAGGCAGGAACGACCGATTCAGATAATTCAGATAAAAAAATAATGAAGTTGAATTTCCAAGTCTATGACCATCCATTCAAGAGGTGTAGCAATAACAAGAGTTTCTAAATCCCCAGTCTTTAAATTTTTGGATGCCAGATAGGCAATATTTTATTAAGGACCACATAGACCTTGCATCAATTTTTTATAGGTAAACTCCATGTTAATTTGATATCCTATTAAGGACATGTAGCAGAAAGATTTTCAAAATGGCAATACAAGATTTGAGATAGGCACCTCATTAAGGACCAACTTGATATCACATATAATTATTTGTACTGAAAGGAACTGCATGTCACTTTGACCACTTTCTCGAGGTGTGGCAAAATAATTTTTAAAATGGCTACCAATGGGGCCATATTAGCTGTATTAGTACAATTTATAGTTAGGACCAAATCAACTTTACATGAAGCTGATAGTCAATAAAGAGCAGTAGCAACAAAAAGGTTTTCAAGATGACCACTGTGGCAGCCATATTTTATATCAGAGCAACACAATTTTAATTTATGTTGTGTGCCTGTACATTTTTATCACAATCCTACAGAAGCTCAGGAAAAGACATGATAAAAAACAAACTCCTGCAAATGTACAAATAACATCTGATCACATGAGCTCTTTTGGTCTATGACTGAGGGAGCTAAGACTTAAATGAACTTCCTGTCAAGATAATGTCTGCCAAGGTTGATATAAATTGGTCCTGTATTGTTTTGTTTTTTTTTGAGAGGTTGAAAAAAAGCAATGGACACATGACTGGGCCATACCATAAGCTCACTTTGCCTTATAGACAGATAGTTAAAACCATCAAAATAAATATTATAAGAAATGTTAGACATTTGGTTTAGTATGGTTTGGTGCTTAGAGAACAGCAACACAAGTAGGTTATTTTGTGTTAAGTCAATGTGAGTATAATGCCTTGCCCAAGGACACACCATGGTAGCTTACCTAGGCTGATCTGATGGAAGGATTAAAACCCTCACCCTTCCAGCAATGACTCTGCCAATCTAATCACCAAGGCACCACAGCTTGTTAAATTGGTGTTATGACTTTCAAAAGTCATTCAGTAGAAGGTAATGCTGGTCAATTACCATACATATATTATGTCTTTGTAATGTAATGTTTATGTAATCTGCATTATCTTTTGGCTTTTCTTAATGACTATATGTTATTAACATCTGTATTTTGTATCTGACTTTGTCTAAAATCAAGTTCATTGTGTACCTGACCTTGACATTTATTTTGTAAACAACATAATACAACATAATGCTAATATTTCTATACAAGTGTGAATAAAATATTCAGATCATTATTACTGTAAACACATTTAACTGAACTTGAGCTAAAAGAAAGTCTTGATTCTGACCAAAGAATTTTCTAGAATGAAAAGTTACATTAATGTGGCAGAGTATTTCCAGATAATGGTTATTGTGCCCTAGGTCAAAAAGCATATGTTCTTGTTTATCTAACAAATTACTCATTCTTGCCTTAACTTCTTGAAGCAGAATCAGTCTTATTGTTGTGTTCAGTTTTTCATATGGGTGGATTTATTGATTCAAATTATAATTCACTTGAAATACAAAGTGCATAATAATTATTCTTAAACTGGAACATTGATTTGAAATAAAAGTAAATTCTGGCATAGACATTTTGGGATTGGATTACACTGATATATCAAAAGATTATTAACACATCATCAAAATTCAGGCCACGGGCACATTAACACATTAAAGACAACACACACATTAACACATTCAATATCAGAATTTATTTGAAATAATGCTTGAATTCAATTAGAACTTCTTACATCTGGAGTTGAGGAAATCTTTGGAATTTACTTCACAATGCTGTTAAATTCTTTTTTTTTAGATTTTCACTTTGTATACTAGTGAAATAAATTATATATTGAATGTTACATACTTTGTTGGTTTTCACATTTTTTTGTTGCTTTGTTTAAGATGATAGAGTCATAACAGAAATAAATGTGGCATTAAATCCTTCAAAGAAGTACCTTTAACCAGAGAATTGACAAACAATTATAATTACCTTCGAGAGTTTCGCTGAGCAGTTGCACTTCCACAAGCAAGCCTTCCTCTGTTTACGTCTAAGATGCTGTAACCGACCCCTGGTACTCGACTGATATCACTGATTGAAGAAAATCCTCCAACAGACTGAAAGTAATCAGAAAAGGTATGGAGAACTTTCATGCTTAAGTTTTGACATTTTCACATAAAGTCAGATTTGCACCTATATAATATTCTCTTCATAAAATGTAGTATTATTTTTTTACTTCCAAAACACAAGTAATGTACAAAATATAAGCAGATTTGTACAATTGGTTAAAAAGCAGGTTACATTGTTACTTATACAAATTATATATTTTAATACAGTCTAAACATCACTGGTATAATTTTTACTTTTAAGGGCTATTTAGGGAAAAATATAATTCTCTTGAGTAATTTACTTTTCTGTGTTTTACAATAGCTTCAGCTTTGCAGTGGCCAACTCCGATCAACTGTTCAAAGTCTTGGATGGAAGCAGTGTTGATGTCAATCTTTTCCGGAGCTGCCATCATTCACCGCCACTTCCATTATGTGGCCTGAAAATGACATTTGATTATTATGCTTATATCCATGTCTAACAATAATCATACTTCAACCCGAAATCAAACTGACAGTAAACATGTCTTAGTCCAAGATCATAGTCAGTCCATAAGCCATGTCTGACAGTAATCATGCCTTAGTCCCAGATTCAAGTCAGAAAGTAATCTTGCTTCAATCCTTTATTCTTGTCTGACAGCAATTGTGTCTCAGTCCTAAATCCAAATTTATTTTACAAATCCAACAGTAATCAAATTCAGTTTTAGAGCCAAATTAGTACAAGTTACACTGTAATCCTGCTTCAATCCTAAATTCAAAACAGTAATGTCTATAATACCAGTATACTGTGATGGTTACAAATCTCACTAATTTCTTCTTTCGTCATCAATACAAATTTACATTAAGTAAATATGGCATGACCAGATGGTGCACTGGTATCTCTTCTATATAATTGTGAAAGCTTTCAATTCTAGGGCTCAGCCTGACACTTGGTCTGATATTTTAAAGCAGGTTTGCTGAAAAAATGTGCAGAGATTATTTTTTGGATATCAGTAACAAAAGCTATACTTGATAGAAGTTGAGCAGGATTCTCAAAAACTCCAGATGGGAGAGGAAATTAGCATGGTTCTCAATGATGAGTGGTCCCAAATCAAAAAAGTTACAATTTTAAGCAGACATTTCTTTCTTCTTACCAACCCTAAAATTGGTAATTTTATCAAATCTGCCATTTGATTGCAATCTACTGGCATTCTATTCCTGTTTTACACTTAATCTATCATCTTGTCACTTTCTGCTTATATAATCAGAACAGCATGGAGATGTTGCATTTAATGAAGTCATCCATAATTTCCTTTCATTTCTCTTATTTTTGCATGTAAATAAAAATGGATTAACCAATGTGGAAGTTTTATGTTTTTTAGTTTGTTAAAAGGAGAGGACTATATCTTTTGTATCTTAACAAGAGTTTTAATGAAATAGCAAATGCATAAAATGTAAGAGGCACAATTGAATTTTGGAAAAAAAAAAGTTCAACTGCAGCTGCAAAAGTTTAAAAATAAAGTTTTTGAGTACTTATAAGAAAACTCAATATTTTTGATGGATTACCAATTTTTGTGGTTGCTAGTATTAATTTCTATATCTATGAATATAAATTCTGATGAAAATGTTCTTTTGTCCAGTAAATTTTATGTTTTATTTTCTTCACATAATGACTACAGCTAGAACCACCAGTTATGATATTATCATATCAATGGCAGTTTTTTTTCCAAAATCTGCCTTGACAAACCCAATGTCACTGCTTGTAAGGGGTGAAGGACTGTCAGTGTAAAGAACCTGATCTTGGATTCATATGGAAGGACAGTGTAAAGAATCTGATCTGAGATTCATATGGAAGGACTGTCAGTGTAAAGAATCTAATCTTGGATTCATATGGAAGGACTGTCAGTGTAAAGAATCTGATCTTGGATTCATATGGAAGGACAGTGTAAAGAATCTGATCTTGGATTCATATGGAAGGACAGTGTAAAGAATCTGATCTTGGATTCATATGGAAGGACAGTGTAAAGAATCTGATCTGAGATTCATATGGAAGGACAGTGTAAAGAATCTGATCTGAGATTCATATGGAAGGACTGTCAGTGTAATGAATCTAATCTTGGAATCATATGGAAGGACAGTGTAAAGAATCTGATCTTGGATTCATATGGAAGGACAGTGTAAAGAATCTGATCTTAGATTCATATGGAAGGACTGTCAGTGTAAAGAATCTTGGATTCATATGGATGGACAGTGTAAAGAATCTGATCTGAGATTCATATGAAGGACTGTCAGTGAAATGAATCTAATCTTGGATTCATATGGAAGGACTGTCAGTGTAAAGAATCTGATCTTGGATTCATATGGAAGGACAGTGTAAAGAATCTGATCTTGGATTCATATGGAAGGACTGTCAGTGTAAAGAATCTAATCTTATATTCATATAGAAGGAATCAGTGTAAAGAAACTGATTTCGCATTGTCATGAAATGTAAAGACTGATCCTAGATATCATATGAAGACCTTTGACCATGGAAATTTAGAAGCAGTTAAAAAAATAATCAATTTTTAAAACTGATTTATTAATTACATTTGCTTTTCATTCTATTTTAATTTATCATTCATGGTTTTGTGTTCTGCATTCCATTATATTTAAAATGCAGTCATTTCTGCCTTTATTTGATTGCATTTATTCTATTTAATTCCACTCGTAACATTACCCATTTCAGGATCTGTCCCTGTGATATGCCAAATTTACCATGATGCACACCTTCTGATATTTGTATTTGCAAATGATTTCAAATACTCAGATAACAGATATATATATATATATATATATATATATATATATATATATATATATATATATATATATATATATATATATATATATATATCCACTGCAACTATCCCTATGCAAAAGTATGACATGGCCAATGTTATGTATGAACATGCTGACCATCCTATAGGTACAAAGATGAAATCATAACATGAGCATGTGAAGTCTCATAGAAAATAATGGCAATGAAGTCCTTAACTAACTAATGGAAGATGGAGCACCAATTACAAAATGAATAATGTGTGCAACATTTGTTGTCTGGCTTGTAAAAAAGCCTCATTAGATATTGTAATGACCTGGTCTTTCCATTAGGTAAGTGTGCCAAGTTAATGATGGATAATATACAAAGCACATTACTGAAGCACATGATAAGGTCATTGTGTTATAAATAGGGTCTTAAACTCCATGATATTCACCTCAAAATACCCATAGATATAAAATGTTCAACAGAACTGACAATTATGAAAATCATATAGGTATTGTATGTTCAGTGTCGGCCATATACAGTTAGCAACTGGTTATTTTAGGTTATTTTCTGGACACATCCAGCAAATATGCTGTTTTGTAACCATTGGTAGGTAAGCAGGCCAGTGGGTATACTTCCGCTCCTTTCAAATGTGTAATATTAAAGCAGTATTTACACCAATCCATCGAGTTGTATATTGCAAACACTTGCACATTTACACTGTTCTGTCGTGTTTTATTGTGAACATGTGATCTAAGCTGTTAAAAATATAGTTGTCTTTTTATTAATTCTTGTTCTATAATTTCATGAAAAAGGTCATGAGCATTTAACTAGCAAAAAACACATTATGTGAGAATACATTTACAATTGAGATGTGCATTGGAAATCCTTTCATGAATTTCATGTTACGTAACTATAAATACATTTACAATTGAGATGTGCATTGGAAATCCTTTAATGAATTTCATGTTACATAACTATAAATACATTTACAATTGAGATGTGCATTGGAAATCCTTTCATGAATTTCATGTTACATAACTATAAATACATTTACAATTGAAATGTGCATTGGAAATCCTTTCATGAATTTCATGTTATATAACTATAAATACATTTACAATTGAAATGTGCATTGGAAATCCTTTCATGAATTTCATGTTATGTAACTATAGTAGGCATACTCTTTTGTCTGCAAAATTTAATAGTGTTTTAAAAATGGTTCAAAAAACGTATTAAAACAGGTGTTATCAAACACACACATGTACGTACATATGTATGTACAAACCCAGTTATCTCGATTATGGAGGGGGTGTAAAAAAATCATCAACATAACCAGGTCTCAAGATATCTGGGTTCATAAAAACCGCTAACATAATTTTTAAGATGTCTTTGACAATTACTCCCATCTCTATTGACTGGAATCCCCTCCAATTGCATGCTACAATAAAATACAAAAAATGCTTAATAATAGAATGAAAGAAACTAACCTGGTGTTTTATTATTCCTTTTTTATCATCATGAGCAATTTATTAAAGAAAAAATATATGAACTCCTTATATCACATGTAGTGTATGTATTTCATACTATAGCGTGCATCACCTATACCATATAAAACATGATGCATTGAAAAGCAAATCATTTTTGGCTGTACTCGGAGGTTTGAGTATGTTATCATTACTGAAAAATGGATCCAAGAAAATCACAAATGAGAGAGAGAGAGAGAAAAACAGAATACTTTCAGGCATCTGCCATTCACGCATAACATGATGTTAGGTGCATGGGTTACAAAGAGTATTATTAAAGCAAGTGGATGTTGAGCCTACTATTTACCCTGCAGGCATCAATGTGAGTTTGTAACAATTATGATTCCAGATGACAAATAGATGCCAGAGTGGCGAATAAATATATTTGTTAATTTTTGGTCAGTCAATTTGGATTTTGAAAAAAAGTTTCTCAAGATGAGATGGCTAAGTATGTGTCTGTCTGTCTGTATACATAAGTCATTATTTACCTACCTGGTATTATTGATCTTGATAAGTCATTATTTACCTTGCAACAGGATTTGACCTAAATAGATGCTTGGATTGAATGACAACACAACACATTGTGATGCAAGATGGAAGTTAATGACATGAATTGATAAAAATATGTATATCCTCTATAACATATACAGTGTGATTCTTTCATGCTCCAAACACGATTCAGATTCATTTGATTACTTAACACATTCACAAATGGAAAAGACCAAAATGTGATGCATAAATTTAAAAATGTAGGTAAAATTCATAAAATTTCATGTAATGAAAGTAAGATTCAAATATTTGAATCAACATAACAATTGTACCAAACACACGACTCATGACTCAGTCATTTGTACAGCCCGTACAATTCATAATGATGTAGGACTCATAAATGTGTAAAAACTTGCAAACAAAACATTTTGACCTGGTTTACATGTCCATTGTCAAATAACACAATTCTCCTGAGTTCTTGGGTTAGCCCAAACTTATATTGGCCACAAACATCATTCATGGATCTACCATGTGCACAAGTTTACAAATCAGCAGTTCCATCCTTGTATGGCCTTGATGGTCACACATCCCATATAGACGTAAAGATGGCCAGAAAATAATCACCACTAATTCAGACATCTATTTTAACATAAAAACACCACAAGTGCATACATCTATCTTAACATATGTGATATTATAAGGTTACCTTAAAACCTGTCTTGAAAGACCACTCTTATGAAAATATATCTGTTCTGGGAGACAAGGATCTCCATATATCAAGCACTGATAATACAGTGTTATTGCCTGTTATGTCAGAGACCATCTGTCTTGAGATACCATCATTTTTGACAGAAGGATGGTCTTTCATAAAAGGTTTCTTTGTATTTTGCACTGAATAGTATAATATGGGTTTCTGTGTGCAGGGTATGTATTGTATGGAAAACCTGTATTTGATGAGAGTCTTATATTGGTTTTCCAAGCAACATTAACAACAGCAGAAACCCATTCTGTACCATTCAGTTTAGATGTAGATATGTGAGAAAGCTTGCCAGTAGCTAGCTTCTTGTCAGTCAGTGGTTCTTTCCGTGGATTTCCCTGGTTTCTTCCTCCACCATTAATATTGGCCACCATGTGTGCTGAAAAATGGCATTATGCCCCAAAACAACAACCATTCAGTTTAAAATGAACTTTTATTATGTAACTTAACACTTTTCTTGCATATCAGTAAATAAACTTTTTTAGTGTGTGAGTTTGTTTTGTATTTTTAGCAAAGCTTTTAAAAATTTCAGTTATATTGCTACGATGTCTGCAGTGTGTCAGTTTATTGTGATGACTAGCACTGGGGAATCATCATGCAGCAGACATGGAGCATCATGTCCCACTAAGTCACATTATCATGACAACAGGACAACCCGTCCTTACACTAACTTCTTGATGCTGAGTATCTAGCAAGGCAGCTGCAAGTACCATTTTTATAAGTCTGATATGACTTGGCCGGGGTATGAATGAACCCATGACATCCAACATCTGAGGTGGACTTTAATGTAGCTTGAACAATTTCTCAATCATATTGCTACAATGTCTAGTGCTGGGACATTATGCTGCTGACATGTGACATCATGTCCAAAATATCACATTATCCTGGATGATTAGTCTACTGTGTTGCATGTTTATAACTATATCTAGCACTGAGGTACATAGCAAGATATCCCACCCAGTCACATTATCCTGACACCTAGACCGACCAGTCCAGTACAAGTGAAATTTGGCAAAATAAAGCAAGAAATTTATCTTGATCATATTAAAATGAAAAAAAATCATGATCATTATGCCCATATAATCAAATCGCCTTTTTTATAGTATATAAACACTGTATCATATTGTGAGGATAACAGATATTGCTTAACATGTGTATGTGTTTATGTGTTGGTGGGTGGGTGGGGGCAGTACAAGCAACTTACCCGGGAATTATATAATCTCCTCTGCTTTACAATAAAATTCATTTAGGGGATTTTAACATCAATTGATGCTAGAAACAATGCAAATGAACTTAATAAATTGATGACACACATAAACACAGATTAGCTATATCCTTAAACTGCTGGATCTGAACACAGCAATATGGGCCTACTCATTAATCCCTTTTGAAAGCTATTTTCATTATTTTGACAATAGTGCTGTTTATGGAAATAATCAAATCAAACTCCATGTTGTTGATATGAATAAACATAAGTGGCATTTTTACTGTTCTGAAACACAATGACTAGATTTTTAAAATTTTAATATATGAATTAAAAGAAAGAAAAAAAAATACATTTTATTATAACCTAATTTTAGAATGTACCAATTGTATCAGAAAAGTTCTGAATATTTCCTTACAAGTTTTTTGTTCTCTGAACTGGTTTAGAACGAAACATTAATGCAATTTCTTTTTAATGAATTGTGTCCTTTGATTACTACTAAGAAATCGAAGCAAAAATGGTTCAAAATTGTGGGCATTCATTTTCAATCAGAAAATGGAAATAACAAATAGGTAAAGTGAAAGCCAAATATTATTTTACAGACAAGGTTGTCTTGCCTCACAAATGCTGATTATTCACGTTTGTTTTAATTAACACTGACACAATTTTTATCATATCAAGTCCATAAGCTGATAGCATGCCTTTCATTCTTATATAAAGATATCAAATATTAGTTATCTTTTTCATAAATTATGAATAATTCTTAATCTGTGTCATCCCCAAGGCCAAACTTTTACAGAGCTACTTTACTGCTGCAGAAAAAGAGAAGGCACCACCAAATTAAACTCTTAAAATTATTTTTCATTAATGTAATGAATCTGCAAAACATGTTTTGAAACAGAATAAACATCTTCATTTTCTTAAAAACTTGTCATATACCGCTGCTGTAAATAGAGCATGATAGTGTTTGGAGAGTACCTGTAGATCTACAATGGACAAGTGTTTGGAAAGTACCTGTAGGTCTTTAATGGACAAGTATTTGAAAAATACCTATAAGTCTACAATGGACAAGTATTTGAAAAGTACCTGTAGGTCTACAATGGACAAGTGTTTGGAAAGTACCTGTAGATCTACACTGGACAAGTATTTGGAAAGTACCTGTAGGTCTACAATGGACAAACCTATACTTATGCTTTTGCTAGGCAGAAGCCTTCTTTTATAGAATATTCCAAAATGTACATAATGTGTGTGATATACCAGACATTAATAAAAATCAACTTTTTATTGCTTTCTGAGAACTGTTACTAACTTTCTAGTGTTTTTTTTTAAATCTGTGGATTGGAATGATTATTACTCTAGTAAAAGCTATATAGGTCATGTGTGTGTTAGGTATAATTACAGGTGTCATTTTTTAGAATTTGATTACACATATCTTAAAATGGCTATTATTCACTTTTTTCGGATCATCCTAAATTCATATTCCTTGGGAAGGTCATCAATTACAGGCAGCAATCAACGCATAACACAAAGCACAGTGTTACATGGACATTTATGCACAAGTCAACCTAATGGTGTGATCCAATACAAACTGGTTTGAATGTAGTTCACAGTGATGTCACATTTAGCACTAGCTATGCATGCTGAAAATAAATTTCGGACTACTATTATGATATTTTGACCTCACATGCTCTTTTCTTCACCCATTTAAGTACCTGAATATACTTTGTTTAAAATGAGAACTAGCAGTTCACAAATACAACATCTAATAAAATTATTCCATTTCAATATTCAATCAAGTAGTTCCTATGTCCAGTATTGAATGTATTGAATGATACATCAAGTAAAACACAATTTTTAAACTTTTGCCAAATGAAGCAAGTTAATTTCCATTAAAACAATTCAATTTGTTCACTAACACCTGGCTTCAAGAGCTTCTATATTTGACAGATTTGTTAGTGTGATTATATTCTGATGGGCAATCAAAACAATGCCAAGATTTGATTAAAAGTTAATCCAGTCAAGCCACAAATGATTAACTCTACATCTATCATTAATCTCAAAGATAATCTGAAAACAATCTGACATTGATTCACTAATTTTGACAAATTTGGCAATGCTCTCCAAAGTCTATATAAAATATATTGAGACTACAGGCCATAAATTCTGAGAGACATCCCACAAGCCAGTCCATTCACTAAATAAAAAAATGCAACGCAGGAGATATACATCCTGGTAGAAAAGAATGCACATCAGAACCAGTAAGTTAAGATGTGCTACTAAATATATTTAAACTGCATAAATTTAAGCAATGCCACAGGTATAAAAGCACTGTAATGCTTTGTATTATGAGTCACATCCTTATAAATCAATGAACACATGTACTGGGGTTACTAAAAAAAAAATCCTGATAATAATAAGTAATAATACTGTTTCACAAAAAACAATATGCAGTGTAAAAATGCTATAGACGAATGGCATTATTTTTTTTAATTATTTTTTTCTGAAATAACAAGTTAAAAAAAATTTGCAATGATAATAATTGGTAAGAATGTACCAAACAAATTATATTTATTAGCATTAAGAGTTACTTTTAAGCATGACTTAAAATATGTGGCTCCTATTCTTAAGAAACAAATTTTGTTGCTTATTTCCTACTGCGTTTTGGAAACAAAACTCTTCATGTTTACCAGTATGATATGGTGTATTGTTATATCTCACAACTGAGGGGCCTTCTTTAAAGATTGACCTTTGATTTAGACTTTTTTTGAAGCAACATTTGTTCACTCAGGTTGTATTTGTTCAGTCAGATTGTTATTTGCCAATCAAAATGGTCAAATATCCTTTTTGTAAACACCTCAATAGTGTCAGAATATCACATTCTGTGCTCAGCATATAAAAGTCTGAAGTATGTGTTCATATAAGTAATGCAGAGCTAAGTCATGGCAATGATTTCCTTGCAATTTTTCTGCCACAACTGGATTTTTAATGTATCTATTAACATGAACTAGAATGTATATTATCTGCTGTGCTTATTCCGTGACACATGGACAAAACACATTGTGATCACCAACAAGGGCACATAATCCTTGAGGTGTATGGGAGTGTATTTAATTGACCAACTGGGTTTACAAGACATTCAATGACAAGCCAATGCACAGGGAATGAAAAAACGATTCATTATCATCTAACTAAAAGATTCTATTTTACACATACCACATTAATACAGCATTGGCACTGTACTGGCCACTGTTAAAACAATTTTGACATGACCCTAAAAAAGTGCAATGAGCATGTGCACTGGTATTATAACTATATTGGTCACAGGATGTTAGGATAAGCAACATAAAGTTTACAACCACACATATGAAGGTAGGGGGGTCAATTCAAAAGACTATTGATCTTGTTTGCTGTCAAATTTTTTACATCTGAAGGCTAAAACTTTTAAATTACTTAATCTAGTGGCAACTGATGGACAATTTATACATATTTGTAATCACAACAATGTAATCTAGGTACTATATATAATCAGATAAAATTAAAGACAATGTATAGTTTCTGCTATGATCATTGGAAGTCATATGTATAGCATAAAGCCAACATCAACCGTGCATTGATCAAAGGCACTTAATTGTTAATTATCAGTAAAAACAAATACACCACTCCCTCGATAACTCATGCACAATTGGTCCAAAAAACATCGACCGCGTTATAAGCGAGGGCGCGAGTTATCGAGGGACCTATAGCAAACATCAAAATGAACAAATCGACGTACACAGGCAAAAGGAAGGGGTGGGTTGGTTTGGCATGTTAGTGTTGAATACTCAATAATCGTGCTATGATTAACTATGATTAAATATTTCTTCATAATGGTGTACTTTGCTTACTTTTGTCATCACAGAGTAACATTAATTTTAGGATAACTTACAGGATATCGAGGAGATCATCAAAACAATAATCCACACGTTTTCCATTGGCTTAACACATGTATGATTTCGCATGTTGTGTACTACGTCACAAATGATTGTGTTAAATTGGATAAATTTTTGTTTTATTCAAAGTAGATTTTTTTTATACACAAGATCGACACCCATTTAAAATAACAAACACAATGTCGATCTAACGACAGGTTGATTTGAATGCGGTAAAAGTAAAATGATTTTTGTTTACAAGGGTTAGCTATTACCGACATCAATTTAATGGGTCTACAAATTAAAAATAACATAAATTAGAAAACGATAATACTTGCAGTTTGTGACACGTTTGACAAATATCACTTCACATTTTCAAAACATCTCATTTTTTTTTTTTACTCTTTTGATTTCTCTGCCGCCTGTGTATTTGTTCACGGGTGATTTTCCCTCTGAGCTGGTTTGGATAATTACATGTGGCTTCCTGATTCGCTAAGCGTATTTCTCCCGAGATTGAATTTTGTATAATTCTATGTCGGCGCTGGGATCTCCTCTCCAAAAGTGATAAAATATTTTAAATATATCACATAAAAATGTGAAACCATTTTCGACTGGTCAAATAAAATGAATTTTGAAAACGGTAATGACCTCAAGAACTTATGCTGCTAGCGGCATGCTACCTTTGACTTTTTTTTTATTATTGTACTTCCCTTGCTTGATTTGATACAAAAGACATATTCAAAATGATAAAAAAACACAGGTGTCTTTTAATTGATTTTTGTTTAATGCAAAAAACACTTCCCTGAGTTGATTAAAACCAAGTCGGCATTTATTTAGGTTCTCAGAGAAGTACTCGCGGGTTTCGATGTGACGGACGATTGACTATTTTCATGTTGTCATAGAAGAAAATATTGCAATTCTAGTGTTTACACTGAAGCGAAATTAAGGATTAGAACGTGAATTTCACCTGGCAAGACATTTAAGTGGTGTTTATTTTATTATCTGTTGCTACCTCTTAGCATAATATTTCGTTGATCCTCTTTCGCCAGACTGATTATTTACAGAATATTAACAACTTTTACTCTCACAAATCCCCAAACATAATTTGAGACATCTAATTAGAACTTGAAAATTTCAAAATAGATTTTATCTTTACGGCAATAATCACCATTTCCGATGATATAATGAGCTACCGTATTTCATGTATTTTTTCATACCTTTTAATTTTTCATACACAATCCAGTTATCAAATTAATAAATATTTAAATGTATCATAATTATTCATATAGGTCTTTGTATTTGAAAAATTGGTTAAGTTATCGGACATAAAATTTCCACTAAGAAGATTTACGTTTGCAAAAAAGATCGAAAATACCGTATTCCCATTTTGTTTTTACAAAAATTAATGATTTATAATTATTTTTTTGTATATGAAAATTTACATAATATACAGTATGTAACAAGGTTCAATATACTAATTCTTATTGCGAATTATTTTCCTGTTTAACACATTTTAAAATATATTTCCTTTGAAAAAACAAATCGGGAGCCATGCCGGACACTGCGTTATAAGCGGGTTCGCGAGTTATCCGGGCGCGAGTTATCGAGGGAGTGGTGTACTTTGGGCTAAAAAAAGAAAAACTACATGGAAATTTATGAAGAAGGTTCCAAAATTAATATCAATGAACAGGACTGCCATTGTGGCTGTACCAAAGAAAAAACAAAGAAAGCCATGAAAAACAAAATGGAAGCCTAATGAGCAGAGCAGCTAAATAAGCCCAAGTCAAAAAAGATGTGGATATGTACTTTTTCACATTAACTTGTGTATTTCTCTGGAATTGTATGGATGCAAGTGACATAAAAACCTGACCTTTTGCAAAGAAAATTTCATTTCAAACAAGTACATGCAAGGGAGTGGGGATGAATACTAACAAAATCTATCACATTGTAATTCCTGCATTTGCAAAAAAAATCCTGATGCAGCAGCAGGTGCTTGTTTTTCTTTATGAAGGAAAACTATTAGCTACACTGACTTCCATTATATAAAACATTAATTAAAAATTTATGCATGGTAACAAACTCTTGTAGTTTGAAATTTGCACCCTCATTGATTCTGTAATTATTTTATTTTTCCCATTGGCTTGTTCAGTCACTGATTAAATATCACCGCAGAAAATGTGATTTAATTTATGAACCCCTGCTGCCACAATAACTCATCATACTTTACCTCTCTCATCTTGTGGGTTAAACAATAACTTGGTGCAATTTACCTTACTGATTTCCCAGTTGCCATTTTTGAGTGGTAGTATTAATCTTTGCCTGTATCCCACACAACAAGTTAAAGTGGCGCAAACCATTGATTTCAAGCCATTTCCACCTTATGTAAGAAGTTTAACCAATTAAATTTGAGCTTACATAGATACAGGACATACTGCAGCACAAAGGAAAGAAAGTTTGACTAATACTGCCAGAAATAGTGGAGTTATTTAAATTTGAAAATGATGTAAAATGACAAGAATCAACTACTGGGAGAAGAAACTAATCTTCAAGACAGATGGAGAATTTGATAGATCTTTTGTAGAATAGATTGTCATTGTTGTTGTAGGGTCTGACACCATTTATAAGCACAAGATACATGGCAGCCAGTATAAATGGTGGAATAAGAACCTGGGAAAACCCCAGAAAGAACCACCAGCCCATGAGAAACAACTAGTAAGCTTTCTCACATACCCAAATTGGCCATACCTGAGACTCAAACCTATGCAGAGATGAGATAGCAATGATCCGTAATGATGAGCACTTTACACCACTCACCCACTCAGGACTCGTTGCACAATCAGTAAATAAATGAATTTAGTTAAGACAAGTGTACATAATTCTGAAATAAGTTTTTACACAAGATCAAAGAGACACAAAAGTAATGGATTTTTATGGAGTAATAAATGACATGAGAAGCAACTAAGTAAATAATTTAATTTTACCACTATGCTTTTTGCGGTCCATCGGATACTGCTTGGCTGCATGAGGCTTATGTGTTTTAGACCCTTGCGGTACAGGAATGCCTACTTGTTTGTCTCAGGGGTTAAAGAGTAAAGCAGAAATGTTGCCCTAACCCTGCCCTTTGTCACCAAATTAAGGTGGAGTAGAAAAAAAAAAGAGGCAATGGGAAACAACTATAGTTTAATATTTACCAAATACTTCAATATTTGTCTCTTTTTCCTCCTTCACTACTCACAAATTTACTGAAATTTAAAATCTATAGATGTCCCCTTTAGTTTGTATTAGTCTGAGCATTCTGTTCTTTATCTTTATACATTGTTTTTTGCTGAAGTGGCACATACAAAAGCTAGCTTAGATAGTTGGAATAAGTGGGAAACTGTAAATTACAGTTGTTAGGTACAATCTCCAGAACTCACAAATACCTTTTGGATATGTCTGCTTTTAAATAACATTTTTCACTTTCTTGAATCTGTGCTTTACTTATTACTGTGCTAGATTTCTTATTTTTTTGATAATGCTGTATTAGGGTTTCAAATCCATCAATGCATTAGCATATTTGTTTAGACAGAAGTATTTTGATGGAATAAATATAATTACTTCTTAATTTATTTACATTCTTAATGACTTAGTTTATAGTGTTCATGATAGTGATAGTTTGTTGCACATGATCCCACATGGCTAAATTGTTTGAGAAAAAATGAAAATTACACTTTACAGTTAAATAGTCAGTAATTTAATTAGGCTTGATGATTCTACCTCTTCTACATTTTGAAATACTGATGAAAGGATGGTTGACCTGCATGATATTGTAGCCTGTATAACGGACTCGTATTTAACACCAATTTGAGCTCAAAATTACTCACTGGTATCTCCATCAACACTTTCCCCACTTCATTAAAAAGAAATTATTGTTATCATCATCATAATCCAGTATTTGCCATACAAAATTGTTATCTGAAGATAAACCACACTGGAAAGTGCTGTTTTCTATGTAGTCTGTATCTTAAAACAAGCATTTGGAAAACTTCATTGATGTATGCTTTAAATGATAACATGTTGCTTTCTTTAGGACACAATGTGCCAAAGTTCAACAAAGACTTTAGTTAACCTGAAGAATCCTGATGTAAAACGTGTTACCTACCTGAAAAAAAAGCTGTGATACATGTACAGTAGAACCGGTCTTCAAAGACCAACCATTCTGTCAAGAAACTATGGTCTCTCAAGATAAGTGGTCTTCAAAACAGGCCCTAAAATCAAATAACTCTGTGCATGAAGATCCTGGTCTCTAAAAACAGATGGTCTCTCGTAGCAGTGGTCTCTCATTACAGATTTTACTGTACAGGTATGACCTATGTCCTGATAAGCACTTTAAGGGTGACAAATAAAAGTTATATATACTATGCCATGTACATTTTTAAATGCACAACTTTCAATTAATTTGTGGGAATTCTCATGCATCACTCTCCAAGCACATGAACATGCATAAATTTTGTGCACCCTGGCAACATCTATGTTTAAGAACTTTACAGTTCAATTAATGACCATTAATGTGAAGCTGCCATAACTTCCTGTTTATCATGCAAGGAATATGGTACATTAAGTTCTGATTTGAGGTTATTGTTTACCCAGAAAAACCAACAATAACCAGCAATGATAATTCAATGTAACATATTTCACTGTTTGTTAGTTTAGGCTTTCAATTTGACAAAAGTACACAAGATACAAAACAACATAGAAACTTCATGTGAAAGTTGTTATTAAATGGCGATTAAAGTAAGTACTTTAATATATATATATATATATATATATATATATATATATATATATATATATATATATATATCTGCAATAAACTAACTGATGATAAACAGTGCAAAATTAGTATCTAACTAGCCGTAACGATTTAGACTATTAATGAGTCTTTTTCAAAGCCATATACAAAACACAGACAAAACAAACAAATAAAACATAAAAAATGTTGTGTTTGTAAAACTCTACATGGCTGTTTCTACATGAATTAAATCTGTAGATGCATTATGTCTCAACCAGCCTATATAGACTTGATGCAGATACTGAGAAATATTTGTATTCAACTAGAAATCTATGATCAATAGCGACATCTATTACTTTGTGTACATTTATGTAACACAAATTATGTCCCAGATATTTGATTCTATTCTGGAAATTTTATTCTGTTAGTAGTAATTAAAGGATACATAGAAGATTTAGAAAAGTTTGAAAATAAAATGTATCGGCTGCAAAGGATAATTCTACTAGTGCATAGCTTTCTTTTTTTAGTCTTCTTGGTTTAGAATGCTTGATTTCAATGTTCTAAGGCGGCGTATCCAGTAAAATTCCTTTTTCTTCCTGGTTTTGGAACTCCAGTTGGGGTTGTTAGCAATGGCAATAAGTGTTATTTTACTGAATGTGCAGCTAGTGCAGGAGAAGTGTTCTGCAACCAGGCCTCTGTACAGCTTTTCTGTCATCCAATCAGATCTATGGTCTTTTTGTGTAGCTTTTGTTTCTCTGACGTACTGAAGGCTACAGATCTTTCATGTGATGAGATAAATTACATTCTCTGTTTTGCACATTTTATTTGGACTGTGTATGTTTAGTTTTTCTCTAGTCACTGTGCTAGTGAATGTCCTGGTCTCTATCATATGTTGACAGGTTTTGCATCATTTATCTCCTCATGGCCATATTGACTAGAGTGGACCTGACTAGTGACTGGTGTTAGGTTCGCCTGACTAGCATGTCCTTGAGGTTTTTTGGTCTCCGGTAGGCTACTACAGGTTTGTTCGGAAGGATTAGCTTTAGTACGTCCGACAATTCCACGATCGGCCAGTGTTTCGCCATGATATTTACCTACTTTGGGGTTGTCTGGATGGTAAGTTAGGATAAATGATATCCTATCAGCCTTTTCCTTTGTTCCAAATTTGAGTAGTTCATTGCGGTTTGTTTGTTTAGCCCTTTGGATTACCTCTGCTATCAGGACTTTGTTGTAGCCTCAGTAAATAATGTTTTGACAGCTCTTCAGACCTTTCTAGGAATGTTTCATCGCTGGAGCAAATTCTGTGTATCCTCAGAGCCAGCTATACAGAATATATTTCAGCATAGGATTATGGTCTAGTTTTTGGCAGAACCTAGCGTCACTTAGTTGTCTGCTTGTTTCACTAATGTAGTCTTTCCTATTCATAACAATAACAGCAGAACCCTTATCTGCAAGCTTAATTATAATGTCTGTTCTGCTTTTCATCGAGTTTCTGTTTCTTCCTTTGTCGAATTAGAGTATTTGTTAGTATGGTTGATATGTCTAGAAGTATCATTAACAACTGAGTTGATAAAGGCTTCGAGATTCAGAATTGAACTTTTTGGTGGGGTCTAGTTACTTTAAAGACTTTCTAAATATGGGTTGGTCGCAATTTGTATTTTCCTTTGATTTATTTGTTGCAGGGCTCGAATTTAACACAAATTTATTTGTAGCCAAGACTAGTATGCTGAGAAATTTACTAGTCCTACCAAATCTTTACTAGTCCTGTCCAAACATTTTCACACACTTGTATTGAGATTAACAACATTATTTATAAATAGCATTATCATATGAAATGCAGAAAAACAAATTATAAATCAAATCCTGCTTCAAATCATCAATCAGTCAAATCACATTTCTTGTTTCTTAAGATAATTGGGATCCACTTCCAGAAAGGGATCCAGGTGTCATTTCTCGTTCTCCACATGCACTCTGGATCCATATGGAGTTTGTTCAGGTCTCATTACCTGTCTCCCTGAAACATTCCACAAATGTATTGCTGGTGATCATTTGTTGGAATATAATTTGTATGGAACATTATGAAGAGTAGGTCGGAGAGAATCCAAGGTCACAAACATGATCTCCAGTCACTCTTCACCATTTTAATTTCTGAGAAACTCCTCTCAGCAGCAGCAGAGTGGACTGGGATTGTTAGGATAAGGTCAATCAATGCCAGAATATTCTTGCAGTCAGCAGCACATCATTTTACAACTGTGGACCAAGTCAAAGTATAGATGTCTTTGTAATTGCAAGATATCAGAACACATTCAGAAAATATTAATCTGAATAAATTTACATCAAGAAAAAGGTAGTCAATACTTAAATAATGTTTATATTAAATTTTTTAAAAGCTTTTGTTAAATGGTTAACTTTTGCAATCAAGATACTATGCTATATAAAGAATTTTTAACAATTCTAGCATCATTGATGTTTCTTGTATTTATTTTTAAATATTTGAATGTACACCTACTTGCTGTAGACAACACTCTTTAATATGACCCATTCCAATTCCACTACATCAGCAACCACACCTGCGCCAACAAGTACTGTCCGAAAATGTTCCACCAAAACAAATTTCTGTCTTTCAATTCCAGTGATGTAGGGAGTAAATGCAACAACCTGTTTATTAATCCTGTAAGTTTCTCAACATCAACTCCTTTCATCTCATCCAGCTAACACATCCATACAAAATTACTGAAGGGTCTTTGGTTCTTTCCATAGCTCTTTTCACCGGTTGTCACCTAAGCGCAACATTGTCCGGCAGGCGAAATTCACCCGTCTCTGAACCTGTACCTTCAGTTTGGTGCAACATAGAAAAGTCAATTATGGCTTGATGAATAGAAAAATATCTCAGGAGTAAAACAAGCCATCAAATATGGTTATTTGCCTTTAAAGATGGAAATAGCAGAAGGAAAACTCGAGTCATGGGTAGAACGAAGTATTAGGAAGTTACTGACCTAGTCTCCTTTATAGTATAATAGTCAGAGTCCTATGTCAGAACGGGTCAAGGGGTAATCTGAAATGTTTATGTCACTCTGTATGATTGTTTATCTTCAGATTATTGGGGGGGGCGTGTCTCAGCATCAATCTTGCGTCTAGCACATATTCAAACACATTCCGTTAAAACTTTCCAATATCTTACCAGTGGTCGATTCTTCTAATGGTATTTGCATAGCTGCTTTTTTGTGCTCTTTTTGTATTGCTCAAGCTTTCATGCACGTTTACTGATTCAATTTTAAAGTTTGAACAACCCGCAACAAAACTGGATGTTTTCTGTTTGCTTTTGCAAATTCCGTACACCAGTTATACCGCATAACTTTCTGTTCTTTATCATAATTCAGCCATTTCTCTGTCTTTTGTACGTGTCTTCTGAAACGTTTGATTACGCTTTTCCCTATCATCAGAATTATTCCTCTCATTTATGTCATTTTAATTTAACTTTTGCTTTTTTCCGGTGGCTGAACACGTTCTATAAAACACCACATTTTGCCTGTCTTATAAGGAGTGAATTGTGTCCCGTTTGAAAATACGAGATGTTTACAGTATAGCTAACACAAATTATTTAAAGAAAGAAAAGGAATGTCCCAGTGTCCTTTATCTAAGAAAGTCAGCAAGAAGCGCCATTTCAAAACATGTGCTTTTGCCCCCCACTCCTTAAATGGCCTCTCTCTGTTAAAGACCAGCGGTTGTTCTGCAGAATCAAAGCAGTGGCTATTGTAAACACTGTTACAAAATATTAACATCAGAAGATAATGTTAGTTTCAGCTTAGAAAAGGAGCATTCCCATGAAATGGACCCATCTGACTGCATGATCTATGCAACAACTCCAATTACGGTCACATTATTAATAGCGAAAGTTTGGTAATTGTTCCTAATTAATTGGACCACTGTATTGTTGAAATTAATAATAAGGCGAAACATTTTCAAATCTTAGATGCCCATGCTCTGAGATTTTAATTCCCAACAAATATACAGCATTCTGCTTGATGTCTTCATGTGTATTCAATTATTTATCCATTCTTGAAAGGGAAAAATATAAAATCTATTCTTATTATCATATAAAAAGTTGTTGTATGGAAAGGATGTGTCAATAATGTTATCATAATAAATTAATCTAATTTTTTAAATTATTTTGATGCAAGTGTAAAATATGCAGTTTACCGTTTGTGACTGGGAGTGTTAGAGTGCTTTGCTAGCGAACACCTCTCCCTTAATAAAAAAAAACATGCAAACTTCAATTTCTTCGAATAGCTTTTGCGGTGTTTTTATGTGTGGTATACTCTTTTGTAGTTAAATTACTGTGGTCGAGTGAATAAAGTGTGATACCATGTCATTTTTTGTTTAATTCGTTATTATATTAAATTGGATCAATTACCAAACCTCCGTCATTTTTGACGGTACCACAATTAGCGCTATAAGCAAATGCACAAATTGGATGGCTTCTTGTTATAGAAACGCACCTTTCCGAGGCAGATATTGACTTCATCTTCTCCTGCTAATATTTTATAACTGTGTTTACAATGATTACTGCTTTGATTCTACAGGACAGCTAAGTCTTCTTTAGGAAATGGCATAAATAAACGCTGACTCTTGATAACTGAAACTTACTAGCCCATTGGACTATTAACATTATGAAAGTTACTAGTCCAACAGGAAATCTCCTAGCCTCGGGCTAGCGGATTACTGCTAATTTTGAGCCCTGTGTTGGTTGCAAGGCCAAATGGGCTTTGAGTTTGTATATTTACACATACACATAGTGTTTTTTTTACCAATGGGTCAGGCATCAAATAAGCAAACGTTTCTTATTTAACACACAAAAGTTATTGCATGTACGTAAATTGATGCACCGCAATGTCAATTTTTTTCTGATTAACACAAATGTTTGGTCTAACTACATTAATGGCTAGGACAAACTCTTTCTAACAGAAAAAAATCATGCACACAACTTTCTTATGGTAATGTTATCATAACACATAGGTTTACAACTGAGTGTGGAGCCTGGAGTTACCATATGTAACCTGCAACTGTCAGATCATTTGTAGCAACAGGATGTTAGAACTGTATATTACCACACCTAAGAAAGAGCCAGAAAATAAACATGTGGTTTTAAAGCGATTCTCACGAGAAACTACTATTTTATGTGCACAACTGTCATGCAATGAAACAACAAATTTCATTCACTCAATTGTATGTCTTGCATTGTTCCAAGATACTGTCAGCATTCAACTAAAAATGGTTTCAAAGGCAAAAAGTAAAAAAAAAAAATGAAACATAACTTTGTACAGCTGGTTACATTTTCAAAAAGAAGTAAAGTTTACTCTCTTAAACATCTTTAGGAATAGGCTTGGGATTGAAAAACAAAGAAACTTCATGTTTATCAAGATTGATGGTGGAAGACAGAAGTAACTTCCATTTTGAGGAAGCTTTGAAGAAATGGAAGAAAACAAAAGAAAAGAATCTATGAACTTAAAAATAAGAAATGATTTGCTAAATTGTGAACAGTTTACTGAATCAAGAGATTCATTCAGAAGACTTCCTCACTGAAAACATGGCATAATGTGTGAGATAAGCTCTTCTCTGCCTGCTAGTCAGATTAATACATTGTAGTCACTACTACCTAGTGTAATGTTTTTTTTTGTATAAAAATATTTAGAAAACATGCCTTGTCTTTACAGTCAAAGGACTTACATGAAGCCATTTGTAGATAAAACACTGTATACACTGCCTTTTACTGATACATTTATGGGCAGGTTCCTCCATTCTGATATTATAAGCCATAAATGGCGATATTGTAAATATTTGAGTGAACACCTCTCCTCACACTACCAGGAGATCTGCTTGCAGCTCTCAGGCACAAACCTTGATGTCAATAGTCTAAATCATCTATCAACAAATAAAATTATGATATGGTATTATTAACCAGTTTTAAGTTGGCGACAAAATGCCAAATGATACCTTTTTCTTTTTTCAAGAAAAATTATTTCTTTATTTCACACATTCAGTTAAAAAACTTAAGAGTTTTTATCTGTTATATTTATATTATGGGTATTACTGTTTCAATCATTTATGTTACCACTGAAATCCATTCAAAGAATTTACCAAGAAACTAAAATGTGCTTTTCATACAGAGGATATCCAAATACCATAGTTACCATATATATTGGGACACAATAAATAAGGTATGTCCTAAGACTTCAGAAATGAAATAAATTTGTAATGCATTCATGCACCCCACCTCCCACTGCATGTTGCAATAAAATAACAAACAAAATGCTTATATCATAAGATAAAGAAACTGATCTTGTATTGTTATCATTTAATCCTCTTTTTCAACATGAGCATAAAAGAATAAAATATATCCACAAAATCCATATATGTTGTTGTTATAGGGTTTAATGCCATTTTTCAGCACAAGATAAGCTATACATGGCGGCCAGTATAAATGGTCGATGAAGAACACGGGAAAACCCCAGAAAGAACCTTCAACCCATGAGAAGCTACTGGCAAGCTTTCTCATGTACCTATACTGGCCATGTCCGAGGCTTGAACCCTCACAGACTGAGGTGAGATGGCAGTGATCCATAATGGTGAGTGCTTTAGACCACGCAGTAAATTCATATATGCAGCGTGGGGTTCCATACTGTAGTATGTATCACTTATGTCCGATAACACAAGCCTTGTTGTTCACCGACATGAACACTGAGAAACTAATTGTGTTTGGTTGTACATAAAGCTCTGAATATCTTAACTGACAAAAACTGGATCCAACAAAATCGCAAACAAGAGGGAAATAATCATTGTCATTCCTGCATAACATGGTGTTAGGTGCAAAATAATCAAGACTGAATTATATCCAGGTCTGCTGTATGACAGTATCTCGAAAAAAAAATATTGTTTAAAAGCACATTCTTTCACCAGCATGGATTACAATTGATACCTTATTATATTAAAGTTAGTAATATGTAATAAGGATTTATGTATGTAATAATTGATTCCAGTGTAACAACTGATTCCAGTGAATTTTTATATCCAAGTTAGTGGCTTCCTGTCATGGTGCCATTGAATTTCTCCACTCCAAACTCAAGACTACTGTTTTTATCAGTCAAAAATGTTGTAGCCAAACATATGGCTAGATGGTATATTTTGTCACCAATAGGGTTAGGGTTAACCCTAACCCTAACCCTTATGTATGTAATCAATTGTTACGTACATAAATCCTTATTACATATTACTAACTTTGATATAATAATCTACTGGTATCAATTGTTACACTGGAATCAATTATTACATAAATAAATCCTTATTACATATTGTCCAACCACCCTAACCCTTAATTGTTATGTCACAATCTGATTATGCTGATATCTGGCCTCAATACTGGCCTGCATGGTTTCAAATATTGAACTAATTAACATAATTAGCATGATCTTAATAATGCAATCAATATGAATGTAAACACATTGACATATATGGTACCAAGACAAATAAAGAAAGAACGATTTGTGGTATATCACACAATGCAAATATGATCTTGATAGTTTGTTCAAAAAAATGAATTGAGTTTTACTCACAATGGCAAAACAAATGAAAGTTTATTCAAAATAATGAATTGATAGTTTTACTCATAATAGTAAAACACTGGGTATTACAAATAAAACCTGCAAAAGCCCAACGCCAAAATATTAAATGTCTGAAGCGATGTATATACCCTTAATTAATTCTTGGCTACCAGTTCCACTGGCCAAACAAGCAAAGATTATTCATGTCACCTGACCACCATCGATTCCTGGGTTAGACAATTATGGACCACCAATATAATCTGCAACGATTGATCACCCTCAACCGGACTTGCAATGTTGGAATATTCCAGCACTTGAAAACATGTATATGCACAGCACAGGTCAGCACTGCACACGCAACTCTACACAGCACATGCAGCTCTATACAGCTGTATACACAGCATACGAACACACAGCTCAGCACTGCAAACACAAACAGCTGAAAATATATCCAATACCATGTACTATGCATGACACTGGTATATACAGTAGTATGCAACTATGGTATATATATGGTAAGTTATATACATTATCAGTCTTACATTATAAAACAATAAACAATAAACAGGTTCAGAAATAAATTGGTGAATTATACAATTCTTAATGCACTAAACAGTTATTCACTAATTGCAATCTTGTAGAATTCTTGCTAAATCACATATAACAATAGAACATATTAGTATTTACTAAACAGCATTTACTAAACTAGAAGCGACAGAAATATGAAATTAAACAAGATAATGTAACAATAGCTATAACTTAAAATACTTATCAACAAATTACATACCTCTACAGCTGGAGATATGTAGGTCTCAAAGTAAACCTCCGACTGACAAAACGGTCTGTAATGTAAGGATTTGATTTTAGTGTGATGCATTTATACACTGGAAATGTAGCTCAACATTGTTTGTGCAATTCATGTATTCATGTTTTCCCATCTAAAGCACTCTGCATGTGCATCACAGGTTAAACAGAACTCACTGTTTCAAAATAATGTAAAAAATACATTGACCACCACGAAAAACGAAACCAAAGTATATTTACTTAAAAAAGAAATAAATTTATACAATTCTGTGACAACTTTAGTTCCTTTTCACTGGTATTCAAGGGAATTTTTTAAAAAAATTGAAACAATAGAAGAGTTTTGAAAGTGACGCAATATAGTACTTAGTGAACAGATATCGATGGCCTAGCAACGGCAAGAAAATCTGTAGAAAATAAAATCATGTGATGAAGGTCAGAAGAGAAGATTTTGCCAACAATATGATCATTAACATAGATGAAATTCTAGTGTACTTTGATTGCATTCCTGGACAGACTGATGATAAAATGAGGGTCAAAAGGGTGAGAATTAGCAAAACTGGTGCAGATTTGAAAAAATCTGACCTTAGACCTTGCATTTTCCGCTTCTAGTGATGCCTCTAGAAAAAGCAAAAAAAATAATCATTCACCAAAAGAATGGTTCATGCATCATACATGCCAACCCTTGGCAAGGATAAAATGTAATCCATGTGGACCAAAAAAAGAGAGCAATCTGAGCAGAAAAAGAGTAATCCCATATAGCATGATAAAATTTAATGAGCATATGTACAAAATGATTTATTTAACATCATTAATGGATCCAAGTATTCCTATGTAGTACTTTTAGATTTAAAAAGCAACATACCCATAATGCATTTCAAAACACTTTGTACCAGCTGAAACTATGAATGTTTTGCACAAGGTAGAGCACTAAGTGCTGGGTTTCTGAGCCTGGATCTGAATTCAGTTTAATTTTTTTCAACAATACAGAACAATCTCTCACAGTCAGCATTGGAATGGTAAAGAACCAATATACCTTTCATAACCTGACAAAGAAGAGAAATTGTATATCTTTCAGCTATTGGGTCTTTTAGTTGGGAAATATGGTGCCATTGCAGATCAACTCTGTTCACAGGAAGTACATTTTCAGGTACAATGTCAACTTGGTAGTTCATATATTCTTCTAATTTATTAGCAGCTTTTCCTGCAGCAAGGTGCATCATATGACAGGGACAACATGTACACTAATGGTAACATTTCAAAATAGAGAATGCAACTCCTTTATGAATTCCAGTCAATCACTAATGCTTTATTAGCTGAAAAACCCAACACAGTTGTGCCATATTATATTTATTTAAAGCATTATCAAGCAAATCAAAATGTTTTCTCCAGTGGAATCTACTATTAATTCTGGTAATGAAAGAAGAGCACTCTGACTTTGCCCTTTTTGTTGTCAGAATCTCTTAAACAGATTAAGGAAAACTTTTTTCATCATAATCACAACTCCTATCTGTGGCAATACCAAATGGCCTAATTTTCATGGTCTCTGCAATTTTGAGTGATTCAGTATCTTCTTCTAAATACCCAACAATATTAGATAATTTCTTGCACATATGCATGCATATTTTCTGCAATTTTGGCATCAGGAAGCATCCATTCAAACAAAGCACCAATATAGTCTTCTACTGCTAGAGGTAGTACATGTTCTATTAAGAACTCGGTAAATAACACCCCTGCATTTATAAAATTTGTATCCACAGTTGAGCTAAAAAGGAAGTTGCCCAGGTGCTGGAGTTAGTAAAACCAGCTAATTCACTGTTTCTTTGTTTTACTACCAAGACCAATATTAAAATCCTTTCCACACAACCTGTAATAGGCATGAAGCTGCCATAGAATGGAATGCTGTATTATGTAATTCATGTATTCATCTCTGAATTTGTTTTTCATCTTTTATAATCTATATGTGAAATTTTTTTAAAAACATTTTTCCCCTAACACACACATTGACTTGAATAAATCTTACTTGCATTTTAGCGTCAAATACCTACAAACTGGTTCTGTACCAGATATGAAATAGAACAAAGAATCTGCGAGAAAAGATTACAAATTTGAAAACCAGTCTGTTATCTCCTCACTAAGCCATACAGCTTAACTGATATAAATAGAAACCTACATCACAGTTTGAAAGTAGAATCCAGGATGTTTATTTAGATGTAAATAAAAATGAGAAAACAAATTAGTAATTTTTTTGGAGCAGGATATACTGAGAAAGCATAATCCAGATATGTATACACACAAGGCATAATTTAGTGAAAAAAGCATATTGATTATGCCAAAAGCATAATTGTTTGCATCTATGGTACATGTGCAGGATGAGAGATGTGTTGATGAGATGCTGTTGCAGTGAACTAAAGAGTTTTGTCTCAAGAACAGTTTTATATTTTTTTTGTAAATAAAATTTCAGTTGGAGATGAGGATTTTACTATTTTTAGTTTCCATCCACATACCAAGGTCAGTCAAAATAAATTTATTAATTACTAGAAAGTGTCCAAAAGAGTGAAATCATGGGGAAGTTAAACTGTGTAAAACTTTAGTATGGAATAAGGCCCGACAATGATGGTCTCTGCTGTCAGGACAAAATAGTGAAGACATACTTGTTGGTCTAGTGTATCAGAAAGGGGCAAAGGGGCATACATTTTTGTTCTGCTTGAGAGTTACACATTTTAGCCATTAGTTATCCCTAACTACACAAATTAACATTTTCATTCTATGATTATATATCCTTTCTTATGGTAATTTAATTTTTACCCCTTGTGCAATTTGTGGACAAATCTACATAACAAGTTACTCGAAAGTTTTATCTCGTTTTTTTTTTGCTTCTTTCACGATGGTTTTATGCAGTATATGCTCCCATTTGCAATGTCTATAACATGAAAAAAATGTTCATTTATCAATGAATAAAGAAATGTATTATTCACAGTGTACAGTACCCAGTAGGGTTTTAAAATAGTGGTTGGTTGTTCGTCTATTCGACTCTATTTCACACTTATACATTGTCGTTTAAACTATATTAGTGCTAATTACATTAACAATTCAGATTCGTAAGTTCTGACAAGGTTCGATAAATTGAATTCAGCGCTGCCTATAAAAAAAAAAAAGACAGACTCGAGAACAAAGCACACCTAAAAGACAGATTGAAATTAACACATTTTCTAGAATTAATAAACCATCCTTTCAGCCATCTACTCCAACACCATATTTAATGTGTGTCTATAATAATAAATCTTGAATATAAACGCAAATACCGAATATTCTAGATTTCGCCTGCTTTTTTCCATTCAGCCAACTTGTCATTCGCCATTTTCACGCCCGGAAAACAACGAACGTAGACGATCGTTTCCGCTTTATAAAGGGAGACAACAAAAAAAAACAACAATGATCAACCCACCCCACCCCGTTTTTCTTTCATACGTCATAACAAAAATAAAGAATGGAACGAATGAAACAGCGACTTAAATATATACATTTTGAATATAATTCGCTTATTATTATGAAAGATCTGATAAGTTTGAAATAAATTTTTATCATCATATTCGTCAAACACCAGTTACGAAGAGTCAATAAAATTCTTAAGCCCTGCTTGGTCCATGATAATTGATATGTTGTGAATTTCAAATGATTAATTCTTTCTTTCTAAGAAACGTACGTTTGTTGGGATTCATTATTATTATTATGGTGGCGCTCTACAGTTTCGTATTTAGCATAGGGTTAGAATTTTAAAGAAAAAGAGTTTCCCCGGGTTTTCCTTACTAGTTATACTGGTTATTTAAAAGAGACTTTGTATATCTTAGGTATTGTTCAAAGAACCTTTAATTCCCTTTATTTTGATGTATGATTGATGGGTGTAATATGGGTTAGAGAGTATACAGCTTGGCCTTATTGCAGATGTGCATCTGTCAAAAAAGTGCTAGCTCTACTTGCTCATTTTCACTTCTCGAACTTCAGAGATAAATTGTAAAAAAAAAAAACGATAACTTTTTTTTTACATTTCATGTATTTGGTAATTCAGTCATTGCACTTTTAGAAGCTGGTATTATCTAGTTTGGCAAAATTCATTTTTCATATTTTAATAGCTGCCAAGAATAGTGTACTTTAGACAAATTTAGGTTGATTTTTGGAGCATAAGGGAGCAGTCATTTTAGTTAGCAGTGTCCTAAGATCATTTTAAATTTCCAAAAGTACAATATTTAAAGAAATAATAATAATAATAATAATAATAATAATAATAATAATAATAATAATAATAATAATAATAATAATAATAATAATAATAATAATAATCAAGGCTAACATAACATAGTATGCTACAGTAGGATAAAGGTACGGTTGGTTTGTTTCTGTGGACTCTAACAGCATCATCTTAGCATATCGTCTTCTTCCAGTAATGTTTTGGGTTCCTCTGAACATACACACTGTGTGAACAATGTACATCTGATGTGAGGTCCAAGGTGAAAAACATCGATAGTATAGTGTGACGATATAGGAACTATGGGAGTTATCATTAAAGGCACCACTGGGACGATATAAGGACACTATCTACAGGGATAAAAAAAAAAAATCAGCATGTGACGACAATGGGAATTTTGTATAGAAACAAGAGGAATGGTACAGGTAAGATGACGTCACAGTACTGGAGACTAGCAACACTGTAGCTAGGAGCTGACCTAAATACGCGCAGCTACCACTACTCTATTTAGGGACACAGATAATAGAGACATATAACAAAATGGCAAAATTTTGAAAGTGAAAATCTTTTCGAGGCATAAAAAGTGGCTCTAAAAAAAAGCCTTTGTTTGTTATATTAACACCAGTTCATTAACATACAGGGCATCTTACTGTTCTACTTTTCTTTCTTAAACTTCGTCTCACTTATTGTCGGTAGATGAGGACTCTCTTTAGACACCTATGTCTCTCCACATATTTCCTTCGTTTTAAAACGGTTGTATAAGTGATCTGGGTAATGGCTCATGATGATCCTACATACATGGAATGGTCCGGCTTGAACAGCATCGACGATAGGAGGGTAGACAATTTTACATTGGTCCACATCTTTTGTGACTAGAACAGGTGAAGGGAATGAAGGGAACCACGTTTATATATAGTGATAGAGCGGATCGAGACGGATTCAAATTGTTCACTAATCCCATCACGCGTTACAAAATTCGCTCACTTCGCGGATTCTGTCTTCCAATCAGAATAGAGCTACCGGTGACATCATATTTCCAATATTGGTGCACTAGCGTTTGTGCGCAATCAAATTATGCGACATTGTTTAGTGAAACATCACGGAACCTCAGCCTGTGGAGACGAAAAGCAATGGCATAGCAGCGGTTACACCACTAAAGTGAACACAGCGCTACTTCCCGATGAGGTTGATTTCAGCTGAAATTTAATAGATTTTCTCTTTTTGCAAGAATTTGTTCCGGAACCAGTACCTTAGCCTCTTTGTCCTTTCTTACCACACGTTGACGATTTTAAACAAAGACAGAAAGAAAGAAGTGGAAAAATTTTACTGCAGCAGAAAGAGGAAGAACAAGCATTTCTCCTTGAACAGGAAGCAGCAGAGAGGCTGAACAGACAACTTTGCCTGAAACGTTTTTTTTTTTTTAAAATAAAGGTTCCTGCAGGGGCTGAGAAAAAAAAACGTCAACAACGCTAAACCAAAGTCTCTTTCCACACGATTATGTATTTAATCGTATAATACAATCTTTGGTTAGTTTATTTTTGTTGACGTATTTTTATGACTTTGTCAGGAGATTTTGTTTACGAATAAAGCGACTCAATTGTTGTCCTTCACCCTCTCTGCTGCTATTAATTAAACAGCCATTATAAATATTATCAATAATAAGTATTGGAGAACCACACTCACCTAATTTATCTCGAGAACTACTAGAGGTAATTAAAAAATGTTTACCTGTTCGTGATTCTGTTTAAGAAACAATTACAATCGCATCAGGAATCTCAAGTTGCATTTGAGGAGGATACAAAACAGTTATTTAAACCTATCACTGAGACAACTAAATATATTCAAACTGTGTTAGAAAAAACAGCTGAAGAAACTGAAAAAATAGCAAAAAGAACTAAGGAAACAAAAAGTTTCTTGAAGAACTTCCAGAAGAAATAGCTGCTGCTATGCAAATCCCGAAAACACCCGAGATTATAAACCAGGTAGAAGGTGATACTCAACAAATACTAAGACAAACGCGAGGGAGGGTTAATATATCTGATAAATTTACCGAATATGCCATTAATGATATCAGACAGATAAAAAATGTAGAACAATTAGCTAAATTTGCTGTGAGAGGTTATAATAATCAAAAACAATATTTAAAACCTAAATATGCTGATGTTGAAAGTCACGATAATTGGTATAAATGGATATTTCGCATACACTATAACGTTGATCAAGCCCGAAGAGAGGATCCAAGATATATTGAGTATAGTCGTGCAATAGATAATTATATTATGTTTATACAATTACCCCCAAAACAACAACAATTACTACAACAATCGCTAAAACAACGAGAACAACAACGACAAGAAGCAATGAAACAATTTCAATCACAAAGTGATTATTCAGGATCACCAAAATCACGAATACCAATTCTATCTACACCAAGTAAAACAACAGCACCGAAACTAAGTGAAGAGGAAGAAGTATTTCAAGACTCTCCTGGTGCAACTGGAAGTGGTCTAGGTAGTGGTCTTATTACTTGTACCAATAATGTTCTTGCTGATGTTGAACGACTAGAAATCCTCATTGGAGGAAAACGAGCTGGTAATAATTCCCTAGAAATTATTAATAAAGCAGCAGATATTTGTAAACGATTATTTAGTGGCGGCATTATGGACATTGATGTGTATCGATCACTCATTAATGAAATTGCCGATGATTATTATAGTGACTAAGTCACACTGATTAGATACAATTAGTGATAAAGTCAATTAATAATAAAATGATTGTGCATGGTGCTCAACGTGGGCCTACCATTGTTAGGGTAAATAAACTCTCGATTACCAGTATACAAAGCAACCTATTGAGATGTACTAGGTGATATTGTTCAGGTTCTATTTAAAAGAATAGCCTCAAAAGCAATACATATTGCAAAGCAGCTGGGTATGAAAGCTATTGATGTTGTTCATGAAAAAGGTATAGACGCTGTTGGTAACCTTGCTAGCAAAGCATTCTCAGCAATCAAAGATAGACTTACACGATTAGTACGCAAACCACAACCCGTCAGACCTCAACCAGTGAAATTGCCCAGCACTGAAGTGAATCTCGCAAGTGTAAGTAAAATAATAAATCAAGCCGCTAATCAAAAACTAGCGGAGTTATTTGATGTCCCAGTGTCGGAAAAAGAAAAAAATATAACCGCTAGTCTGATAGCAGGAAGTGGTCTCACTTCTCGAAATGATTTACTTGTTAGACGAAGACGATAATAATAAAAGATGTTCAAGCGTATAAATGAGCCTGCATTTGACATGGATGCACCAGTTCTCAAGGATGAGTCTGTGCGCGATTATCAGTATTATTCTTACGATGCCCGAATACCAAATCAGCGTGGACGAATTGAACTATAGGTTCAGGATACAAGAAGATATTTCTTAACCGCTGAAGCATTTATTGAAATCGAAGGTGAAATTTTAAAAGATGATAATACTGAATATGCAGCCGATATTAGTGTTGGTTTTGTTAATAATTGTATTATGGCATTGCTTGATAGCGCTATGTACATGATTGACGGGAAAAATATTGAATCAATTCAAAAAGACGTTGACGTTGCTACAACAATACTTGGTCTTGCAAGATACAGTGACGATTACTCAAGATCAGCTGGTCCATCAATGATGTTTGTAAAAAAACACCTCTAATTCTCCAGAATACCAACAATATAAAATAGGACGACCACAAAACTTTCCCAGAAACGCCGCAGCAGAAGTAGAGAGGATGATTACTAATGTAGATCCAGATTTTAACTTAGGATTTAGATCACGTCGAGTGATGTTAAAAGGAAATAGAAGAGCATTTTCATGTGCAATTCCACTGTCACATATCTTTGGATTCTGTAGAAATGTCAGAAGGGTTATTTTTGGAGCTAAACATACAATTGTACTTGTACGAAAAAGTACAGACGATGATGCAATATGGAGATCCACTGGTCATCCTGGTATTGTAGCACTAACAAAACTTTTCCTGTGGATGGCAGTAATATCCCCCTCATATCTGAAGAACAACGGTTACTTTTTTATGGATCAAGGAGGTAAATCAGCGTTATCATGGTTAACAATGACCACAGATGCTATCCAGAGTAATATTAACGGTTTATTTACATGGCAGATAGCTTCTCGGCAAGGTGTTTCTGCACCGCGACACATATTTATTGCATTTCAAGATACTGCACGAGTAAAAGGTCGAACGCGTAGCATCATGGTATTTGATAATCTCGGTATTTCTGAGGTTTTATTAAGAATAAATGGACATCAATTACAATCTGGGAATATTTTGTTAAATTTCGATCAAAATCATGGTGCACGTGCGTATCATCGTCTTATGTCGTTCATGGGCCGTGATCAAAATGTTGATACTGGATTACAAATATCACAACTAGATTTTACAACTCTGCATCCGATTTATTACTTTTCGTTGGAACATTTAGATTTAACCAGACAATCTGTTGTAGATATACATTTTCGAGCTCGTGTCAATAGAGATGTTTTAGCTATTCCTAATTACAGAGCAGTTGCTGTAATACTCAGTGATAATTCAATGTTACTCGAAGGTGTTGGTGGACGAATGAGAGTCATTGATGCGCCAGTAGGGAACACGTAATTAGATCGCTCATAATATTAATAAAGTCATATCATCACGTTAGTGTGATTCTGACTCCTGGTCAGGTCAAAAGACTGCGATCAGCATCAAACAATAACCGTGGAATAAAAATATCGTTGAAAAAAGAACAGATGAGCGGTTCAAATAAATTATCGTTGACCGATCGACAATTCAAAAGCTTTAATGAAGCAAAAAGATCAAATAAAGGCGTCAAACTTAGTCTTTCTGCAGGCGCCATAAAAGTACTTTTATAACGGGTGGTATATTTCCCCTTATCGCAGCTATACCAGCATTAATAGCCGCTGCAGCCCCTTCTGTTGCAAAAGCTGCTGCGTTAGGCGATGTTGGAACCGACACTGGAATGGCGTTAAAGAAAGCAACTGGACAAGGAATAAAAAAAAGAAAGAGAAAGGTCTTAGATTACCAGAAACCTCGCCTTCATGGTACGGAAAAGGTCTAAGACTAGGAACAGTTCGATGATAGTTCCACTATCGAATTTTTATTTACTCGATGCTGCTAAAAAAAAACTAAATATGAAAAACTTCAGAGGAGTTTTTATGCGCGATCAATTACCAAAACAACCTAACAATAATGAAACTGGTATTATTAATCTTGATAAAACTCTGGACCTGGCACGCATTAGGTAACATATGCAATTGATCCACGTGGAATTATCTATTTTGATTCATATGAATTAGCGCCACCAAGAGAATTTCTTTATTATGTCAGTAATAATACTGCTCCAATCTGGTATTCAATGCTACCAACACAAACATTATCTGATCCACCAATATGTGGTCGTGAAGTACTTAATGTGCTTAATGCTGTATCCATGGCACTGCAAGAAAAGACACCTCATAAAGTCATGCATGAATATACCACACTGTCACATTTGAACAGACATCAGTAAATATAATGGTAGATATTTATGGAAGATCTGCTCGTGGTAAAGCTCAGCAGCAAGGTAATTTATCTAAATATGCAACCCTCGATGAACTCAGAAATGAGATTGACGATTTATTAAATATTACAAGTGTGGATCAAAATGAAGTAGTTGTTTTTCAGGACAAACAAGGACGATTAAAGACAAGCAATATACAACTACCAGACGTACTTATACGAATTCCTACTGCAGCTGATGATAATATCGTAACTTTTACTGATGTGGGTAAAATACAGGATTCCCGTAAGTCAGTTAACGATTATGTCAGGACGACTGGCGGTGTATTCAGTGGAAACGTTATTATGAACAAAAATAAAATTATAGATCTAGGATATCCAACTACAGATAGTGATGCTGTAAAAAATATGTTGACGACAAGGATATTCCAATAACGACTTCGTTAACGATAATCAATGATGGAGTTGCTGCATTTAGAACTATAAACAAAACTAATAACAATTTTTTTTGGAAGTCCAGCAAATGTTGATATAAAACTTACTGATATTAACACAAAAACTCAACGATATTATTAGTGGAATTCCGGATATTAAAAAAAACGAGCCTGATTAAAATTTCTCACAAACAGATAATTAACATCGTGTAAGTCGTCGGATCAGGCGCAGCTACATGGACACAGCGAAATAAAACTATCAAACACACCGCAGAGGTCGCTGGTATATATAAGTTGTCTGTGTTTAGTGTTGTAGAATTTAATATACTTACAACATCTTCATTACCTAATAAACTATCTAGAACCGTACCTGTAATGTTGGATAAAGATTCTGAAGAAACGTTCACTTTGGAATCGTTGGATAAAAGTTTGTCCTCCGCTAATTACTGGTGGTGTCTGGAATTTGTAACTAAAGCTCCCATTTTAATTACTTAATTAAATGACAACGTCATAAGTATAATGATTCTAATGACAGAGTCACTCATTGACGTTCAACATCATACATATAATCAGGCTTGTAAGTGTCTGACTGAACTAAAAAAATATGATCGACGAATACACGTTGAAAGTAAAAAAATATTACAGACGCATGGTTGTTATCGATGTAGTAGTTTACTCGGTTTCTGCCGTTGTTGCTGGAAGCGGATTATTATTATCAACATTAAATATGCCTGCTCCTGCGGTTTTAACGATTGTGGTTTCTACAACAACAACATATACAGGTATTCTCAGTATTATTGCTAAAAAAATTATCTACATGCACGAACGATAAATGACTCGAGTACATGATGAAATTACACACAGCAACAACCGCCTATACTAAATTATGCTCGCATCTTTACTTGTACCTCAGTGATGGTAAAATATCTGATGAGGAGTTCGTTACGATAATGAAAACCTACGATGAAGCATTTGTAACAGAAAATAATGCATTCTCTAGTGACAATAGCAAGGATGCATATTATACACATTCTCAACGCGCGAACCCCCCGGTTTTCTTATTGTATCAAAACCTATAAACCCCGTATAATTGCGTGTTCATAATCCGTTATTATCAAGAATGCACTTCAAACTTACAGACAAAATTAATCACATCTTGGAGACAAGAAATGAAATTATAAATATAAATCTGTATGTGAGATCCTAATACGTGTCAAGTCACATCGCGAAACAAAAAAAAATCTTTGTTACTTGTCTATAGAACCTGATACATAATGGTTGGTCCGTATACAACACAGTTACAATATATATTTTTTTACTTAGGTATACATATGCATTAGTTTTCCCATGGATTTTGTTTTGCAATTATAACAGTTAATAGCCCCTCATTATCATTTTCATTACCACTTTCACTTTCCACATTTTCACAATGTTCCCTTAACTGCCTTATTCGATAATTTATAATCTTTTTTTTTCGTATTCATCTTCGATAATTTATCTTTTTTTTTCGTATTCATCATATAATTCTAACTTGATTTTGTTAATAGCTTTTGAGAGTGGTACAAACAATTTTACCTGATTATCAGTGACTGTTGCTAGTGACTTTAACATTCCACTTTGCATTTCCTTTAAAAAATTGTAATCTGATGAAAGCGTAAATCTTTTTTGATTTTTCAGTTGTTGTAATGAGTCAACATTACATAGAATCTTTTCAGCATTAAGACTTTCAGACACATCGATACCGTTATGTTGTAGTGTTTTAATAGCAGAAATAATAACATTTATATTTTCAGTATTCATTATAATATATATATATATATATATATATATATATATATATATATATATATATATATATATATATATATATATATATATATATATATATATATATATATATATATATATATATAATATATAAAATAGACCAGCGTTGGTGACAAGGCGAAATTTTTAACAATAAGAGGAATTATCATATATCGCCGAAATATAAATCAGTTCAAAATGATATGAAAAAAACCCAATAAAAATACTTGTCCTCATATAGAGGACTTTTTTAAAGATGAAGATGGTTATATACAATGATATATTTGATGGTTGGTTGATTTTTTAGGGCCGGCATATACATAAACTGATTGATGAACATGAATATTCACAAATGGTCATGTGGTTGAATTTTTAATTAGGGACGGCACATACATAAACTGATTGATGAACATGAATATTTACTGATGGTCATGTGGTTGAATTTTTAATTAGGGACAGCACATACATAACCTGATTGATGAACATGAATATTCACAGATGGTCATGTGGTTGAATTTTTAATTAGGGACGGCACATACATAAACTGATTGATGAACATGAATATTTACAGATGGTCATGGCGGGGTAACCTTGTCTACGTCCAACAAACGCGTCATACAATGGCGACACATAGGGAGCGCAAAATAACGTTAACTATGTGATCTACATAGTGAGGATTTTGATTTGTTTGTTAAATTTCGAGGATTTTGCCAGGCCCCCCACTAAATAAGTAATTTTTATGGGCATAATAACGCCCTTCCCATAGACAATTGTTTTGCCTTTCATAGGATTTGAACTCCAATCACAATTACCACAGTCTTTCCATGTTGCCAATCGAGCTACGGACACACTTATATGCTTAAGGAAAATTAGTTAATATATACTTACCTAGACCAAAAGTAACAACAATCACAGTTTCTGGTATTTTATTTTTCAGTTTCCAGAAAATATATATATGATTCTGCATAACACAAAATAATACTGAATCGGAGCGTATAAAAGCCGTTTGATTTTGTCAAGAAAAAATAGCTTTACACATGCAATTAGCTATACATTTTTGCTGTCACTTATCTAAGTCCATGGAGTATAGGATTCCAAACAGACAGACACATACGTTATTGCCTGCTTCTACTGTTAAATCTCTCTGTTTATAGAATCGGTTATTTGTATATATTTCACGTATTTTCTATTTATTGTTAAATATGCTATATTCTAAACTTACTGTCTATGAAGGACTACGATAAAATCGATTTAACGGATCTAATTACAGCAGCCAGCCTACCAAGAAATTGGCAAGGTGCCTTGAAAATCAATAATTTACGTTCTTTGCTTAGATAAACAATAATTATTGACTATGAACTCTGTGAATCCTGCACGCGGATGTCACGTAAAATCAAAGCATGCAGTACGCGGATTTTACCTAAACAATGGGTAAGGTATTATTTTATCCGTAGAGAATGAGTTGCCGAATTAGCATTGAAAAGACCACTGGTAGGTTTGTACAAAGTTACTATGTTATCAATCATATGTGTATAAAGTGATTATCCATCAAAGAATTATGATATATCTGATTACAAGTGTGCGAATAAAGACTTTTGTTAAGTTTGCTCTTTTTGTTGGTTGAATACCCCAGGGATGTTAACGGAAATTAGCATTAGATTTTGAATTTATTTGTCAAATACTGACTTTTCCGGGTTTTTTTAATGATAATTCCATAGCAAAATGATCATAAAATCTACACAATACTAGCAAAACAACCAGTATTTGACAAACAAATTTAAAACTTAATGTTAATTCCCGTTAACACACCTGGGGTTCTCAACCAACAAAAACGCGTAAACTCAACAAAAACAATGATAAAATCGACTAAAATGCCTGAAAAATAGCGTAAAAAACAACAAATTTGATAAAAATCGAACAAAATAAAAAAATAATTAACTCTGATTAAGTAGAGAATTGTTTCATGATATTGAATGCAGTTTATGTATCTTTGTGGAGAACCATTTTTAATATTTCCTGAATGATATGTGCAGATTGCAAACTAAAAATAACAATAACTACAATACTGAAAAGTTTTATCCTTGCCTAGGTCTCGCTTAATTATCTAAGTACCTGAACATGATATTTTGTCCAAATTTTAAGGAATAAGTAGATCTAATAACACCATCAACGGAGCGTTTCACTGAGGGGGGCGCTATGTTAAAATATTTACTAGCGGAATAAATTGACTTGAACATAATTTCTTCTCCAGATTCTTTATTCACGGACTTTATAGCTTTTGCAAATCGTACGCCGCCAGTTTTTCCAAATTTGCAGTTTTCACTATGCGTGATAATACGTAAATTTTGAAGTGAGTTATCAAGTTTATTTTTGTTTATGTGGTCCACCACATACCCGTCTTTGATCGGTCCCAAGAAACATTCCACGATAAATCTATGTGATAAATAATTTTTATTTCCTTTTGTACTAAGCCTAAGATAACCAGCATTGTTAACAATACCTTCTGTTTTTTTTCAATCTGTAATTCTTAATGATACCATTACGATTCGCATCATAATTGGTTATGATTGGATGAGGCACAAACTCATTTTTCTCCATTTATATAGTATATACTATTTGTTTAGATCATTGTTTTGAAAATCTAGCTAGATAATCTTCTTCGCCTTTTATAATAGATTCAGAGTTATATTTTTTATTCTAATATCTTTTTATCTCCCTGTATCTTTTGCCACCACATTGTGTACAAAGGTGGGTCTTTCCTCGTACACCAACATCATACCGTATACACGGTGTAGGTCCTAGACTTCCGTTTCTAACACATTGCATGTGATAACTGCAGAAGTCGTTTACACATTTTTTGTTACACGGAGACGAGTGACCAATCTTAAGCCAACGGCAATTGTGATTTGGTTCAATCGTATATAAGTGATTAATACTTCGATTTAGATACATATTTGCCTTAATTATAATATGTAGGAATTATCCGCAATCGAGCCTGCCGCATCTAGATTTCATCTTGACAGGCTACACAAATTTAGTTTCTCGATGAAAGAACTAGCTTTAACAAATGCGGATATAACTAAATGCATTAGTAAAGCCAAGAAGGAGTTTCGTCACGATGATGCAATTCATATGTGGTCCACATTCAGGATTGGAAATGACATCTATGTTATGAATGACAAACGAGCAAGAGAAATCATTGACTACCTCGATGTTCAGAAATATATTATTTTAGTAAAATTTATTGTAAATACAGAGGATGATATCTGGATCATCCGAGACAAACGCGAATCGTGTGGTGATCATGGTCAACCACCACCCTTTGTTGGACAGTCTCCACATGAGTGGCTAAAGAACAATATAGATTAATATGAAGAAATATCTGATGACCATAGAGCTGTTGATGAGTTGCTGAAAGAATTCAAAAGAATAATACGACTACAACCAGATAAAATACAGCGTGAAGTAATGCGTGAGATAATTCCAGAAACATCCATGAATGATTTTTGGACCCTATGGAAACCTGCTGATTTGATAGTTGCCAGTAGAAAAATAGTTCGTGAAGAACTACAAATGAAATTATATGCGTTACACAAGGAAAAATTCCCAAAGTTACCTGTACCGTTGTGTTATCGCCCTGCAGATACTAGACAACAAAATGTTGATGTTAAGACTCCTAGTGCAGATACTGAAAGTGTCCGAATACAAAATCTTGTGTTAAATGATATTGTCCTTGTCGCTGTTGATGTTGTCGAGAGCGCGTTAAACATGGATAAATCTCCATGGACGTTAGGGTACGCTATAACTATTCATTCGTCGCAGGGATTAACTATCACTGATACTAAAGTTTGGATAGTCCCTGATCGCATTGAGTGGTCAAATTTAGTTTATCTCGCAGTATCTCGAGTTAGAAGAATATCACAACTAAAATGGGTTATCATGGATTGCGTAATAACCAAAGAAATTACTAACAGTGTCGATATCAATAAAAAAATTATGCAGCTATAAACAGTATGACAAAAAAAATAGAGGTGGATATTATTATGATGTTAAAACAACGACAAAAAATTCATTGCGCAAATTGCAACACAATAATGTTGTGGCACTATTCGAGCAATAACCCAAGACAATTTACCGTTGATAGAATTAATAGTATTGGTCACACGCGCGAAAATGTGATGCTGACCTGTTTGGAGTTTAATCGACGTGGAGGAGCTGCAAGTTTATAAAAGTGTACTCGGTGGTAATTGCGTATCCTCAGGAATTATTTGTAATTGTTCACGTACAAATCCACGTTGAGGAGCAGTTGAATCTAATCTGTAGACTGCAGGTCTACCTGTGGAGCTTACCACGCTGGATATTTTGTGTGTGGTCACACTCCAAATAAGATCAGTTTCCTTTTTTCTGCCTCATTCGAGTTCGCCAGGTTCATATAAATATCTAACCGTAACATTGCCTAGTACTAGTTGAGAAATATATCTACGTTTTATCGGTATATATTTTTTTGTGATCGCATCAGACGGGATCATAGAAGTTGCACGAGTAACTTCCTTATTCAGCGCAGCTATCACATTGGGTAACCTCCCAACCCATTCTCGAGATCTATCCTTTGTCTTAAAGTCAGCAGATATTTCCTTTGCATATTGATAACCATATAACCGCTCTGCCTGATCTCCGTGTGTCCTTGTATGATTTTAACGTTGTGCTTGTTCATCAACGATGATACTGCACCAAGAAATTCTTTGCCAGGATCAATCTGTTGTAGTTTTGGCCATTGTAATGGTCCTCGCTGATAAATTTTGTTTAAAGGCAGAGGGAACTTCAGATGATGTCTTTGTTGATAATGGTTCAGCTTCTTTATATCTACTTGCAACGTCAACAATAGTCAATGCGTATTTGTACGTGAGTGACTTTCGTCCACGTGTTTTAATAGTATCGTGTGGTAAAAACAAAATATCTGCTTGATGAACTTCGTTAGGACACTGACATCAAAATGTGTGTATTGAATTTTTTGGTGGTGGTAGATAAATTTGCCATATTGCCTGTCGTGCTAACCACGCTGCAGCAACAGAACGTAAAACTTTTGCTGCTTTAGCAAGTTTAGTGTTACTCAAAAATATATACCTTTCCAATACCCTCTAGGACTATAACAAATGGATTCCATTATAATAATTATACAATTAATTACCAGCCACTAACACTATTTTAATTTTCATAGCAGATTTTATTAGGAAACTAGCGAGTTTCTCTCTAACAGATTTATTAGGTATAGAATTTAATGCATGAATCAATTTCACATCTGCGAGATGCCGTTGTTGCAAATCAGGATTTTTATAAGCGACGTCATGAATGTGACATGCTTGATCGATCTTATTTACTGGATACTCTCCTGGTCTTGGTCGATCTTGGTTATCGAGTCTGATATCGAGACAAGTTCCAGGACAACAGTAATTATATCCAGGAAGGTGTTTTTCACCAGCATACTTAGCCCATGTTAATCAAGGTAATTTTCCTAGAGAAGCAGCAATATCACCATCTATCTTTTTTGTCCCTGAGATAAATTTATATTTTTGTGTACCACATTTTACATATTTACCTGTTAATGCACGTCGTTTATATTTAGTTATTATTGTTGTTAATCCAGTGGTAGGTGTAGATGATCTACATCGAACACAATATAGACTCATGTTATTAATAATATGGATACAATAATTGACTTTTCGGCTACACAAAAACAGGAACCAGTGAAGCACCTTCCAGCATTACCAAATTCGATAAGAATGATTATAATAGCTCCATCTGGATCAGGTAAAACACAATTATTGTTAAATGTATTAATGAGGTGGTTGAGATGGAAGAAACTATATTTAATAGCACCATCTGTAGATGATCAGCATTGCTTCGAAGTACTTAAGGATTTTAACGAGAAAGCAAAATCAGTTAATAAAGACTTTTATTGACTTTATCACAGATATAGATGAAGCCCCGTCTGTAGATGACTTAGATGGATTCATTAATAATCTCGTAGTATATGATGATGTAATGCTGGGCAAACAATCTAATCCAGCTAGAATATTTTCTCGAGGTAGACACAAAACACAGATGTGATTTATGTTACTCAAATATATATATACAAATACCTAAGGTGATCAGAGATAACTGTAATATTTTGGTTGTGTTTAATGGAGTAAATAATTACACTCTGCAGAATATGTATTATACCTGGTGTTCAGGGGATATGGATATGAATAAATTTAAAACTTTCTTTTCTAAAGCACAAACTGTTCCGTTTGGATTTATAACGATAAATCTACATGATCCAAGATCAAGATATCGTGTAGGTCTAGATAAAATCTGTGGTTGAACTCCCCTTGACAATCAATAGCAGCAGAGAGGGTGAAGGACAACAATTGAGTCGCTTTACTTGTAAACAAAATCGCCTGACAAAATCATAAAAATACGTCAACAAAAATTAACTAACCAAAGATTTTATTATACGATTAAATACATAATCGTGTGGAAAGAGACTTTGGTTTAGCGTTGTTGACGTTTTATTTTCTCATGCCCTGCAGGAACCTTTATTTTTTTTTAATAAAAAAAAAAAAAAACGTTTCAGGCAAAGTTGTCTGTTCACCCTCTCTGCTGCTCAGGAACATCGAGAAGAAGAGGCGAGAAAGAAACGACAGGAAGAAACAAAGTCTAGAAGAGAAGGAGAATTGTGAAAGCCAAGCGGTCACAGTACTCTTTAACATTCTGGCTGAGTTATGAAGTTTGAAACAAATGTATCAGACTTCTTTATTACGACACAAGAGAAAAAGACCTTCCTGAGCAAAACAGCCTAACCTTGTGACTACACCAGAGATACCAAATCATTGACAGGAGCAAGTCCACAAGTAGGCTTAAATCGTTAAAGTGGATTGCTTCTCGTTCCTGAGCTTGTTCTAAGAAAAGAAGAAGAAGAAGAAGAAAAAAAAATCATCCATCGGTCCTTTTCAGGGCCATCCATTTCTTTCGAAAAGAGTTAATATTTATTTTATCAAAATTGATGAAAACTCAAAAATCCCTTTTTGAACCCTGTGTGTGTGTGTGTGTGTGTGTGTGTGTGAGAGAGAGAGAGAGAGAGAGAGAGAGAGAGAGAGAGAGAGTGTGAAAGACAGAGATAGTGTGTGTGTGTATGTGTGTGTTTGTTCTTTGTGTAGACTCTTATTCTAAACAATCACAACCAGGAGACTCGGTTATTTTAGTCTGGTCTATTCATGTAAAACAATTTACAATCCAATTCACAACACAACACAATACAACACTTTTTTAAAAAGTTCATGTCTGTTTTTTGTTTTCTCTCTCTCTCTCTCTCTCTCTCTCTCTCTCTCTCTCTCTCTCTCTCTCTCTCTCTCTCTCATTTCTTCACTTTCATATTTTTTTTTTGCTTTTTCCTCTCTTGTATCTCTCCTTCTTTTCTTCTTCTCTTTCCGAACGTCACAGAGTTCTTCACTTTCCGAGCGTAATTCTTCTTCATCTTTTTCCTCCTGCTTCTGTTATTTCTAAGGACACACTAAAGACCAATGACCTTTCTCTCCTCAATGATAACAATAATATTTACTTTTGTCTCATCTGAAATTGGTCTTCCATTTATGACGATCTGGATATTCTGTAGCCGAAACCCTTTGTTCTGGCAGAAATAGCAAGTATATTGACATATATATCGAAAGGAGAGTGAGTCTGAAGAAAACTTTCGTATGACACCTCGCAAAGCTCTAATCAGAAGTTTCATCTGTGTTGTTTCTTCCATTGTACTGATCGGGTTGAGAGCTAAATGAATACTGTGAGGGAAGTCACTATCCCTTTATAAATGCATTAGTATGACTTGAATATATAGGGAACCATGGCGTTTCAAGTGTAGTCATTTTGACCTTATGCAATCAAGATGTAACGATCGCATCAATTCGTAAAGAAAGGAGAAGAAAGTCAGAGGCAGAAACATGATTTATCACCTAGCACAGTAGCCGACACAAATTTATGCCAGCAATTTTGAAGATGAGATGAGTGAACCGAAATCTAAACCCAGAGTCTACACCAAACCAAAGTCGCTTACTATCAGTAAACCTTAAAAAGTATTACCACATTAGAGAGATGGACAAACGCTCCTCTAGAAAATTTAGAACAACGACCTACACGTACGTGGTGAAATTTAAAGATTTCTCAAGTCCGACGTACCCTTGGAAAAAGCAGAAGAGTTTTTCGCCGATGTGTGGGATTCTTTGTTAACCGCACTGAAACAATAATGTCTAGCCAAAGAAGACGATAGTTTGAGACTTTCCATTCATCACGACAATTTAAGGTCTCTAGTTTCGATGCAGTTTAGCAATCCAGTAGAATTCACACTTTCCAAAATTATCGACAAGATTCATCACGTGCAACAATCCAACGACAAGTTTCACATCACAAGTTTTATGACCCACGTGTGTCCTGTGTGAACTTAGAAGAAATATAATCAGACGAAATGTCACTATATATATATCCCTTACACCACAAAAGATAATGTCCATCACTAACGGTACCATTCAATACCCATAAAACACATTATTCTAAATGTCTTGTATATTTAGAATGTAAATGAAGAAGATGGCATCGTACAAAAGATATATATATATATATTGTCCAGCAACCCATACACATAATTCAAACACAAACTGTTTAGTTTTTAAACTCCCATACCAGCTCTCAGAAGACAAGGATATTGTGTAGAAGGAGATAAAATCTCATAAACATGTCCACATTACTGCGTCTTGAACGGAAACAGCTTTGGTCTTATTTGATTTCACTCCAGTTTATTTCTGCCCTATAAACTCTAGTCAACATCGTGAGGAAAGTCAGTTTGAATTAAACATCTCAGTGGTGAACGTCATCATTTAGCTAGAATACTCTTGATGTCAACATTTTGAGAGAAGTGATCATAGATGATTAGAACAAGATGGAAAACGAAAACCGTATGGAGGTGAGGAAATGTTTGATCCAAAACAATTAAAAACAGCCTAATATATAGTCATGATTTCAAGATGTCAAGAACAAGAACAACATTTAGTCTTCTGTTTTGCTGCACACTTTGATGAAATAATCTCCAACAAGAGAACTTTGCTGTGGGTTTCAAATGGATAATTATATTCAGAAACAACACGATAAAAATGTTTGGTGATGACACCAGAAGACAAAATGCTGAAAGAGTATATACAAGACGGATAGACTATCATCTCAGAAAAGACAATTTTGAGAAAGTGGTCCAAAGACTTGCGTGACCATTCCTTGTCTCCATTGACGTGAATGGAAACTAAATGCATCGAAACACTCTTGCAACAGAGTACAATGACTAACAGTTATGCATAGACTTTCTTGACACATATTTCTAAAGAAATAGTCAGGTATTAACCAATGAGTAATTAAAAAAGAAAAGATAGATATGATGGATGCCATCAGGACACAGAGTCTTGGACTCCTGTGGTGTAGTTTATAAGTTGCACTCCTTCATCACAATCTAAATATATCAAAGCTTATATAATTAACACAGATCACAGTCATCGTCCAGGAAGCAACTGAGTAGTCGTCTACGTTTCTAACGATCACACTCTGGAATATTTTGATTCTCATGAATTACCTTCTCTGCAAGAATGCATCGACTACTGAACATATATAAAAAGAAGAGATACTACATCGACACGATTCAATAACGTGTTATTACAAGGATTAGATTATATGGTGTGTCGATAATACTTAATTTTATTCATCTTCGTTGTCATGGGTTTTCCTCAGAACATTCAGTAGCTTGTTCGTAGCTTAGATAGCAAAATTGTATTGTCTCAACTTATCTGACATCAAGTCTGATTCGACAACGTTGTGAATAATTGTACACATCAGCATCTTTCAAATCTTATCATTTGTGTTACTAGATGTGCTAGATGAACTTATTTTTACTATTAAACATGTTGATGTTTAAGAAAAAATGGTGTTGCCATTTTTGTTATTTGTTGAAAACAAAAAGCATTACATCGCTCTTTTTCATTCTCCCGATCCATATTGATTACGTTTTTCTGTATATCCTCGTTCATATCAGACGGTATATTTCTCCTTCACATTTGTACTTCAAGCATAGAAAGCTGTGCATTCGCTGGTAAATTACAAATATGACTTCAAAGATTGCTATATTGAGACAAATCCTGTTGCATATACGCATTGTTAGGCAGCAAATAAACGAATAAATCATCGGATGAAAAGACTACTTCGAGTAGAGACAGAGACAGCGGAAGTAGCAACAACGACACCAAGAGGAAAGAGAATAAATGGAAATTACAATGGAGAAAGAGGATTTCTCATTCTTATTTTGAAGCAACTGATTATATGCTGTGATCCAACTGATGGTTATATGTGGTCAAAATGTTACATGGTAAAATCCAGAAAACCTCAGTTTGTGCCAGGACTGGTATTCCGGAATCCAGTGGTACAGACATTAATAGGTCGAATTGTGGCTCGGTCCCCTCTCGACTAATTAGAAAGCATGCAGATCTACATGAATGCGGCTCCTTTTACTTTCAGAAAATAAACTAAGAAGCCAGCGGTGTTTGGATTACCCAGTCGCAAAATGCTAGATGGACATATTCTACTATCTATAATCAATCAGTTACTTGTGCAGAGAACATGTGACAGTAATACTATAGCTAGAGATGGAAGTAATGATTTCCATACAATCCCTTAATGCAGTCAAAAACTGGGACTTTAGCATTAGTCCACAGTGGATCCTTATAGCTCAAGCCAAACGAAAACGCGTTTGATGCCCTGGGAAAATAATATAAAAGGCAGGACAATGATACTCCAGCCACAACCAGGAAAGGTAAGACAACACAAGTAGTGGACGAGATACTCAGAGCCATCCTGCCTTGAAACCAGGCAGCAGCAGCAGTACATCAACCAGTTGCAAAGCTCCACCCAAATCACCTAATGATAATAAATTGGGGTGGGTGGGCAAAGATATCCAGTGACGAGGAGCTAAAGTAGATGGCAAAACAACTGGAGAAATCTGCGGCGGTAGAGTAAGCAACCTCACCCCACCCTACCCCCAACATAAACACAAATCCATACGACGGCGGCTGCATTGGTCACTGCGGCTACCGACATTCAGGGATGAAGCAAAATTGCACCGCGTACCGCTCTTGTATGTACGACGAGGCATGCAGACAAGGACTTTGAGACCTATTCTGTAACGAGGAGCGGCATCCCGATACACAGAATACATAAAGGTGACAAATGACCCTAAATTATGGTAAAATCATCAAAAATACTTGGAGGGGGGCAGTAAACAATGTCAAGTATAGGGGTAAAACAACTGAATGCTAGTACTTTTAGAAAAAGAAGTCAAAATTGCCTTATTGGAAATCTAAAGATAGCTCGACAAACTCATCGAACCAGGACCACTTATGATACGTGTTAGACTAGACGTTCATAATCCCAGACTACACAGCAAGCACCGTCATGGCATGGATTCCGGAAAATATCCATCCTTTGGGCTAACCGTTTACTAAGTGTTTTGACTTTGGTTTGAAAATTATTTTGTTAACGAATCTTTCAATAAGGAAATATAACTCATTCGTTTAAGACCACATAATTTTATATGGCACTCATGCCTGTTATTGTTGATCGTTATTTCGGATAAATACGTGCACTTTGTACACAAGATTCTAAAGCAATAGGCAGTATGAACATTTACAACTGTTCAGTGTGATCCTAATAATAAGATGTATCTTACAAGTGCTAGTAGGGAGCAGCCCCTATTTGATAGAGAGCAGTCTCTATTTGATAGGGAGCAGCCCCTATTTGATAGGGAGCAGTCTCTATTTGATAGGGAGCAGCCCCTATTTGATAGAGAGCAGTCTCTATGTGATAGGGAGCGGTCCCTATTTGATAGAGAGCAGTCTCTATTTGATAGGGAGCGGTCCCTATTTGATAAAGAGCAGTCTCTATTTGATAGGGAGCGGTCCCTATTTGATAAAGAGCAGTCCCTATTCGATAAATGGGCATAATTTGATTGATACTATATTTATGGCGCTTTAAAAAGTTTCCGTTGACGCTCGTAAAGTCAAACCGACTTTCTTCTTCTTTGTTGTGCCCAAACATGGCTATTCAGGTTTGTGTAAAGAAACGTCGATATTTAGTTCATTTTTACACTCGATGTATATATCAGAGTGCGTCTACACACCTTAATCCTGGAGGCAAGCGATTGCACTCAGTCAGGGTGTAGTCAGGAGCTGGTTATTTTTCTCAACCGACGATAAAATCGAGAATCGTGTCGGGGAAGGCAGCAAAATAACCAAAGTGAGGTCACATATATCAAAATATCAAGTAGTTACATCACTGTGCACGATAATTAAGTAGCTGTTACATCAAAAGTAGGAGGAGAATATAGGAATGAAAATTTGGACTTTAAATCCATAACATACAAACAGTAATTGAACCGGCAATGAGAGCAATAATATAAGGAAAGGGAAATGGCCAATAAGAAAAACTCAAAGTTTAAAAGCACATATACAGGAACAATATATAATAAAAATCCAAAATGAAGCTAATGCAGGCAGTGTTACAGGAACAATAAAAACCGAACCTGAAAACTAAAGGGAGCAAGCAAATATCAGCAGGAATCCAACAATATAAATGTTGCAACCATTAGATACTAATAAACCTAACAAGCAGCAAAAACACACTTATCTGAGACGCCACCTAACTGTATCAAAGAGCAAAAGAAAATCCACCTAAATATTCCTGGATTATCAAGAAGCAATTGCAAGCAATGGCAATATGTCATTTTGTTGAGGGCACTATGCGAGCATAGAATAACACTCCACTCTCTGATTATGAAATAATTAAAACAAAAGCAGGAAATAAACTGATCATAGCAGTAAACATATACGACCCAAGTAGGGACCAGATCATTAAAGGGGACAAACACCATAACCTGCAAAATTTTATTCTAAATATATCAAGTTATCAATTTTAAAGAAAAGAAACGATGACATTTGGCTTGTGTAGAATATATTGAAATTTATAGTTATTACAAGACAAAACCTGCGTATTTAAAAAGAATGCTATAATATTGATTTGATTGTAAAAGAAGCCTGGCCCAAACAATAATTCATATCCTGAACATAATAGAACGTTGAAATGAATTCAGATTAAACTCTGTCCTTGTTTCCTCAACTAGACTTAGTAATGGAAAAGGCCTGCTTTAATCAAATTAATAAGCTGGTTCAATAGTTCAGCAACGGACAACGAACAACGTTACTGCCTCACAATTCAATCAATAAACCCTTATTAATTGCGTTGTGATACTTGGAACAAAGCAACTGATAGTCAGTCTAGAAAATTAGTTGGGTTGAAAGTTCAGAACGTGAATGACCACTTGCAACTAGAAGGTTATAGACAATGTATGATCCAAAAGGTCGTTCACTTAGGAAAATTACTGAGAATGCACACTCTTTCTCTCTTTCTCTCCCTTCCCCTCTAAACTTGATAAAAGGTTAAAGCTGTCCTTGACTATCACGCAAGAACACGCGTGATTTGTAGAACATAGGCATAGTTCATTAGACAGACCTCTCTGACTTTGAATGAAAACGTGGTATACTGATGATCACCAGCTTCCAAGATATACAAAAGGGCTGTGGGCTGGTGATTTTCAGTGAGACTTCAAGCTTTAGAGAGTGTTGTGTCTATTTCTTACGGTGCGACTTCAAGCCTCAGAGAGAGAGAGAGAGAGATGTGTTTATTTCTTACAGCGATCCCACCTCTTCGCAGCCGAGCTTATTCCCACAAGATGCAACCTAGGTGTGACCCTTATTCTTAAGAATGCCGAACTTTCTTCCTTCTCGTAACCAGGCACGAGAAGAAGGTTAGGTTAGAAATAACTACTAACAAGCTCAATTTTCCAACAGAGCAAGCAGACTCTTACATAACATCTAATTGAAAATTTATAGCATACTAAATAGAAGGATATGCAGTAGTTTGTGTATATAATCTATCCTGACTATTTTTTCTTTGCATTTATTGTATTTACACAAACATTTAATAATAAAAATGAGTTGACTTCCGAGATCAAATGGAAAGAACCTACTCGTCAAGTTGTTGTCTCCCTTTCATGCAAGCAGGATGTGACGTCATTTGAGACGATTCCCGTACAACAGGCATATAAATACTCAGTGTCAAGTAGAAACGATGTTTCAATGCGCAGCTCTGAATTGTGTGAATAAAAGCAGTTCCCGACAAATATTTTTTCTTCACATTTCTATAGGACCCTAAAGGGTGATTTGTATGGGCGATCAAATTAAAGAGAGAAGGGATTTATGACCGAGACATTTCGAGCATGAAAGTTTTTCAAAAGACCAGAGACTCTTCAAACTATTGGGTCTGTGCCAAGACGTTAGCGTTTGAAGCCTGATGCAGCGCCGACTCTTTTTTTAAAAATATTTTTCTACTCTGATAACAAAACAGAAGACGGGAAGCACGCCGGCGAGTCGTAGTCGACATAGGCCAGGGAGCATCACATGAGTCTGCAGTTTTATCAATAAAGCACGACGAAATTTCTGACTACATGAAATTTCGTCGTGGTTTTTGGATAAAACTGCAGACTCCTGTGGGAACATTAAGGACTCAATAATTCAGGAGCACCGTCAACGTGTCAATACCTGAACGTGTAATTGCAGCCAATAAAGTTTAAAACCGCAGTAGCTTCTGATATTTTATTTTGCCATTATACACATACATTCACACATATTTCTAGAACTGTCATACACTTTCAGATTCATCAGTCAGAAGCGAGAATGCATGAATCATGTGAAGGTTTCATATGAGAAGGTCTTGCGAATTGTGCTCACTACACATGATGGTAATATTTATATTTTTTTTTACCTAGTATATTCTACACCCGACGGAAAAATCGTCTATATGATATGTGTCGGTAGAGTCTAAAAGGACAAAATAATTTACTGAATAGTATAGTTATTACACATAATTTCACAACAATTAAATCACTTTATACATGGCTATGTGGTATTTATTTTTTAACAGATTGGTTGATGAAGCCTTGGAAGAGGTGGGGGTGTAACATGTGCTCTCTCTCTCTCTCTCTCTCTCTCTCTCTCTCTCTCTCTCTCACACACACACACACACACACACATTTTCTCTTCCGAGAGTCACTGAGATTGGCAACAAATATTCCATTCTTGGTTGGACATTGGAACACATTTACTACACAAGCACCTGAGTGGAAAAAAGGCTAAAATTATTTGAAAAAACTGTTGCCTGTTTGATATTTTAAATGTCAATTTCTTTGACAAACATTCATCCAATTATGAAATGTACAAGTCCATATCAATAGATGTTGGATTAATCCAGGCTATAGAAAGTGAAAACCAATTTCCAGCCTACCCCCCCCAAAAAAAAAAACAAAAACTGGCAAGAAACTCTGATCTGTAATATTAATTTGTTTTGACTTAAAAGAAAATGAAAAGAAAAAAGAAGAATTAATGAAACAAAAAATTTAATTGTGAAAGAAATCGTAATCGGTAGATAATTATAGTCCTCTCCCTACCCGGTTTATTGCTTAGATTTTGTACTGCTATTTAGTTTGGTATTTAAAATTAAAGGTAGTTTATAATCATCGTCATTGTCAGAACCTGACGATTCCTGTACATCTTTGTCACACGAATTTGTCTCGGGTTCATACATATAAGGTTCAATGTTCATGAAATATTCTACTTCTGGATTGTCATCCATATCACTGACAGTCGACATAATTTAAACATTCAAATTACAGCCAACTCATAGAATGATTGACTGTATTATCATAGGAGTCTGCAGTTTTATCAATAAAGCACGACGAAATTTCTGACTACATGAAATTACCGTAACAGTAATATAAAATAATTTTTTTTATAATACCGTTAGGTGATTTCATGTAGTCAAAAATGTCGTCGTGCTTTATTGATAAAACTGTAGACTCCTGTGCTATTATCAACAATGCCAGTGTGTACAGTGTCTCAAATGACGTCACATCCGCTAATTGTTCAGGGGGAGGGTAGTGCGTTATAATACATTCCTTGACCATCCAAATTAAATACATAGGGTGGTAACAAGCCTATACCACCTTGATCCCATTTAATTGCACAAAGCAGTAACTAATTTAAATCAGCACTTTATAATAGCTATAAATAAAAGAGTGATGTGTCTACAAAATTATGTCATCTAAAGAAAAGAACTCTTGGACTAAGCCACATTTGCAGTCTATATTAACCTCTTCTAACCGATCACATATAACCTTGCTAAAGTACACAAGTACAAAATCTGGTTTCAGAATTCTTTGAAAACAAAATTATTAAATAAGGTGCAAAGCATCAACCAATGCGGCAAATAAAATCTAAATCAAAATCCCAACCTTGTCCGTACATACACACACAGTACACACAGTAGAACGTATAATATCCGAACACGACCAATTGAATATCAATCAGTCATTGGTTCCATTTATTAGTCTTTGACTAAAACAGCACAGCAGCACTCAAAAACAGGACAGAGATGGAATTAATGATTCCCGCGCAGGTCTTGAAGACAGCCATATGATTAGGCCTTATTATTGCTTCAGGGTGGAGTCTAATGGCAAAAGCGAGTAGAACCACAATTCTATTAATACGGGAGGAGAACTCACACGAAGGTAACTGGAGAAGCAGCTCTCAAAAAAAGATCGGGCCAGGGATGAAGAATGCAGGTACAATAGAGAGAACGAAATGTACATGTCCGACTGTCACCTTGCGCTCTGGTCATCAATTCCTTCACCTGCAAGACAAATACCAACGCTAGTCTCAAATTCTGAAGCTGGGACACAATCCCCAAGGCCATTGACAGTGAGTACAACTTAATAAAATGAGAAGAAAAACAACAGAAAGAAAAAGATACTCAAGAATCTACTAGATGGCAAGAGGCAAGAGGCACAGAAGAATCAAGCTACATAATCAGCAGCGAAAAATACCCACCTCATTCTGGAGGTAAAACAAGGGACCAGCGCTAGCACAGATAAAAGACAGTTGTTACAAAAAATAGCAGTCAATAATATCGCAAAGACAACTGCGTACGTCTGTGAACACGCTGTAGAGTATGGAATAGGAGGATTACTAGATGACAGAACAACAAAATACCAGGGACACCAGGGCAGTCATTGCAGCCCACAGTCTGTTTGAAAAAAGATTTAAAACCAACCTTTCTCCGAACATATTTCAGCAGAAAGTACCCTTAGTGACACTGATTGCGAATGAGCTGTTTGGACTATACAGGTCCATCCGATCCTGATTTGGCTACATATGGACGATCTAGTGATAGTCGACTTCATCATACCAAACAGTACACAGGGGTGGACCATGCATATGTTTATGCCGCTTTAATATATGAGGTCTGTTCCTGCATTCAGAGCTTAGACTTCAGCACTTTGAAGAGCTACTAAACCAAAATTGCCTATAATGCCAAGCCTTTTTCACTTTGGATATAAAAGTATTTCCGACAAAATATTCAACTTTGAATCGAAAAGATCATTCCATTAGTATCTAATTGAGGCTACAAACATTAATGAGTCATTTAGACCCGGTTTCATTTCCGTTATTTCAAAAAATGTATCTACACTATGTAGAGAAAATTCTAAAATAATAGGAGTCGATAATTTCTAACTTGTGATCTTAAGTGCTATATGGGGCTTACAACCAGTTGGCTCTAGGTAACAGCCCGAAATTGGATATGTGAACTGAATTTGATTGTTATCACATCTATTGCGTTTTATTGATTATCCCATGATGATTGATGACTACAGCCGGACTTATCCTCTTTTTAATTGACCATAAATATCAGTTAAGAAGTTTGCAGTGCGAGCAATAATTCAAAATATCGGCTTGTTTCATTCATTGTAAAATTAGTTTATGGCGTCACACTAATCCACGATTTACATGCTTTGCAAGTAGTAGGGATGTAAACTCGTTTAGTGATGGCTCATGTTTCCCATTTATTAAAAAGTCGGCAACTTATTGTATCATAATTAATAATGAGTAGTGTCATTGGATGCTAATGGTCAGTACAAGACACATGGTAAACGATCGTATTTGATAGAGAGGGCGCAGAACCGCATGGAATGGGCGAAGAGATGGAATGCTACGACCACAAGAGGCACCCCATGAAAGACATAACCTCTCTAACAATCGCTAAAGAGTTTTTTTTAGAGAAATGGCTATAGATTAAAACAGCGTGGGCGAAGAAAAAGAAGCTCGAAGAGCAGGAGAAGTCAAAAAGGGAGAAGCAGTAGATGAAAAGCGAATGCCTCAATTTTTGTCTTTTTGAATAAATACTACACCAACCCAAAAATCACTTGCATGAAAACACGATTTAAATTTGACATTTTTCAAACCGAGGCTCCAAGTTGCCGAGTTGTCTAAAGCGCTGACCGTTACGGATCACTGCCATCTCACCTCTGTCTGCGTGAGTTCGAGTCCAGACTCGGCTAACGTGGGTAAGTGAGAAAGCCTGCCAGTAGCTTCTCGTGGGTCGGTGGTTCTTCCCTGGGTTTTCCAGGGTTCTTCCTCCACCATTAATACTGGCCGCCATGTATAGCCTATCTTGTGCTGAAAAATGACGTTAAACCCTACAACAACAACAACAACAACAACAACAACAACATTTTTCAAACCAATAACGCTAAGTTCTCCAAATCACTTAATTGGTCAGAGGTAGCAATTATGGAAAAGAGGAACAAACTTTCCAATAATATTGAGTCAGACCCAAAACATCTGAACAACTGCATTTTCCGGATAGGAACAGGGAACTAAGATAGCCTCGACCTTAAATTTTATAGGTTGAACTTGACAATGTGACTTTTCCAGCTGTCGTTCTAAAATAGGATGTCATCGCTTTAAGCATCACAATTATCTAGGACAGATGCAATCATGTTCATTAGCCCCGATCTTAGCTTCTATCAGTTGGCCAATATAAGTGAGTCAAGATCGTGTTATATGTCGTAATAATCACTATATGTCAAACCAAAGGAGTTTCATGGGCCACACTAAGGATTTCCTGTCTGTATTTTTTTGAAACTGCAGTTTGATAGTTCACTGACCCGTCACTAGCAGTGGTGGTCTCCATTTTCACATAAGAATCCAAAACGAACAAACATATGCTTCAGAGGATTCAGTTCTCCTAACGTCCCTTTGAAATAAATAAGAGATGTCAGGATCTTTTCCCTGTTTGACAAGTGATTGTTGTTTGTCACCCTGATTAGAATAAAGAGAACGAGTTGTTAAAAGAGGATCACTCTTATAAATACCCTTTGAATTATCCAAACATGGTACGAAAGTGACCTCATCAAAACACCTGACAAGTTTATGTGCCAGCTAAAGGAATAGTTTCCTAATCAACATCATTCTCAAGAGCTTTCTTTGCCATAGCTCTAGTAGCTGTTCAAGCTTGGTGTGAATCAGGAAATTCTTTTTCAATAGGAACAACTTTCTGATCCAAAGATCCAAAAAAGGTTTGTCAGTTACAAGTGGATTAACCGCAATCGTATTTCCAGCCATATCATTGCCCAGCAACAAATGAATGCCCTCAATGGCTAAAGAATATACAGTTCCGACTGTCACGAGTCATGAGACTAAGTCTGATGACAAATTTACACAATGGAGAAGAACGTTAACAAAGCAGCGCTCTATTCTCTGAATCAGAACACTCTCATTAAAAGAAGACTTCTCAGCAAAGGTAAAAGTGCCTGATAATGAAAGACTCTGAGAAGCTCATGTGTATGCCTTACAATTTTAATAGGGATGGTATTGGCCGAATAACCCATCTGTCACATAGAACCCTTCGACACGAATGTTGTAATAAGTCTGTCTTAATTTTGTTGCTTATTTTCATTTTGTATCAATCAGAAATAATGTGTCCTTCTTGTCAATAGGTACACGCAGGAAGAGACAATTATGACTAATCTTATCAGAAACATGATTTCTAAAGATGTGCCCGAATGAAATTTGGAAGGATTCGTATTAGGCTGAAATACGTTTGACCACAAGACTGCAGAGTAGAAGAGTTACTGACAAAATAAAATTTATGAGCAAAGGAATACTCGTCTACAGCATGAGTAGCATTTTCTAAAGTTTTGATCTTATTCTAATCAAGATAAGTCGATAACTCACTATGGACGCAGTTCTTGAATTCTTCAACTAATGGTAGTTGTCATAGATTTTCGTAATCTTTATTATTAACCTTTTCAGAAGAAAATCGTCTATCAAATTGTCGTGCCTTTTTCCCTAAAAATTCGATGTAGGTCTGATCAATTGAATTTTTACAATTTTTTGAACCTTGTCGAGAGCTTTATTAGCAATTACACATTGTAATAATAAGGTCCAGTGCTCTCTTGGCAGTTTCAAACTTTAAAATCAGCAGTTTTCTCAGAATGAACGAAATATTGTTCTACATCTTTTTCCTGAAAAGGGGTTACTGACTGGATATTTCTGAAAACATAAAAATGTCGGATTGCGCTCTACTTGCAAAAAAAAATTGTTTTAATTTAAATTAAAATTCCTCTTTTTTTCCTTCAATGATTACTGGGTGGGGATGGATAAAAACATAACTCATTTGGAAGGATCTTTCAGTGCTGATGAAAATATGTGTTTTTATAATACAATTTTTATTGTCGGTGAGTGTTTTTGAATATGTGTTTTTACAATACAATTTTCATTGTCGGTGAGTGTTTCTACAAACGATTGAAGATAATTAAGTAAGGTTTTCCTATAGAATTTGTGTTCTTTATTTATAAAGGTTGTTTGATCAGTGATAAAGTTTTATATACTTAAAAATGTCCAGATCTGTGGCCCTTTTTGTTTTCTTCAAGAAAGTGTGTATAACACTGACACATTTATTAAGAGTTTTTTTTAAAAAATAAAATTGTGATAACCAAAATATTTTCTCATATATATTGAGAGTCACTGGCCCACGGCTTTTCTTGTTGTTTGGCTTAAATTTGACGGGCAGAGATTTTTCTCGAACACCTTTGAAGGCCAGAAGGATTTATTGCCCGGAGATTTGGCGTTGAAGTCATCTTAATTTGAAAAACATTGAATGAAAAAAGTCAAGGCATTTTGATGACCATTGACCTGAATTTCATATTTACTTTGTGAAGGCCATGTTAGTATATGGAACAGGGTTTGTGTAATACATAAAATACTTCATTGTACTCTTAAAAACCTTTTTATTCAAATTTATCGAAAGCATGTCTATATCATACAGACACTTTGAAATAGGTATATGTCTATCGTATAGTGACAGGTTGGCATACTGGAACGTCTAAAGGATAACCACAATTCGAAATACAGATATGTGTATAGCATATTGGCTGTTTGGGATTCAGATATACCCATATCATATTGGCTGTTTGGGATTCAGATATACCCATAGCATATTAGCTGTTTGGGATTCAGATATGCCCATAGCATATTGACAGCTTGAAATACAGAGATGTTTACAGCATATTGACAGTTTGAAAAACAGAAATGTGTTTAGCATATTGGCAGTTTGGAATACATATATTGTATAGCATATTGACAGTTTGGGATACATATATTCTATAACATATTGACAGTTTAAATCACCTACATGTTTACAGCAAAATGAAAGCTTGAAATATATACATGTCTATAGCATATGGACAGTTTGAACTATCGACATGTCTGTAGTATACCATCAGTTTGACAATACTCTAACCTTGAAGTCCAGCAATGCTTCAAGATTATATATTGCGTTGTTATGTGTAATGTAAATAATCGTAGAATGGAAAGTATATTTGTTAATTTATCTCTGGCTCTCAGTCCTATCAAATATGTTGATATGGCAAGGGATAGCAATGCTTTCAAATGTTCTGAGGTATAGAATGGTATATCAAACACACTTCAATAGCTTCCCTAAAATTTATTCTTGGCTAACTTTCCAACTAAAGCAGTTGACATGAGTAAATGTATTAAAAGAGTTATAAAGGTAATTGAATGACATACATTGCATCGACAGTAATTTGTAATAAAAGAATAGTGATTGTTTCTTTATAAATCTAATTTGGTTGTACAAAATGTATTAACAAACATTACTGATCAGAAAAGACTTAATGTAAAAATATAAGTGCAGTTCTCGTTGTTAAATTCTTTTTTTGTATTTAATTTATAATGTGTGTTTTTGACTTTTGTCCGTAATTGAAAGTTGTGTCTAACTTATGTTTCTCAGGATTCTGAAAAGTAAACAAGATGTTTGATAAAATTTAAGTTCAAGTTATAACCTTAATTACTAACCTACAAAATTTTGGAAATGTACTTGTTGACAATTTGGTGACATTTCAGAATTGCAGAACAATCAATTGCCTCACAGGTCAAGTGGAGTTGACATTTACAGAGATAATTATTCATTCCTGTTTCATATCACGTTTTCAAAATCTATGATGAGAGTTTATTATTTTGTTCAGATATACTTTTTTAACAAGTATTTATCTAAGAATATTTATTGGAATTGCAAAGTATTTATTGATGGACTTTTGGACTATAGAAGTATGAGAACTCATTCAAGACTAATGGTGCATCAGCACAGTCCATATTTTTAAAATTCGTGCAAAAATACCAAACTTTAAGACGCAATATTTTAATAGGACGTTTAGGATCATTTGGAATTTAATTCACAATACTCTAAGTGCCTCTTAAATTATCACTTTGAAAATATAAAAATAAATTATTTGTTGATTGTACTAATATTGTTGGCTTCACTTCTTTCTGTTAAGTAAAGACCACAGAGTCAGAACAAAATAATTTAGTAATGGTAAGGAACATTATCTGCTGTGGAAATTATTTTGTCAAGAACACCTATCAATGTACATTAATGGGCCTGGATATAATATCAAACAATACAATGAAGATATATATATATATATATATATATATATATATATATATATATATATATATATATATATATATATATATATATATATTGAATAGATTAGTGAATTAAAGATATTAGGTAATACGAGTCCATGCTCTTAAAATAAGAAACAAAAACGTTTGAAGATCAATAATCTTTGTACAATTAACAAACGACTTATTTCCTTAGAATGCAAAGTGAAAATTAGAGAGAATTTACAGTACTGCAAATTAAATCCCAAAATAATTTTAGAATTCTGATTAAATTCAATGGATCTCCAAAATTAAATCTAGCGCTCAAGGTCTTGATATGATTGTGGTAGCCTGAATTGTGCTGTTGTACCAGCAGTGCTTTGTTGAAACAAGACTATAATTCCAGGTTTGAGTTCACTATCGTTCCCAGTAAATGTCTCCGTCTAAAAGAATTGTTTTTTAATCAGCACTGTAATTTAAGGGGGGAAAATAACTGAATTCAATTATTTGAAGGCATACATTTCTGCACAAATGAACTTTTGGACACAATAATAATACAAAATTGACTCTACTTGATCTTACAGAACAAATAAATAACTTTTTCAGTTCCAAGATTATAGTTCTCTACTTGACCTTAGGCCATAATTAGCATTTTTAAAACAAAAATAAACATATTAGCTGATGTGAAAACAACATCTAAAAACTTTTAAGTGTTTAAAAAAATAATATGCTAGCTATATTTAAAAGGTTGTAACTAAAATTATAATATAACATGGACTATATAAGATACTCCACGACAATTGTAGTGGAGTTCCAACAACGTAGACTCAGACCCAAATAAACATGTTTACTTCTTTTCATAATGATCCTGATATTAAACCCATATTCATAGAGAATATGTTTGCTTTGATTTAGTTGTTTACAGAAAAATGTAAAAAAAAAAATAATAATTCAGTTCAAGTAGAAAAAGACTCTGATTTTTAACAAAGTTAAGTTACTCATAAAATGCACAGATATGTTTTAAAAATAAATTCCTAACAATTATATATATATATATATATATATATATATATATATATATATATATATATATATATATATATATATATATATATATATATATATATATATATATATATATATATATGCTGCAAAACCACAAGCGACAAAATATTTCCATTTTACGATTGGTATGCTCCTTTTATCTATTCAAAAAACATTGATGTTCTCTTTATTACATAGCTTTAAAGGTAAATACCTTCCATTACGATGGATTTGTTTCTCCAGTATGTATCAATCATATTAACAGCTCCATTATTACATCAAATAAAAGAAGTTCCGAAATTTTACAATAATATTAAGACAGCGACATAATACATCCTTATCTTAGTTTGCGTATACGGATTCAAATTGAAGTGTTAAGTCAAAAATAAAGAGCTTTATATTATTGGTAAAAGACTTCTTGCTCTGATTGACGTGGTAAACATTGCTGGGGTAGAATGCTACAGTACATTACAGAACTCCGACAAACTTTTAGAGCGGAGCATCATAAAACAATATATTTGAATGATTGTGAGTTAACTTGCGAGGGTCATGGCTGCTATTTGTGTTTATTTTTTTTTGTATTCGTAAGTAAGCTTTTTTGTGCTGTCAGGCTGGCACTTTATCTCATTATTGAAACTGCACCCAAATTCGATTGTCGTTTAATTTTTAGACATGAATTTATTGCGAAGACACTTAAAATCAGTACTTAAATAATGGTAATCAAGACTTTTTCTTAACAATAAGAACCGTTTGTCTTCAATATAATCAGGTGGCTTACAAAGGATATCGAAAAGCATTATGTCATGTAGGATATTGAATAGCAATATGCCATGTAAGTTATCGAACAGCAATAGGTCATATCATGGAATAATAATAGGCCACGTATGCCATCGAATAACATAGACCATGTAGGATATTGAATAGCAATAGGCCATGTAGATTATCAAATAGCAATAGGCCATGTAGGTTATCGAATAGCAATAGACCATGAAGGATATTGAATAGCAATAGACAATGTAGGTTATCGAATAACAATAGGCAATGTATGCTATCGAATAGCAATAGGCCATGTAGAATGTTGATTAGCAATAGGCCATGCAGGTTATCGCATATCAATAGGCTATTATATGGAATAACAATAGGCTATGTATGTTATCGAATAGCAATAGACCATATAGGATATTGAATAGCAATATGCCATGTAGGTTATCGAACAGCAATAGGCCATAATGTGGAATAACAATAGACCATGTATGTTATCGAATAGCAATAGACCATATAGGATATTGAATAACAATAGGCCATGTAGGTTATCGAATAACAATAGGCCATGCAGGTTATCGAATAGCAAAAGACCATGTAGGATATTGAATAGCAATAGGCCATGTAGGTCATCGAATAACAATAGGCCATGTATGTTATCGAACAGCAATAGACCATGTAGAATATTGAGTAGCAATAGGCCATGCAGATTATCTCATATCAATAGGCCATAACATGGAATAACAATAGGCCATGTATGTTATCGAATAGCAATAGACCATGTAGGATAATGAGTAGTAATATGCCATGCAGGTTATCCAACAGCAATAGGCCATAATATGGAATAACAATAGGCCATGCATGTTATCGAATAGCAATAGACCATATAGGATATTGAATAGCAGTAGGCCATGTAGGTTATCGAATAACAATAGGCCATGCAGGTTATCGAATAGCAAAAGACCATGTAGGATATTGAATAGCAATAGGCCATGTAGGTTATCGAATAACAATAGGCCATGTATGTTATCGAATAGCAATAGACCATGTAGAATATTGAGTAGCAATAGACCATGCAGATTATCGCATATCAATAGGCCATAACATGGAATAGCAATAGGCCATGTATGTTATCGAATAGCAATAGACCATGTAGGATAATGAGTAGTAATATGCCATGCAGGTTATCGAACAGCAATAGGCCATAATATGGAATAACAATAGGCCATGCATGTTATCGAATGGCAATAGACCATGTAGAATATTGAGTAGCAATAGGCCATGCAGGTTATCGCATATGAATAGGCCATAATATGGAATAATAATAGGCCATGTATGTTATCGAATAGCAATAGACTATGTAGGATAATGAGTAATAATATGCCATGCAGGTTTTCGAATAACGAAAGGCCATGTAAATTATCGAATAGTAATAGACCATGTAGGATATTGACTAGCAATAGACAATGTAGGTTATTGATTAACACTAGGCCATGTAGGTTATCGAATAGCAATAGTTCATATAGGATATTGAAAAGCAATAGCCATGTAGGTCATCGAATATCAATAGACTATACTATGGAATAACAATAGACCATGTAGGTTATCGAATAGCAATAGGCCATATAGATTATCGAATGGCAATAGGCCATGTAGTTTCAGTCGCTGACAATATACATGATTCACTTTGAATTATGTATTATTATTTTGAATTATATATAAGAGTTAATACTGAAAACCTGCATTTGATTTTTGTGAATCTATTCTTTATAGTGCCTTTTCATCCAGATTATATAAATGTATTCTGGAAGACGAAACGTTTTTTTTTTACATTTGTTAATATCTATTTATCCTCATAGTGGTGGGTAGAGGGAGACAAAAAGAGACCTAAATAGGGAATTACAGGTCGGAAGAACATGCATTAGGGCAGATATACATTCTAAAAGGAAATAGGCAGTTTCAAAGTGATATCGCCACTGTTGTAACCACTGCAGCGACATCACATTTCTCCCATTGGTATATATCAGTATGTCATTCAAAATATATTATTAAGTTTCATTCAATGCAAAGAATATGTACACACATAAATAAATTGATCTCCACCTCAAATTAACATTAAATTTAATCACATCATCATTTCGATAACAAAATGTAGTCTAACGAATAATAATGATAATTATTCGTTGCATTACTTTAAAAAAAGTGGATAAAAAAATATTTTAAAAAATCCAGACTAAGTGTTACATCAAGTCGATTGGTCTTCAGTTGATAAAGTGATGTTTACTTATTAGAGAAGACGCATACTTTGGAAAAAGAACAAATTTGATACATGTATGTAGCAGAAACTATTTTGTGCAGTTGAAGACCCTTTTTAATTTATGGGCGGTTCTTCAGCTTCCATAACTGGCTTAAGGGCAGTGGAATGTTTTTGCATACTTGCGGAAATATTCTTCAATTGTTTTGAAATATTCTCAACAGCGTCCGCTATCATTTCTACCTTATTATTAAGTGTTTCTTGTTTCTTTTCCTCTAAAATTGCTGCTTCTTCATCCAACAATTTATCTTTCCGAAGGATTCCTTTGCCGGTCTCAGCCAACATTTTTTTAGCCTCGGGATATTCCTTTAAAGCATCCCAAAGGTTTTGTTTGGAAAGACAGAATAAATCAGAATATCCAACACTTTTCACACTAGCTGTCCGTCGATTTCCGGTCTTGTTTCCGGCTATGTTCAGAATACTCACTTCCCCAAATACAGAACCAGCTGACAGAGTCGCAAATGTTTTTTTGCCATCCTCTGAAACAACTTTAAGTCGACCTCTTTTGACAATGTACATTTCTTTTCCAATATCGCCTTTACGACAGATGAAGTCTCCAGGACTAAACACTTGCAATCGCAATTTCAAGACAAGTTCAACTAATAAACCAGGCTCACAATCTTGGAAAATGGCGACTTTTCGTAAAGTTTCCATATGTACATGTATTGCAATCTCAGCTCGTAGTTTTTCCGGAAGACAAGCCAAAGCTTCCTGGTCTTCGGTGGATTGTTTGTTGCTCCATGTGTAGTCAAACCACTTGACAACTCTATTCTGCAGCTCTTCGTCAATTTGCCTCAGTTCCATATATCGTTTGACGCTGTCCACTTGGTTCTGAAACTCTGTCCTTGCTGCATTTACTTGATTTATCATGGCTCCAATATTGCCAAAGACTGTCGCGAATAGGAGCACACCAAGCAAATTACAGGCAATACAGAAGATGTGCTCCGCAGAAGTCTCAGGATTAAGATTTGATCCAATGGTGGTAAGTGTAAGTAATGCCCAGTAGAAACATGAAAGATACGCTGTCCAGAATCCCGGATCTCCGTGGTAAACCCATCCGTCCGACCCGAAGCCGATAGCCTGACTGATGACATAATATATACACGAAGCCCAGTGTGTAAATATGCATACACCCATGAAAAGGAAAACCACCCTCATCAAATTAGGATAGGATGTGTGCGTTTCTGCCATGTGGAAGAATGGAAGCAGCCTGAATAACTTGAACAGACGGTTGAATCGAAGAAGCGACTGGATTCCAGCCAAGAAGTAGAAAAATTCAAAAGGCAACACACAGAATATATCAATAAAAAAACCTGATGACTTAATGTACTTCATTCTCAAATGTTTTATATCACGTACTAGTAATCCTTGCTCAAGAAACCCTGCAATGCAAAAACAGACGAATATGTATATTGTTATATAGATATTTAATATTATATCTGTGATGGAAATCTATTATTAAATATGGATAGGATATTCAGTATTTAATCTGCATTGGAAACTTATTATTAAATCTGAATAAGAAGTTTACTATTAAATTTGCAGTGTGTTTGTGCGTGTGTGTTTTGGATTATTAACTTATCTTTAGCAATTGTTTAGTCATATTGATATGATGTCTGCAGGGCGGCATTTTATAATGATGTCTAGCACTGGGGCATCACGCCACAGACATTATCCTGACACCAGGCCGACCTGTCCTAACACTAACCTCTTAATACTGAGCACCATGCGAGACAGGTGTTAGTACCATTTTTGTAAGTCTTTGGCATGACTAGTCTGGGGTTCGAACAAACGACATCCCGCATCCCGATGCGGACGGTCTAACCACTTAGGCCACCGGAGCGGTCCAATCAGTATTGTAATTTGCTATTAAATCTGTATTGGAAATAAAATGTTAAATCTATTGTAATTTATTATTAAATCTTTATTCGAAATATAATATTAAATCTAGGTTTGATATTTAATATTAACTCTGTATTGGAATCTGTTAAGATGCCCAAATAATGATTTGAATAAATAAGAACTATTAAACATTAATCAACATTAAAGTAAATAATTTGCTGGATGGAAACGTACTGTCAATGAACATAAGCTGTACATATTCCATTCATATTAATTACGACTGCACTGCTTATTAACATTATATATATATATATATATATATATATATATATATATATATATATATATATATATATATATATATATATATATATATATATCTATATGCATGGTCTTTCATCAAAATTCTTTTAAATTATCATCACCTCCCTCTGTACATCATAACGGCAATGCTCTTACATATGTCGACAGTTATATGTATTTGGGCCATATTTTGAAATCCAATCAGTCACACACACACACACACACACACACATACACACACACACACACATATATATATATATATATATATATATATATATATATATATATATATATATATATATATATATATATATGTATGTATGTATGTATGTGTGTGTGTGTTCTTTTATGTTTACAATGTTTAAATCTATATCCGTATTTTAATTTAGATGTATGGCCTATGGAGTCTCAAAAAAGAATTCTTATCTTATCTTATGTGTGTGTGTGTGTGTGTGTGTGTGTGTGTGTGTGTGTGTGTTTAACCTATGACTTCCATGAAAGCTTTCCTAACGATATAACCACCTTGATTGCCCCCCACCAAACGTATATTTCAATTCACCACACGGTAGACACTGGGGTTAGCTTGCTGCTCACGTTCTTTCTATGAATCTTGAATTAGAGAGTACGACCGTGTTCGTATTGTTAGTTGTTGGACGTGTTTTACATTGAACACAATTTGAACCCATACATATCAGTTTGAACCTGATACATAATCAATTTGCAAAGAACCACATATCATCAAAGACTTCTCAGTACGTAACTATCTCAGCTGAAAAGGGACGGGTTTTCCAAATTATATAAGCGCTATAACCACTGAGCCCTGAGGATGAAAAAAACCCCTACTGATGTTCACCTTGATTATATTTATTAGCATCATCAGCAGATGATCAACAGTGTTGCAATATGCTTCGCTATTTTAACAACGCGGCCAACGATATTGGCGCGTACGAAGACTATCAAGTAAATTTTATCACAGGAGTCTGCAGTTTTATCAGTAAAGCACGACGCAATTTCTGACTACATGAAATCACCTTAACGGTATTATACAATAATAAAGGAATGCAAATCGACTACAACCCTCCGCTCGATTCGAATTTTCTCACGCGTCTTTTATCCCTTCAGAATCGCACGAAGACTGAAAAACTACACACATGCATTAGAAAAAAACTAAAAAAAAAACAAAAAAAAAAAAAACAGTAACGTACCATCTCATCACTCTCGGACGACCATTGCATGAATCCAATCCGGCGAATTAACCTTTATTTTCACCATTACGGTCACAATACTGATATAAAGTAAAACATTGTAAACATAAAAGAACACACACACACACACACACACACACACACACACATATATATATATATATATATATATATATATATATATATATATATATATATATATATATATATAGATATATATATATATATATATATATATATATATATATACAAATACATACATACATATACATATATATACATACACATACACACATATACATACACACATATATATACTTACACAGACATATACACATACATACATACATATATCATATGTACAAGGATAGCTGCATTGAATAAGGAAATTACCCCTGCAACTTCTTTAAAACCCTCTAATGCGATCACAAAAAATATATTCCAATAAAACGTGAATCTTCTTCTCAACCAGTACTAGGTAATGTTGCAGTTATATATTTAAATGAACCTGACAGAAAAGAGCAACTGATCCTATTTGGAGTGTGACCACACCCACAATATTCAGCGTGGTAAGGTCCACAGGTAGAACTGCATTCCACAGATCATATTCAACAGCTTCTCAGCGTGGGTTTGTACGCGAACAATTACAAATAATTCCTGCGGATACGCAATTACCACCAAGCTCACTTTTATAACCTAGCTACCCGACGCCGATTACATTCAAAACAGGTCAGCATCACATTTTCGCGCGTGTGACCAAGACTACTATTAATTCTATCAACGGTAAATTGTCTTGGGTTAATTCTCGAATGCTGCCACAACATTATTGCACAACGATTAGTTTGTTGTTGTTTTATCGTTATAATAAATTCAGCATCTATATCAAAATCGCGATTTTTTTTGTCATACTCCTTATAGCTGGCTAATTTGTTTTATTGATATCGACTTTGTTAGTGATTTCTTTTGTTATTACGCAATTCACGATAACCCGCTTCAGTTGAGATATTCTTCTGACTCTGACTCTAGACACTGCAAGATAAACTAAATTTGACAACTCAATACGATCATCGACGATCCAGATATTAGTATTAGAGATAGCTAGTCCTGGTGATGAGTAAATTGCTATAGCGTATCCTAATGTCCACGGCGATTTATCCATGTTTAACGAGCTATCAACAACATCAGCACCGACTAAAATAATATCATTTAGCACAATATTTGTTTTTATTCCTCCACCAAGAATCTCAGCATCAACATTTTTTTGTCTAGTATCTGCTGGACAATAACATAAATGTACAAGCAGATTTGAAAATATTTCCTTATGTAACGCAAATAATTTCACATGCAATTCATCTCGAACTATTTTTCTACTCGCAACTATCAAATCAGCAGGTCACCATAAGGTCAAAAAATCATTCATAGACGTTTCTGGAATTACCTTACGCATTATTTCACACTGTATTTTATCTGGTTGTAGTCTTTTTAACTTTTAAAACTCTTTCAACGGTTAATCAATAGCTCTTTAGTCATCATTTATTTCTTCATAATAATCTACAGATGTTTTCACACACTCATGTGGAGACGATCCAGTAAAGGGTGGCGGTTGAACATGATTGCCACACATTATCACAGCAATATTTTTAGTAACAGCCACTCAAGAAACATTTTTAGTACCACTAGCGATACCGTGCATATCTCGTCCCAGATAATAATTTTAGGAATGCATTTTCGTCCATTCGTGATGGAGTCCATGTATCTCCGCAACATGTCAAGAAACTATGATATGTACATGATTTACACCTCGTTCTTTTATTTCCAGGGCGAGTTTTTGCGTCGGTGTCAAAACTATTATATCTGAACTATTTCTCATAAATAAGTTAATTGCACGAGTTGTTTTATTCGAACCTCTACTCCCATTAAGATAAACAGTCTTATGTCTAGCCATAGGATCATATACAGATGGTGCCAATGACTTTGGTACTTTATTATTATTATTATTATTATTATTATTATTATTATTATTATTATTATTATTATTATTATTATTATTATTATTATTATTATTATTATTATTATTATTATTATTAATCCTTATTATTATTATTATTATTATTATTATTATTATTATTATTATTATTATTATTATTATTATTATTATTATTATTATTATTATAGTATGTCTCCACAATTTCAACTTTGGCATATTCAGAATAACTAAGAATATCTTCATGTTTTATTCTCCACGTTCCCCATTCACCATTACTGAGTAGCGGTTTTAACGAATCCGCATGTTTCTTGCTTATATAAAATGAATCTGTCGCGACACTAACTGCGAAACGAGGAAATATGTTTATCATCGACAATAGTTTCATCCAAACATACGCTAGCATCGAAGATCTTAAATGAGTAAACAGCCATGACTCTCCATCAGTATAGCTCTCAATAGTACCTAGTTTTGTTTCGTCCGTTAAATAAGCACTACATCGGATTATAAATGTGTTTTTCTTCGTCGTAACAGCATCTATAAAATCTAGTTCAGAATCGTCCATAATTAATCTTGTACACGATCATGTGATCATGTGATCCTCCTTTTGTACATTTACCGTTTATTTTTTCTACCGAGATAGTTTTCTCATCGTGCTAAACAAGATGAGGATTAGCATCAAATACATCAGGTTCTGTCAACCAAACTTGTTTCTTCACGCAATATGATATAATTGATTCACTTACGGGTAAAGATACTAAAACTAAAGCATCGACCATGTATATAAATAGTACTATTGGAGCATAACATTTTTTTTCTGAAAAATGTCTTAGAAGCCACGCATAAACAATCGCATAAAGATCCGAGTATAACTCGAACGACTTTATGCAGTCAAATCCGGTTAAGTCAAAATCTGGTAAGGGTTCGTTTATCGCAACCCTGGTCATATAATGCGTAGGATGTCTAAATCTCTTAGAGTATTCAGAACGTTCTCCTTATCAAAGAAAACTTCCAGTATAACACGATATCATATCAACCGATATAATCCTTGTAATCATATTTAATATTCCACAATCCACCGTGTTCGTATTCAATACAACTCCTCAAAATATCTTCAAGAAATCCCAATCTTTGTTGGTTGCCATGAGTTTCTCCCTGAGCAGCGTGATCAGCGACTGATGGAACGGTAAAGCAATTTTGTAGTAATTGTTCAACATCATCAAACGAAAGACGTTGAGTAAGATTTTTTCATTTCCTCATGGAGATATTCTGTACTATAATTATCACCGTTAGACCGTACAAATTGATCATAATAATCACATTCCGAACTGTGAAACAACCGCATAGAAACAGGGTCACTTTTGCTGATATCACTGATAGCATCGAATACATCACCACAATAAGATCTAACCGTTCTATCTCGTGGTAATATTGTTACTGCGTTAGTTCATGAATGTGCGTTATTATAAATAATATGTATAAAGCTCCTTTCGATTTATATTTTGGCTTGTACAAAATCTCTTCTGTCAACGTCTTCACCGTTATTGGAAATTTTAGTTTCTTTCCTAGCTCAGCATCGTCGCTATTAGACGCTCCAGTATCTTTAACTTTTTCTGCCCATGCTATTTTTTACGTCGTAAATCCGTTAAACCGTCTCTCCGTATCGCGTTTGTGAACTGTTATCTATATCCTTGATAATTTCATAGGTTTGAGACCCCCCCCAACGTTAGGTTTATCATTTAACGGATATAGCGCGTAGACCACTGCAGTTACTGGATAAGATCGTTCATAATATGGCTTGTCAATTACAGTCAGTATTCTTGGCTTGGAATTTTCACCAAGGACAATGTTATTCCCTGACTTCTGGAAGGATTTGCGCTTATCTCGGATGATTCAAACATCATCGTCGGTCTTTACAATAAATTTTATTTAAAAAATATACCTCCGAACACCAAGAAAGTCAATAATCTCTCATTATTGTTTGTCATTCATAACATAGACGGTCTTTTAATCCTGAACGTCGACCATACATGAGCCGCGCCATCGTCGCGAAATCTCTTCTTGGCTTTACGGATACATTTAGTTTTATCTGCATTCGTTAGATATTAACGGAGACGTAACTACAACTAACACATGCCCTATGTTTATTACAATAATATACAATAATATAAGTTTATTCACCAAGATGAATAAAATCCGATCAAATTCGGTCTCCAGCACGGTAACAGCTTGGTCAATCAAATATATGATTGCCCCACTAAAATATTGAAATCATGATCATAATCGTTTACATCTCGATATTCAATGCGTGGGTCTTAATAATCAATGCATGGATCCTGATCATTATCGTTTACATCTCGATATTCAATGCGTGGGTCTTAATAATCAATGCATGGATCCTGATCATTATCGTTTACATCTCGATATTCAATGCGTGGGTCTTAATAATCAATGCATGGATCCTGATCATTATCGTTTACATCTCGATATTCAATGCGTGGGTCTTAATAATCAATGCATGGATCCTGATCATTATCGTTTACATCTCGATATTCAATGCGTGGGTCTTAATAATCAATGCATGGATCCTGATCATTATCGTTTACATCTCGATATTCAATGCGTGGGTCTTAATAATCAATGCATGGATCCTGATCATTATCGTTTGCATCTCGATATTCAATGCGTGGGTCTTAATAATCAATGCATGGATCCTGATCATTATCGTTTACATCTCGATATTCAATGCGTGGGTCTTAATAATCAATGCATGGGTCCTGATCATTATCGTTTACATCTCGATATTCAATGCGTGGGTCTTAATAATCAATGCATGGATCCTGATCATTATCGTTTACATCTCGATATTCAATGCGTGGGTCTTAATAATCAATGCATGGATCCTGATCATTATCGTTTACATCTCGATATTCAAAGCGTGGGTCTTAATAATCAATGCATGGATCCTGATCATTATCGTTTACATCTCGATATTCAATGCGTGGGTCTTAATAATCAATGCATGGATCCTGATCATTATCGTTTACATCTCGATATTCAATGCGTGGGTCTTAATAATCAATGCATGGATCCTGATCATTATCGTTTACATCTCGATATTCAAAGCGTGGGTCTTAATAATCAATGCATGGATCCTGATCATTATCGTTTACATCTCGATATTCAATGCGTGGGTCTTAATAATCAATGCATGGATCCTGATCATTATCGTTTACATCTCGATATTCAATGCGTGGGTCTAAATAATCAATGCATGGATCCTGATCATTATCGTTTACATCTCGATATTCAATGCGTGGGTCTTAATAATCAATGCATGGATCCTGATCATTATCGTTTACATCTCGATATTCAATGCGTGGGTCTTAATAATCAATGCATGGATCCTGATCATTATCGTTTACATCTCGATATTCAATGCGTGGGTCTTAATAATCAATGCATGGATCCTGATCATTATCGTTTACATCTCGATATTCAATGCGTGGGTCTTAATAATCAATGCATGGATCCTGATCATTATCGTTTACATCTCGATATTCAATGCGTGGGTCTTAATAATCAATGCATGGATCCTGATCATTATCGTTTACATCTCGATATTCAATGCGTGGGTCTTAATAATCAATGCATGGATCCTGATCATTATCGTTTACATCTCGATATTCAATGCGTGGGTCTTAATAATCAATGCATGGATCCTGATCATTATCGTTTACATCTCGATATTCAATGCGTGGGTCTTAATAATCAATGCATGGATCCTGATCATTATCGTTTACATCTCGATATTCAATGCGTGGGTCTTAATAATCAATGCATGGATCCTGATCATTATCGTTTACATCTCGATATTCAATGCGTGGGTCTTAATAATCAATGCATGGATCCTGATCATTATCGTTTACATCTCGATATTCAATGCGTGGGTCTTAATAATCAATGCATGGATCCTGATCATTATCGTTTACATCTCGATATTCAATGCGTGGGTCTTAATAATCAATGCATGGATCCTGATCATTATCGTTTACATCTCGATATTCAATGCGTGGGTCTTAATAATCAATGCATGGATCCTGATCATTATCGTTTACATCTCGATATTCAATGCGTGGGTCTTAATAATCAATGCATGGATCCTGATCATTATCGTTTACATCTCGATATTCAATGCGTGGGTCTTAATAATCAATGCATGGATCCTGATCATTATCGTTTACATCTCGATATTCAATGCGTGGGTCTTAATAATCAATGCATGGATCCTGATCATTATCGTTTACATCTCGATATTCAATGCGTGGGTCTTAATAATCAATGCATGGATCCTGATCATTATCGTTTACATCTCGATATTCAATGCGTGGGTCTTAATAATCAATGCATGGATCCTGATCATTATCGTTTACATCTCGATATTCAATGCGTGGGTCTTAATAATCAATGCATGGATCCTGATCATTATCGTTTACATCTCGATATTCAATGCGTGGGTCTTAATAATCAATGCATGGATCCTGATCATTATCGTTTACATCTCGATATTCAATGCGTGGGTCTTAATAATCAATGCATGGATCCTGATCATTATCGTTTACATCTCGATATTCAATGCGTGGGTCTTAATAATCAATGCATGGATCCTGATCATTATCGTTTACATCTCGATATTCAATGCGTGGGTCTTAATAATCAATGCATAGATCCTGATCATTATCGTACGCATAAAAAAAAATTAAGAAAAAGTACATGTTCCAAGTTTGATAGGTAGAATTTGGATTCCAGAGTGGAAACAAGTTCAGATAGAAGAACACATCATTAACATGTACAGATCTTCTTCATCAGGGCTCTCGAAGACTTACGTAGGAGAAAACTACAAACGACACCTCCCTGGTGAGCGTCATAAATAACGTGCCCACCAACTCTTAAAAATAAGGCAAACTCCGCGAAATAGCACCCACCGACTCCCCCACCTCCCGGTTTGAAGCCACAAGGGGATTCCGTATCGTCCGCCCCTTACGACAATGCTGTTGTAAATATCGAACCATCCAAAATCTGGACAGTATTTAGGTCATTAAAATGTGTGCGAGATCTTGACGATATAAACATATATTCCAAAGTCTTACTGGATATATAGTTTCCAAACGATATAAGCATACATTCCAAAGTCTGATTGAATATATCGTCTCCAAATAATATAAGCATACATTCCAAAGTCTAATTTGATATATGGTCTCCAAAGTCATCACCTTATTAATATGCATGCATCTCGCTTATAATTGAATTTATGTAAGATATTGAAGACACAAACCGATATTTTAAGTTAAATAGAAATCAATTAAAATTCTGAACTCCAGAATGTTAATAAGCAATTCGTGACGAATGATGGACAGATTACGTGCGCAAGATCATACCATATAAGCTTACTTGGCTGAGCTAAAAATAGAGAATAAATTCCGTCTGAAATCATGGTTCATTTTGTATCGTCTTGACACTACCTAGCCTAGAGTGCATGAACATATCCATTATGTAGATTGCGTCCGACAAATAGTCCAGGGTGAACCATATTGGTAGATACGTGTCATGGTGAACGTGCGGGTAGGCAGCTCGGAGAATGATGAAAGTTGCGTTGTATAGGACTGCAAACATAACCACGATGGACAAGTAGAAATAGGATTCCTCAGAGGGGTTGATCACTAATGTTTGCCAAAATCTGTAAGTAAATAACAACAATAACATAAATCCAGAGATAAATCAATACATACTAGAGCTATTTAAAAATTATGTACATCAAAGTTCTTTATAGGTGAACAATACTTACTTTTTCGTATGTTGTTCATAGACATGCATTTCCTACTGATATCATTAAAAATTGTATATCCGCTACTAGTGATCAATACCAAGTGACCCTGATATCATTAAAAATTGTATATCCGCTACTAGTGATCAATACCAAGTGACCCTGATATCATTAAAAATTGTATATCCGCTACTAGTGATCAATACCAAGTGACCCTGATATCAGTACAAATTGTATATCCGCTACTAGTGATCAATACCAAGTGACCCTGATATCATTAAAAATTGTATATCCGCTACTAGTGATCAATACCAAGTGACCCTGATATCATTAAGAATTGTATATCCGCTACTAGTGATCAATACCAAGTGACCCTGATATCATTAAAAATTGTATATCCGCTACTAGTGATCAATACCAAGTGACCCTGATATCATTAAGAATTGTATATCTGCTACTAGTGATCAACACCAAGTGAATTACAACCATGAAGCAATCATCATAAATTGCGTTAAGGACTTTTTGAAATTTATGATACGTAGAATAACTGTTTCTTGTTCCTTTTTTAGCATAAGACAAAGGAATCAATATGAGAGAGAGAGAGAGAGAGAGAGAGAGAGAGAGAGAGAGAGAGAGAGAGAGAGAGAGAGAGAGAGAGAGAGAGAGAGAGAGAGAGAAATGTTTATATAATAACGACAATTCTGAACATAATGAAAATAAAATTGGCATATTGGAAGCAAATTTGAAAATTCTCTGTGAAGAAAATGTTCAAGGCATGATCGTAACAGTAAAACTAGGATGAAAAGTGGAGTGAGAGAAGCTCTAAATTCTTTCGTAACCTTGAGAGAAAGCATTATACTTAAAAAGTGAAAGCTTATAATTGATGATTGAAGTAAATTAACAGATCTGAATAGCATTTTTAGGGAATAGAAAACCTTTCACAAAACCTCTAACACTAGAAACTCCAAAGTCAATAAGTCATTTAAAAACCTCTTTTGACTCTTTATTCGCAAACTAACTACAGACGACAAAGAAACATTTGAGGCGCTCTATCATTACAATAATGTCTATACATAAGAAAAAAACATGAAAAATGACGAGTCAACTCAAGAAGTCACCTCTCTTAGATGGCTTTTTACTGCTCTATAACTTTTTCCGGATTGAAGCCTTTTTTTAGGTTAGACCCCTAAATTATGCATACCAAAACAATAGTCTATCAGTTACACAAAAGCAAGGAGTTATGACATGTAGTCCTAAAGAAGGAAAATCAAAACTTTTTCAAAAAGTTGACTAGCAGTCTCACTCTCTCTTGAATGTTGTTAAAAATTGCAACTTCATCCATGGCTCACAAAATAAATGTTTTACTACAGGTAAAACCAAATCAGGATTTTTTCTTTAATGGCGAATGTACACGCCTCATTTTTGACTTAATCGAAAAACAGGGTGATAATATCCCATATACTTTTAGTTCTTCTTGATTTCGAAAAAGCTTTCGATTTAATACACTGGTCAATCATAAAAGAAAGTCTTTCGAATTTTTCCGTTCTGGACTGTTTATCCTGAAATAGTTTCACACCTTCTATCATAATATATCAAGCTGTGTGTTAAATAATGGACACTACATTAGCGTGGGGTCCGACAGGGTGATCCTCTTTTTACATAGATCTAGAGTTTTTGAGTGCTGCTTTTAAAATATAAATGGTATAAAAATTACCATTATCAGTATCGAATAAGTCAACATGCTGATAATTCTAATAGCTGACTATGACACTTCTATCAACTCTGCTTTAGATATTCTAGATAGATTCTTCTGCTGCTCTGGAACTATGACAAAAGTCAGGTCATATGGCATAGTGAAAAAAGGGGTTGTAGTGAAGAATTAAGAACAGGAAAACAACACTAATACCGGCAGTTCATAAAAAATATTTGATATCCTATGGAGTTCTTGAATACCAGCAACATGTAAAACACAATCAGAAATACATTGAAATTAGACACACCACTACACAAAATGCAAATCATATCTGGAAGCAGGACAAAATTGACAAAATCATGTTATACCGCACATATGAAGAGAAACAAAAGACTTCCAATTCAAATGGAAACTATATGGAATTCTATTTTAAATGCGAATTACTAGCAAGGATATTGGGAGTCGGTTTTTTCCTTCCCTTTTCTCCTTCCGTTCTCTACCAAGGAGATTGGGAATCGGTATTTGACTTTCTTTTCACCACGGATTGGGAATCGGTATTTTACTTCCCTTCTCTACCATAAAGATTGGGAATCGATATTTTCTTTCCATTCTCTACCATGAAGACTGGGAATCGATATTTTCCTTCCCTTCTCGAAAATGGAGACTGGGAATCGGTATTTGAATTTTTTTTCACCACGGATTGGGAATCGGTATTTTTCCTTCCCTTCCTTACCATGGAGGTTGGTAATCGATATCTTCCTTCCCTTCTCTACCATGGAGACTGGGAATTGATATTTTCCTTTCCTTCTTTACTGTTGAGTTTTCAATACAAAGTTCCCTATATAATTCTCTGTACTAATAGTAGATCGTTTAAATTGAGAATCTCTAAATTCTTATTTTGTACTTTTTGTAATAAAACTGATGAAACTCTGCTTCATCTTGCTTTTGTATGCCTCTGTGAAAGCAGTATTGATAAATTTTAGGTCAGTTCATATAGACAATGCCATACAGAGTTAGATTTTACTGAATATACCATATTATTTGGTAAGAGAAATGTACCAGAATTGGAGATCATTAATGCATGATTTCTTCTGATCAAATAGTACATTTATACTTAAAAAATTAAAATCGTATTTTGTGGCTTGCTTAGAACATATCAAACTTTATAAGCATCTGGAATTATATTCTACCTAGTCGTACTCCTCGGTCATGACAGAAACAATAAGAAGAAGGTGGGAAAAGATTAAAGCAGCACTGACAGTCATTCATAGATAAGTTCTGAAACAGAAAAATATGTGTGTATGCAGGTATTTATTTGTGCAATTTGTACATAGGATCATATATGTATACCCACATGACGGCAAATTCTCCGCGTCGGGTAATTCTGCACAACGATACGTCATTTATGTAAACATTGGATCACGTGTTCTTTTGGGTCACAAATCCATTTTGTATCAAGAAAGAACGATTGTACTTTAATTAAGGAAAGTGATATTGAAAAGGGTACAAAAATATACCATTCGAAATGCATATGAAAATGTTTTTTTTTCTAAATGTCAACATGAAAACCCACTCCATGACTTTCTTAAACCTATAACAATAGAAAATTATATTTTCCATGTATCTTTCAGAATCATACAAATATATACATTATATAAATGATGGAAATGTATACCTTAAAATAATTCTGCATCTTAATCCAAGTCTCCAATTTTGCAAACAATTGTCCCACATGTACAAAATCGCCTGTCAACGTGCCGCTATAACGGGATTATCAAAAACTTCCCCAGCGTAAGGTCTGTTTCTAAATTCTGCAGTAATATTTCCCCATAAATAAAACATTGAAAACACATTTTATCATATTTATTGTTGTTTCTCTTACACAAAAATTGCGTATTGTTTTATAAACTGTTGAACTTTACTTAAAAAAAATTACAACATTAGTTTAGTTTGCTTAAAATCTCTTGCCCTTTGTTGGCATTGTTACGTTGAATTTTGTAAAACTAGTTATAAAAATTACCTAATTACTCAACCAAAATGCTGACACGAACAGTCCAAAGAAATGTATTGCACTTCCATTGCTCGATGGATAAACATTAATATCTTTCCAAAGCTGTGCGGAGAATATCGTGAGTCATGAAAACACGGGTTTGTTATCCTGTAAGTCCAAAATTAATATTATTTTGAACAGAATATTCTGGAGACAATTGCCACTTTTAAAATGGCAAGCACTGCAGTATTTTAAATTGGTGGAATTTTGTACGCTTTTATCTTCAGTATTGGATACATTTATATTGTTACGATACATTTATATTGTTACGACCCTGTAGTTCAAGTGTGTTTGTGTTAAGGAATGAATTCTGTATAAATCTTTTTATTTCATTAAATGTAATTATTATTATGATTATGTTAATATGAGTCTAATATGTTGTTAGAAATATCAGGTTTACTTAAGTCGTAAATGTGACTCATGTGAGCACGTGCTATGTATGATGACAAATTTATTACAAGTAAACATTCATGAATAGCTATGAAAACGATTGGCTGATACTTGGTCAGGTTTTTCTAATGTCCAGATGTATTGCGAAATTACACGCATCCTCAGTGCGCGTGTAATTAAAAAGACATATTAGCTTGGTTTAAATTGGTGTTTTTGTGCCTGCCTCGAGATAATAACTGACCTGGATTTGATTGTTTGTCCAGCATCACATCATTGTATACTACGAGATTTATTAATACATCCATCAAGATCATCCACAGATGGAGCATCTTCTATATCGGTGATAAATTCAATAATATAATTTTCGTCCTCGTCCAAGAATTTCGTGTTTTCATTGAAATCTTTAAGATCGTTGTAGCATCGCTGATCATCTCCAGGTGGTGCCACTAAATACAACTTATTCCATTTGAACCACCTCATCATCGGGTTTAGCAACACTTGCGTTTTACCAGACCAAGATGGACCTACGATTATTTCTCTGATAGAATTTGGTTTCGCTGGATGATGCTTGACTCCCTCTAGCTTTCGTGTCCTGTTCAAAATCATCTTTGTGGAAATAATTATTGTGATCCTGGAACATGACTTGATATCTGACTTGACGAATGAAACCAATCAAGACCTGGAGAGTATTCAATAAATGCGATTAATCAAACTTGCTAAGTTCATGAAGTTGCGTATAACAATAAAGATATACAGTAATTACATATTACAGATGTGAAGCCGATTCACTAGTTAATTTCATAAAAAAAAATCTTCCAAAGAAAAACTTCCTTGCTTCCTAATAAAATCTGCGATGAAAGGAAATTAGTATTATGAGCTGGTAATTGGACGGGCATTACAATGGAATCGATTTATTATAGCCCAAGAGGACATTGGTGGGGTCAAGCAGCGATTAGCAAACTTCATGAGTCAGGTGTCGAAATTTCTGTTGCCGCAGATTGGTAATCACGTCAGGCAATATGGCAAATTTGTCTAACACCGCCTCAAACATATTCAGTACACATAATTTAATTTCAGGACTCCCAATGAGGTTCATCAGGCAGACATTTTCTTTTTACGGATGATACTATTAAACCTGGTAGACGTCAATCGCGCACATGCAAATTTAAGTTAACTGTCGCTGACATTGCAAATAGATATAACGAAGCGGAACCGCTATCAACTAAAACAGCAGCTGAAGTGATTTCTGCGTTTGATCGAATTTATCATTGAGGAATCGGACCACAAGGTGGTCTACGACGGTCAAGATTGCTACAGGCTGATCCTGGCAAAGAATTTGTTAGTGCATTAACATCTCTGATGGAACCACATAACGTCAAAATCAGACGAAGGCACACCGTAATTCATCGCGACAAAGCAATCATTGAACGATTTACTCCAACACTTGCTGAGCAGTTATTTGGATATTAATATGCGTAGGAAATATTCCTAAATAAAGTTCAGATAGACAAGAGATCTCGTTAATGGGTTGCAAGACTTCCAAGTGTGATAGCTGAGTTAAATAATGAAATTGCGTTAAAACTTCTGTGTAAACAAAAAAAACCCATACCAGTACGACATGACTCTTTCTTAAAACATCCAGTTCTAGGCAATGTGACTGGCATATGAACCTGGTGAACTTAAAGTGGTAAAAAGAGCGGATGACCCAATCTGGATAGTAACCACACATACAATTTTCAGCCAGCGTGGTAATATCCACGGGTAGACCTGCAATTTACAGACTAGATTCAACTTCTTCTCAGCGTGGATTTTTACGTGAACAATAACAAGTGATTCCTGAAGATGCACAATTGACACAGCCTTTACTCTTGTGAAAGTAGTAAACGGTAAATTGTTTTGGGTTATTATCTGAATACTGCCACAACATTACTGTATTACAGGTCGCACAGTGATTATTCTGTCCCCGTTTCAGCGTCATGATAAAATCAACATTGAGATCAAAGTTGCGTTTACTTTTTATCATATTGTTGATAACTAGCTTGTTTTTTTTCTTACTACATCATTGCCATTGCCAGTAGTCTGATCATGATTTACTGTGAAGTCATGATAACCCTCCCCAGCTTAGATATTCTTCTGACTTAAGACACTGCCAGATTAACTGAATTACGATCATAGAAAATCCAAATATTTTTTTATCGGAATAGTTAATCCTTGTGCAGAATGAATCGTTATAGTACATCCTAGCGCACATGGAGATTTATCCATAATTAGCGCGCTTTCAGCAGCACTCACAGGAACCAAAACAATGTCATTTAACACGAGATTTTGTTTGTCATTAATTCCAGGAATTTCAGCATCAATATTCTGTCGTCGCGTATCTGCTGATCGATAACAATCATCCAGGTAGATCTGAAATTTTTTCTTTATGTAATATAAAAATTGCTGATGAAGTGAATCAGGAACTATCTTTCTACTTTCAACTATCAAATCAGCAGGACTCCATAAATTCAAAAAATTATTCATATGAGTTTCTAGAATTACTTCACACATTATTTCACACTGACTCTTGTCTTGGTTTATTCTGATTAATTTTTTAAACTCTACTGAATCATCAAGCGCACGGTAATCATTATTTGTTCCCTTAATTATTATCTACAAATGTTTTTTACCATTCATGCGGAGATGATCCAACAAAAGGTGTCGCTTGACCATAATAACAGCACATGATCACAACAGTAATCCAGGTCAATAACCAATCAAGAAATATTTTAACATATCTAGAGACACTGTGTATATTTCATCCCAATAATGATCGTAGAGATGTCTCTTTCCGTTCATGCATACCCATTCCATCTGAAGAAACTGATAAGTTTGAGATTTTACTCCACGTTTGCTCATTTCTCTGACGAGTAGAAGAGTTGAGTTTACATAAACATTTCCGAACAACTGTTCATGAATAATTGAATCATACGCGTTCTTTTACCAGAACCACAATACCCGCTAAGATAAATAGTTTTATGTCTAGCTGCAGAATAATATACCGATGGTGCTGTTGATAACGCTGTTATTTGATTATTATTGTGGTATATATTCTTAGACCTATAATCAGCGGATTAAAAAAATAACCAAGTATCTTTTCTCGCTTTATTCTCTATTCGCCCCATGATGCATCAGTACCAATCTTTAAGAAATCCGCATATTATATTGATATAAAATGAATCTGTAGCACGTGTAAACGCGGTAGCATGAAATCTGTTCATCATCGATAATGTATTTATTGAAACATTTGCAAACATCGAAGACCTTAATTGAGTAACTGGTGATTAATGTGCCTTTCTATGTTGTATCACTAATTATAAAATCAAGTTCGTCATCGTCGATGATTAGTCGACAACAATATCATTTATGGTCATTTATAGTAATATGAACCACCCAGAGTAAATTTTCCAATAATTTTTTGGCCCAGATCCTTTGCAAGTTTATTTTTGGATTCAATTTTATCGGGATTACGCTCAAAGATTATATTAGGAATAGTTTTCTTATCCTCGACGGGTTTTGGCAACCAGACTTGTTTACGTGGATGATACCATATTATCGCTTCACTTACGATTAACTATTTTAAAATTCCTGCATCAAGCATATATTGAAATAGCACTATTGGAGCCCAGCTCTTTGTGAAAAATGACGACCAAACCAGACATAATCAATTGGATGGAAATTTTTACGTGAACAAAAGCGATTTAATACGTGTAAATCCAGTCAAATCAAAATCCGGTAAATGTCCATTCATCCCAACTCGGGTCATTTCATGTGTTGGATGTCCAAATATCTTTAAATACTTAGAAAACTCTCCCATTCCAAGAAAACGTCCAGGAAAACATGCAACTGTAATAACTGAAATAACATCTCCACAATCGTATTTGGTATTTTACAACCCGCCGTCCCCGTATTCAACGCAAATGTGTTGTATATCAACAAGAAATTCAATCTAGTCAATCGCTGGTCAAAACCAACCTAGTCAATCTGGACCCTGTGGCGATAAAAGATGCAAAACCTGTCAACATATGATAGAGACCAAGACATTCACTAGCACAGTGACTAGAGAAAAACTAAACATACATGGTCCAAACAAAACGTGCAAAACAGAGAATGTGATTTATCTCATCACATGTAAGATCTGTGGCCTTCAGTACGTCGGAGAAACTGAAAAGCTACACAAAAGGATAAACCTTCATAGATCTGAATGGATGACAAAAAAGCTGTACAGAAGCCCGGTCGCAGAACACTTCTCCTCCCCTGGCCACACTTTCAGTGATATAATACTTATCGCTATTGCTAACAACCACAGCTGGAGTTCCAAAACCAGGAAAGAAAAGTAATCATACTGGATACGCCGCCTTAGAACATTGAAACCAAGCGGTCTAAACCAAGAAGACTAGAAAATGAAAACTATGCACTAGTAGAATTTAACATTTTCTAAATCTTCTTATTATCCTTCAATTTTTACTATATGATTAACCGGTATAGAATCAAATATCCGGGATATAATCTGCCTTACATAAATGTACAAAAAGTAAAAATAGATGTCGCTTTAATTTGTACACTTTTAGGGAATTATACACCGTTTTCAGTTTCCGCAACTAGTCTATTCAAGCTGGTGGTATTTATAGTTTTAACCCATGTGGAGACAGCCATGTAGAGGTTTACAAACACAACGTTTTTGTGTTTATTTGTTTGTCGTATATATGTTTTGTATTTGCCTTTGGAAAAAGTCTCATTAAGAGTCGAAAGCGCTTAGGCTAGTTAGGTACTAGTTTCGTACCGTTCCTCGTCAGTTTATTGCATCTATATATATATATATATATATATATATATATATATATATATATATATATATATATATATATATATATATAGAGAGAGAGAGAGAGAGAGAGAGAGAGAGAGAGAGAGAGAGAGAGAGAGAGAGAGAGAACTTCACCACTAAATAAAAGTCTCTGACATAAAATAAACCTCACAAAAGCAGCAGCACAGTTCTAAGAAAGATTAGCCAATGAGAACTTTGGCACTGCAAGTTAGAAGTTAGTGAAAATGAATGTTATGGCTTTCCCGCAGTTAAGGGTGCCAGAATGACATGATTGTCCTTAGAATTAAGTTAGTATAGATTATGTGTTGTGGTGTCCTTAAATACATTCCCGTTTAAAGAATACAAACATGTTTTTAATATTTTAAACATTTATTTATTTTATAATGAATAACGGACATATTAATACGATTATTTATATAATTCAAAAATTACATGATGATGGTATACAACCCTCTGATCAACATGATCTTAAAAATATATGATTTCGAATAACTACAGGAACGAAGATAGCAAGGTAGATATACATTACCAGCCCAATACAGGTTTTTACAATTGCTTCAGCAGTCAATAATAGTCATCGGTGACCGTCGATGAGACACAATTTAAACAGTTCATTTCACTCGCGCACTTGATTGAAAAGTTAAATCAGAGTTGTCTCGCGAATACGACACAAACATGACTGTGAATGCTCGTGTTAGACAGTTGAAAAAGATTATGTCTGATTTTGAACGTGAAAGTTGTGAGAACGTCTAAACAAAGTGAAAGTGTAAAACTGGTGACATCTTCAGACATCACTAAAGATAGATTAGGATCTAAATTGCGTTCCTTTTTTCCTGTTAAAAGGAATCCAATTTTAGTTAGAAATTTTTCTTAGGTGTACAATACATTGAGAAATAATATATGTAGAAGTTATTTCTTCTACCTTTTAAGAACTTGTAATGTTATTATTATTAATATTATTATTATTATTATTATTATTATTATTATTATTATTATTATTATCGTCGTCATCGTCGTCGTCATCATCATCATCGTTATTATTATTATTATTATTATTATTATTATTATTATTATTATTATTATTATTATTATTATTATTATTATTATACAATATGACTTTTTAAATATAGTGTGTCTCGATTTATTTAAATTTATTCGGACTTGGTGTTAATTTATAATGTTATGTGCGGTTTTTGTAGACATGATTTGCTACCAACTTCATGCTGCAAAATAATTTATTAGAAATTTCAGGATATAATATTCCAGTTTTTAGAATGAACAATAAAACATTTTGATTGAAAAAAACTTTAGTATAAATTTGTAATATTTTATTCTATATCATGTTTGCACTACTAGTATTTTTTTGCTTTAATTCTAAACACAATTGCATAAGTTATAAAATTTTGTGAAGTTGATTAGCTCTAGTAAATATCATATTTTTAATATATATTTTAAATTATTTGCGTGTTATTGTTATTCTATATCTAATGTAGTGTTGCTTAATTTTAATAAAGAATTGCTCTGCCACAGACTTAGATTCTTGACTTCCTTTTTCCAGTTTGATCCCAATACTTCTTCCTACGTATTAGCGATGTAACATCTACATTTCCCGAGTGACAAGGAAGCCAAGAAAACATTTTTCTTTTCTCCTTCTCTTTCGATCTTCTGACCATTCAACATGGGAAAAAGAATCGCCATGAAATTAACCGTATCTAATTAGCTGGTTTACGAGCTCACACGAGTTGAAGAGCAGTCCTCAAACCCACCAAAAGCAGTCAGGCAACATTCAAAATTTATAGTTTTGCTTTTGACGAAGCCATTATTTTAAAATAGCAATCAATCACAAATCAAACTGTAATGTAGACCTGGCTAGCCGATGATGGGATTAAACCTACACATTTAAGTTCGCCAATCGGACATGCTAACCACCGAGCAACAACAGCTGCCTCAATCTAAAACAGAGGTAAATTGTTAAACCACATAGTATGTTTTTCTTGCGTGCTATGATTTAACGCATAATACTTTTGAAACCGTTGCGTTCAAGAAACTGAACGTCTCCATGCAATGCATCTTTTTTTTTTCTTTTTCTGGACAATAGTCGGCAAGGGCGTTTTTTTTTTCCCAATCGCCTCGAAACATTGGTACTGTCCGGAAATGCGTTATGCGCCGTTAAGCGTCCTTTTCTGAAAATGCTGGTAACTGGTTGGAGGGTGTCTGCACCCTTTCCATCTCGCCATCACTCTTCTGTATTTATTTACATTTGGTACGAGATTACTAATCACAATCCAGCAGATGTCCTACATTATATAAAAAAAACTCTACACTAATTGGCAAATACAAAATGAAACAAACTTCAGGTGGGTTTTTTTTTTTGCAAACACGATGGGATGAGAGAGAGAGAGAGAGAGAGAGAGAGAGAGAGAGAGAGAGAGAGAGAGAGAGAGAGAGAGAGAGAGAGAGAGAGAGAGAGAGAGAGAGAGAGAGAGAGAGAGAGAACAAAGAGGGGTAGAAGGTTAACCATTCCAATACCAGTCTAGGGTCTCTTTTATATTCTTTGCCTCTAAAATCCATCTTATCGCCTTAATTCCTTCTTTCCTTCCTTTAAATTCACATTTATACACTAATAAATGAGCTAATCGAATTTTCTTATGAAAAGGTTGTTATTACATTAGCAGTTAAAATGAAATGCAGTTGAATCCCCTAAAATAAGGAAGCCATCATTATTACGCATTGAGTTATGGTTCATGCGATCCATTTTGCAATTAATTTACTGTGATCATGACGCTGTTACATTGATTGTAATTAGATTTTGAACAGCCTTACAACTATATCCGCCAATAATATAACTGAAATTCGTCATTACAAATAATAAAAAAAAAAAACAAAAATAAATCACATGCAACCCTCTTTCTTAATAATGTGAAACATATTACATGATACGTTGAGACTGGATACATGTGGAACACATTTTATAATAAACTTACGACGTCTAGTATATAATATAATGGTGCTATATTATTTTTAATTACATCCAAGTAATTATTGTTTAAATTTAGTGTCAAGCGGTCGAATCAAATATCCATTGAATTAAAAGTATTATTAAAATAGGAGTTAAAAATTGCATACAGTTTCAACCATTTTTATAATTAAGAAGACTGTATTATAATATTTATTGTGATTTCAAGCAATTGTAAGCCCTTTGTAATAATCATTACACTTTTGCAACTTAACTGCATTAGGTATTCGTAATATTTAGATAGCCGTGTTGCCCGGAATTTATACATAATAGGTGATACAGTAAAACATTCCTCAAACAATTAGAATTTTTTCAATAAGGGTTGACACTGTCTGCAGTCAAAACCACTACTGTAACAAGTCAGACTTGATTGCTGTGCACTACTGTAACAAGTCAAACTCTATTACAATACGCTAATGTAACAAATCAGACTTTATTAAAATATCCATTTTAAATGCATGCTATCCCAACTCCAGTTGTAATAATTTCAACTCTTTGCAAAAATGTCTTGTCAAACACTATTAATGATATTTTTCGCTGCAAGACGCAATAATGTGCTCAGAATCAATTTGGTAAGATAATGATACGGCTTTGCCATCTGTTTTCTTTTTCCGCACTTAAGAATCAAAAGCCTTACATCTTTTAATGAAAAGCAACGTTAAGGTAAATGTTTCATAACGTTGTAGCATACTATGCAGACAAAAGGCAAAAGAAAATCCATTCTAAGAATCCAACAATGCTCTGGCTCCAGATTAACAAAACTTTTCAAAATGTAAGTAAATTGAGATTTTAGAATATCTTTCTTATTGTATGCATGATTTTTGTTTTTCACCGAACATTTAGTAGACGTCTGGAATTAAAATGTAGTAATACAATCTTGATTTTTCATTAAGGGATACGTGTCATGTATTTAGGATATTTTGACGACTTCCTCAAATTAAACGAATGTTCTCCAGTCTTTTTAAGGCTAGAAGGTTTCCATATTTAAAAACAGGAAAATTGATTTTTTGATTCATTTACACTATATCTGCTTCTGAGAAAAAAAAAAGTATCTAAAGTATATTTTTCAATTTGAGGAGTAAATTTAGGCATTTTAGTCAAAAAAGGTTTCCATATTTAAAAACAGGAAAATTGATTTTTTGATTCATTTACACTATATCTGCTTCTGAGAAAAAAAAAAGTATCTAAAGTATATTTTTCAATTTGAGGAGTAAATTTAGGCATTTTAGTCAAAAAAGGAGCAGGTAATCCCAAATTTCAAAACTTCTCACGCACGTCTTCATCTAAATATTTTGATGTCTGATTGGTTAATGTCAAGTCCCTGACCAATCAGGTGTCATATTTAGATGAGTGTGACATTGGGTTTTGAGGCATGGTGCTTGCGTGGAATGGCTTCGGGAGAGGAAGATATTATCGATCGCCAAATTTGCGAACACTATATAACTCGAGACCAAGTTGTTATGCGATTATGCGTGAAAAACCTTATAGTTATGAAAAACCTCGTATCGTGAAACGCTGAGAGAGAGAGAGAGAGAGAGAGAGAGAGAGAGAGAGAGAGAGAGAGAGAGAGAGAGAGAGAGAGAGAGAGAGAGAGAGAGAGAGAGAGAGAGAGAGAGAGAGAGAGAGACAGAAAGGGAGAGAGAGACAGACAGACAGACAGACAGACGGACAGGCAGAGATCCGTTTTGTTTATTTGTTTGTTTCCCTGTAGTAGTGTAGGATAATGTAACATATTCTTACTCCTTTGTGAAAAAATTCCGGAAAGTCCACATCCGTATTTCATACTCATCCGAAGTAGCTCTCCCTGTCACTGTAAACCGCTTTAGGAAAGGATCTAAATCAGCCAGAGCTGAATGGCGTCTCTGATATAATAAATAAATATATATATATATATATATATATATATATATATATATATATATATATATATATATATATATATATATATATATATATATATATATATATATATATATATATATATATATATATATATATATTCATGATTCACTTATTAATTCACCATAGATCATTCGATCTACAGTCTTGGCTCAAATATGCTGTTATAAAACTTAAACTATTCACAAATGAAGCTGAGTAACAGGAACTATTTTTAGAAACGAATTCAAGCTTTAACTGACTTTTTGTTTGTACGGACAAATACAATATACAACGTCTTTATATCAGGAAACCTCTTTGTGAAATGACACTTTCAGAAATCCGAATGAAATCATTATATATTTCCTCTTTGTTTAAAAGATTCTACGTCTGAAATGTCAATATCTACATTATTTGTTCTTGTTCCCAAGTAATGACAGTAAACTTCACATATATATATATATATATATATATATATATATATATATATATATATATATATATATATATATATATATATATATATATATATATATATATACATATATATTTTGAATTCCTTATTTGCTTTAAAGAGGATTATCGTTTGTTACAGTAAATGTAAACAAGTGCAAATACCATTGCAAATGACGGCCTCTTTATATAACAGACACTTGTCCATTAAGAAAAATGTTGTTAGTTGTCATTTGTTGTACTTTTCTCAAGGGTATAATGTATTGTTTATTACGAGTCTTAAGATAGGTAACAGAAAAGAGTGAAAGACAACAAGCTTTGTAAAATTTAACAAATATTTTTATTTCCCTAGAATGCAAAGTGGAAATGAGAAACATCAACTGACGGCTTTGTGAATTACATCCCCAAATAATCAAAGAACTAGTAATTTAATTAAGTAAAAGTCCCAAAGAAATTCCAAAACTGAAGTTGATGACGTGTCTGTGGTAGCTATAAAAGTTTTGATGTATCAACAGACTTTTGTTGAATGACAGAAATATAATTCCAGGTTTGAATATACTTTAAATTCCAGTGAATGTCTCCATCCGAGAATTTTGTCTGAGCACTTTTGTATTTCCAGAGAAAATAGTCACTTGAATTCAATAATTTGAAGAAAATAAAATCCAGTACAGCCTGGCCACAACATATAAACTTGAAAGTGCGAGATGATAAAGCAGTCACAAGATTAAGTAGTTCTCTACTTGACCTCAGGTCACAACTCGCATTTTCAATAAAAAAACCTCAAACATTACTTAATTGAAAAGAACTTTCTAGTATGATCCCGATGTTTACAAAATCAAAAACATTATCTGTAACATTTACTTGGGAAACTCCAAAACGATGACCCAAATCAACATATTTACTTCTATTAATAAAGATGCTGATATTAAACCCATAAACATAAATAATAATTTAGATATGTACTAGTTGTTGACATAAAATGAAATAAAAAAAATAAATATAAGAAATAAATCAGGTCAAGCAGAAATTAACTTAGTTCTCGATAAGGTCAATTTCAGCATAAAATATTGCATTACAATGGCATGCAATGGAAAAGAATGTAAAGCCAAAGAACAAACAATAAAATTAAATATACATAACAGTTTAAATGATGTATTGGATTCTTCTGTTGTACAATTTAGGATTTTCAGGCATTAACAATAATAATAATAATAATAATAATAATAATAATAATAATAATAATAATAATAATAATAGTAATAATAATAACGATAAATCGAGGCTGAAATAAAGTATTTTTCTCTCCATATTTGCATGCTGAGAGAGAGAGAGAGAGAGAGAGAGAGAGAGAGAGAGAGAGAGAGAGAGAGAGACTTACCCCCCCTTGTTTTGGAACCTACAATAGATCATAGACACATTAATGTTATATATAATAATAAAAACATAGGTAGGTATATATATATATATATATATATATATATATATATATATATATATATATATATATATATATATATATATATATATATATATATATAATAGAAAAAGATTACCTGTTTATAAAATGATCTAAGGAGATTTGAGAAGGATAACCCCAAAAGCTATCCCGACTGCCAAATAATTAGGCATGAAAGCCATCAAAGTTGTACGTGTTAAGGGTATTGTCACTGTTGGGGATGCTAGTAAGTGTCAGTAAAATAAATAAATCAAACTGTAAATGATCTGGTGTGGCGTCTGTCCGTCACTGACGAAATAACAAGCAGTGAAATGGAAAATAAAGACGCAAACCTAATAGCGGCTATTAGTTTGGCTCGTCGTCATCGTGGTACCTGATCTTTCACATATTGATCGATGTTAGCACTCATTTGAGACAATAAGGAATATAATAAAATGTTCAAGTGTGTGTCTGATCCCATATTTGACTCAAACAGAAAGAATCGAACTACAAGTCAAAGATACAGAAAGGTCCCCTCCCCCATCCTTCGAGGCATTCATTAAAGTTCAGGGTAAACTTGTGAAAAATGACGATTCTGCATATACAGCAAATGATAGATGTAGATTTGATAATGATGGTGTCGTGCCTTATATAATATTGATGGTAGACAAATAGAGGTATGTCACAATGAAGTCGATACTTCAAGCTAACTCAAGATTGGAAAACCAATAAAGAAACCCTATGGTGTTTGACGGTTTAATGGTGTCTACGATTTCACTAAGAATAAACGGACATAAGGAACCATCCATAGAAATAATATTGAAATTCGAGCAAAACAACGTAGCACGGGCTTATCATAGTTTGATGAGATTAATGGGACGTTATTAGAATGTGGATATCTCAGCGTGATTTTCGTCGTTGTGTCCGATCTATTTTTTTTCCCATTTGAACATCTTGATTTGTTCAGACAATCCGTCGTTGACATTCAGGTGAAATGCTGACTGATCCTGGTGCTTGCAGAGCAATCGCTGTCGTATTATCAGGTAAAACAATGCAGCTTGAATGAGTTGGTGGAAGAATGAAAGTCATTGATGGACCAGTGGAAAACATGTAATTAAATCATTCGTGATGTAACGATGTCATATCATCACGTCAAATTAATTTGACACCCAGTGATATTAATAAGCTGAAATGAGCATCAAAGAAAAATTCTGGAGCAAAAATATCTTTGAAATAAGGAGGCGTTGCAAGCACAAATAAATTCTCGTTGACAGAACGTCAGCTCAAACACAACAAGGACGCCAAAAAATCAAAAACTGGCGTGCGAATTGATCTTTCTGCGAATGGGACACAGCGATATAGCAAAGACCGGCGGTTTATTCCAAATTCTAGCGGCGATGCTAGCGCTGATTGCCGCTGCAGGCCCAGATGTTGCAAAATCATCCGAACTCGGTGCCGTTGGAACAGCAACAGGTATGGCATTGAAAAAGGGAACACAAGATGATCTGAGAAAGCTGCTTGAGCAGTATATACTTGAATATCCGAATGATCTTAAACGAAGAATCACTGAGACATTACAACATCTAAACCAGGTGTAATTGATGTGCAGACACCTTTTTTTAAATTTTATTTCGAAATGTTAATTAACTGGATTGTGGTGATATCTGGATGTAAGATGGCGTATAATATACAAAAATTATATTTCTTAATCATTTTTTCATCACCGAAGACAGGGGTACTGTCCACGTTTAAAACTAACCGGTTTAAAATCATCGATAATGGACTCTATGGCGTAATTGATGAATTTATGGTAATCGTCAATGCAGCATGGGAAAAATAAGAGCCATATAATATTCTCCGATCATAATTTAAAAAATCCAACTAATCATGGTTGTCATGTAATTTCCCGGTATAGTTAATATCGCGTCTGTATTTCTTTTGTAAATCTCATTTGTATGTAATGATAGCAGCGTAGTTTTCATAGTCCAAAGTTCTGGATGACAAACGAAATAGGCCTAGATAAGGATGCATTCTTTACAACTTCTTTTCTCTCCGGAGTTTTTAATACCTGTCATTTGATAGTGTTATGTGCCGGTAATCCTGTTATTTACGCTTTCATTTAGCATCCGTCAATTGTCACGAAATACATTGCAAGTCTCACGGAAAAGGATAAATTTGTTGGGACGTGTATTGTCGAAGAATTACTTATCTGTTAGTTTATAGGTGTGCAATGAACCGTTATTTATTTAACTCTTAACTATTGAGCAGCAGAGAGGGTGAACCCTACAACAATATTTGCGACAAAATCGATTAAAGCCTCAGAATGCCAATGGAGCCTTCCTACGAAATCTCATTTTTTAACCAAAAAAAAATTAAAGGTCCCATCTTAGCGATTTTGTCGTGAATACATTGTCATAACCACACTCAAATTGCTGCCATCTACGTCTACAAATTTTTGCGACAGAATCGATTAAAGCCTCAGAATGCCAATGGAACCTTCCTACGAAATCTCATATTTCAACCAAAAAAAAAATAAGACCCCATCTTAGCGATTTTGTCGCAAATACATTGTCATAACCACACTCAAATTGCTGCCATCTACGGTCGCAAATATGTTGTCATTTCACCCTCTCTGCTGCTGATTAATACAAATTATTTAACCAAATATTTGATCAAGTCCAATACGATATCGTGACCGAGGGTCGTGTAAATTTATTGTTATAAATCCATATGGGACAGACTGAGCATGACTAAAGTAATTTTTAAATCCATTGAAGTCCATATCGGAACACCATGTCTGCCAAATATTTCGTAGCGTATGTGTATCAACGCCATTGAATACAGCAAGAATATTGCAGTTATCGCGAATCACTTTTGGAATTTGAGTATATCGTTGAGTGACATATATCACGTCAGTGTTTTTATGCCTACCTCGGGAAAATATTCTAGCAGGGTTCTTTTGATTATCTAACATTACATCATCGTACACTACAAGATTGTTTATGTCTCCATCGAGATCTTCTACTGATGGTGCATCATCAATATCAGTAATAAAGTCGATTACACTTTCACCTTTAATTTCTGATGCTTTTTCATTATAATCTTTTAGCACTTCATAGCACCGTTGATCATCTACGGATGGGGCAACTAAATATAATTTATCCCACTTCATAAATCGCATTATCAAATTAAGCAGTAATTGTGTTTTGCCTGATCCAGATGGTCCGATTATAATGGCACGGACAGAATTCGGAAGCGCTGCGTGGTGTTTTACCGGTTCTCTTCTTTTAGTCGCTGAAAAATCAATTATATTCATAACGCTATATATAAATTATGGATCTATATTGTGTTAAGTGTAAACAGCGTACTGATACAACCGATCAGACAACCATTACAACTAAAAACAATAGACTAGCGCTTACTGGTAAGTGTGTAACATGTGGTACAAAAAAATTTAGATTTTTAAAAAAAGCAACTCGGAGGTGATATTGCCGCAAAACTTGGAAAACTCTCCCGGAACCCCATGGGCAAAATACCCCGGAGAAAAACACCTTCCAGGATATAGCTACTGTGGTCCCGGAACGAGATTAGATATCAGACTTGATGATCAAAATCAGCCCCGGCCTGTGAGTATCCGATAAATGCTATTGATAAGGCATGTCATGCTCATGATGTTGCATATAAAAGCAATAATTTGCAACAAAGACATATCGCGGATGTAAAATTAATTCATGCCTTAAATGCTATTCCCGATAAATCCTTCAAAGAAAAATTGGCTTCATGGTTGGTCAAATCAGCTATGAAAGGCAAATTAGTGTTAGGTGCTGGTAATTGAAAACACCAGTGTTTTTATAGTATGGAATCTATTTATTATTCTCCGAAAGGATACTGGAGGGGTAAAGCAGCAATCAGTAAACTCGCTAACGCTGCAAAAGTGAAAAAATCCACTGCAAAAGATTGGTTATCCAAACAAGCTATATGGCAAATTTATCTACCACCGCCTAAACAAATTAATTATTCTCATTTTGATGTTACCGTACCCAATGAAGTTCATCAGGCTGATTTATTGTTTTTACCACATGACCATGGTTACAAATACGCGCTAACTGTAGTTGATATTGCGAGTCGATTTAAACAAGCAGAACCATTGAAAACAAAGTCAGCTTCTGAAGTCGCTTCTGCATTTGAAAGGATTTATCGACGAGGTCCTCTAAGATGGCCAAATCTATTACAAGTTGATCCTGGCAAAGAGTTTCAAGGTGCTGTTCTATCAACAATGAAAACTCATAGTGTTACAATACGACGGGGACATACTGCGTTACATCGTGATCAGGCAATTGTAGAACGATTTAATCGAACTCTTGCAGAACGGTTATTTGGATATCAATATGCAAAAGAATTCATCCAAGAAAAACGATCTCGTGAATGGGTCCAAAGGTTACCGAGTGTAGTTGCAGCGTTAAATAACGAGATTACTCGAACTATTAATATGAAACCAAATATTGCAATAAAAAAAAGAATATATTCCCGAACAACCGCAGCGGGTTAGCACTCAGCCACTTCTCGGTGATGTTACTGTGAGATATTTATACGAACCAGGAGAGCTTGAAGGCGGTAAAAGAAGAGCTACTGATCCTATATGGAGTGTTACTACGCATAAAATTTCAACTATAACGCGATCAACTGGTAGACCTCCAATCTACAGATTGGATTCAACTGCACCTCAGCGTGGTTTTACACGCGAACAACTACAAGTCATTCCGGACGATACTCAATTACCGCCACATGGTCTTAACTAGCTCCGTTACGTCTATTACACTCAAGACAGGTCAACATCACATTGTTTCTGACATGACCAAGACTGTTATTTTTTCTGTCTACGGTGAATTGTCGAGGGTCTTTATCCGAATACTGCCAGTGCATTATACAATTGCAACTGGCGCAGTGATTATTCTGTTGTTCTTTTAATGCGATTATTACTTCAGCATCAATATCAAATTCTCGTTGTTTTTTTTTTGTCCTGCTGTTTGTAGCCAGAGAGTTTTTTATTAATGATGCTAATATCAGTGTTATCATCGTTTGCATTAAAATCATCATCGAAAACAATCCTTCGTAGTTGATTTATTCGTCGTACTCTGGACACTGCGAGATAGACTAAATTTGACCATTCAATGCGATTATCAACTATCCAAACAATTGTATCCGTGATGGTCAATCCTTGTGACGAGTGTATTGTTGTTACATAACCAAGCGTCCATGGTGATTTATCAGCGCATAATGCATCTTCTACAGTATTGATATCAACTAGCACAATATCATTTAACACTAGAATCTGTTTCTCCGTCTGGCCTGGAATTTCAACTTCAATATTCTGCTTTCGTGTATCCAATGGTCTATAACACAACGGCACTGGAAACGTTGGGAATTTTTTCTTGTGTAGCTCAAACAACTTTTTTCTGAAGTGCGTCTCTGACTATCTTTCTACTTGCTACTACAAAATCATTTGGTTTCCATGTTTCCCAAAAATCATTCAAAGGTGTTTCAGAAATTATTTCACGCGCTACTTCACATTGAATTCTATCGGGTTGTAATCTAATTAGTTTTTTAAACTCACGTAACTGCTCATCGAGTGCTCTATAGTCAGTATCAATTTCTTCGTAATAATCAACAAATCCTTTTAACCAATTATGTGGACTTCTACCAACAAATGGTGGTGGTTGACCATGATCGCCGCACAATATAATTTTTGTATTTTTTTGCAATAACCAATCAAGAAACATTTTTAATACATCTTCTGAAACAGTACATGCTTCATCCCAAATAATAACCGCTGGAATAAATTTCTCACCCATTCGCTCAGGAGTCCAAGCATCGCCCTTGTATCGAAAAAAAACTATGATACGTGCAAGCTTCAACATTTCGTTGTTTGATCTCTCTCGCTAGTCTATGGGTTGGTGTGAGTACAATCATGGACGTTCTCTCTCGATATAATTCTATCGCACGTGTTGTCTTTCCAGATCCACCACAACCGTTTAAATAAACTGTTTTATATCTACAAATTGGATCTGATATCGGTGGTGCTTTAGACATAGATTTTTCACTGATAGAATTATCGTTCTTCAGGTAACTGCTTTTAATCTCAACGTCTGCTGATTCAGAATAATCGCGTTGTATTTCTTGTTTAATTCGCCATGTTCCCCAAGTCTCTTCGCTATTAGTAAATTTAGTTATCTCTTTGATATATTTTTTATCGACATACATTGAATCAATTGCAACTCTGACTGCTATACTAGGAAATCTATTTATCATTGCAAATAAATTGATAGATGCATAACCCAGCATAGAAGCTCTCAAATGTAGATATGCAGAGCTTTCTCCATCACTGTAAGTAACAATTCTACCTAACTTTGTTTTATTGGACAAGAAGGCTGTTTTACAATTTGCGTATCTATTTTTCTCTACTGCATCTTTAATAACGAAGTCGTATTCGGCATCATCTATAATCAATCGTGAGGATTGTTTTTTAAAGTTAAATTTTTTCCACCCTGTGTAAATTTACCGATTATTCTTCGGCCGAGATCCTTGCTTCATTATTTCGTTGATTAAATATCTTTTTTGACCATTCAATGATGTACTCCTCGTCAGCATCAATATGTTTTCTAGACTTATCGATTATACTATCAAGACATTCTGGTTCTGGTAACCAGACATTGGTTTGTTTTCGATATGAGATAATCGCTTCGCTGACAATCAACGAAACTAACACTTTACAATCAATCATATATCGCAATAACACTATTGGTAACCACATCCTTTCAGCCATGTGTCTACCAATCCAAACATAACAACACGGATGAAGTCCTTCAGCGAATTCAAATGATACTACGCAAGCAAAAACCGGTCAAATCAAAATCAGGCAGTGGTCCATTAATAGCAACGCGAGTCATTTCATGTGTGGGATGTCCAAACCGTTTAAAATACTCACCAGCGAATCCATATCCTAGAAAACTTCCTGGATAACAGGCAACGATATCAACTGATATCATATTCTCACGATTGTACTTAACGTTCCATAGACCGCCATGATAATATTCCAAACAGCTGGATTGAACATCCTGTAAAAACTCTTTTCGTGTTGGTTTCCAATTATTTTTCTTTCTTGCAAAATGAGCTGCAACTGATGGAATTGTAAAACAATTTGTAAGTAACTGTTCGTAATCTTCGGATTTTTCATTAAAAACGCTAGCGTTTTCACTGAGACTTATTGCTAGATTTTTCATCCTATTATGTAGACTTTCACTACGATATAATTCACCGTTAGGTTTCACAAATTGATTGAATTGACATTCTTCATCTTCAAAACTATGAAGTAGCCATACTGATACAGGGTCGTTTTTACACAAACTAGCAATAGCATCGAATAATCTTTCTTCAGTGAGAATACCATCCTTGATGAATTCTTCTGGGATATACTTCACTGTTCTGTCTCGCGGGAATATTGTAACCGCGGATGTCCATGCGTGTTGTTATGATCAATAATTTTGATTGGAGCTCCGTTTTTATTGTATTTCGATTCGTATAATACTTCGCCAGTTATCGTTAAAAACGGTTATCGGAAATCTCAACGACTTTTCCAATCTAGCTATATCGGAAATAGTTGCTCCGTTCTCTTTCACTGTTAGCTCCCATTCATCTATTTTTTTATGTCTTAGATCGGTTAATTTATTCCCACGGAGTGCATTTGTAAAATGTTCTAAGACTCTTTGTGCCACACAGTTGAGTGGCTTTTCCGCTGACGTTGACTGTTTCATTGGTGCTAGTTTTCCAATGTCAGGGTTATTTAACGGATACATCCCATAAACGACTGCTGTTTCTGGATACGCTTTTTCATAGTATGGTTTATCAATTCCAGTTAACAGCCCTGGTCTGGAATAACGGCTAACAATGACTGATGTCCCATCTTTGAGAATTGGAACAAATTTGTCTCTTATAATATATTCGCCCGATTCTAATTTGATAATGAATTTCACTCTGATAAAATACCGTTTATTGCCAAGTTGTGATAGTATCATAGCTGCTGTTTCATCATTCATTCTAGCATCAACAACACCATCAATTCTAAATGTTGACCAGGTGTGTGATGCATCATCCTGTTTAAACTCATGAACACAATCTCGTATTTTTCTAATCAGAATTCTATTAGTTATTCTCTCTTTTGGTACGTCTTCGAGAGTTCTATCAAGATTGAATTTAATATTTTTCCGAGGCTTGATTGCCGATAATCTCTTGAATTCTTCATTCATATAAATAAGACAAGTATTTAAATAGAAAAGTTTGTTTATATATAATGAATCACTGCAAATGGCTTATGATCGGATCAGTAACCCCCATGCAATAAATCGTGTAGAGGTGAATTCTGTGGATATCACTTACAGAGTGTCAGAAATAATTCGACAGGCCCGTCCCCATGCATAAATTGTGGGGTGGGTGTGAGAGGAAAATCACAATTATGTATCAATTGTGGGGGTCCGCGGTTTAGAGACTTGAAACGTTATTATGATAATCGAATAAAAATCGCCATCATTGACCCTAACCATGACTCTGTCAAAGACAAAATCATAAAACCCCTCAAGACTACATTAATAGATTTATAATTAAAGCAAATAATGAATTAGACAAATAGTATTATTATATAAATGGAGCAAGAATTCAGACCACATCCAATACTCGTTAATTATGAAATATCTCGTAATGGTGTTGTTAGACACTGTAGACTAAAGAAACCAATTGGTTTTGTTAATAATCAGGGATACTTGCAATTTACTGCTGGAGGAAAGGGATATCTCTGTCATAGGGCAGTCTTTGAGTGTTATATGGGACCGATTAAAGATGGCTGTGTTATTGATCACATTGATTCTAATATTCAAAATAACGCGATTTCCAATTTACAGTGTATTTCTCAAAGAGAGAATATAAAAAAAGGAAAGACAGGGACTTGTAAGTCAGTTGGAAAGAGACCAGTACAGTCATTTGATACAACGACGAATGAAGAAAGAGTTTTTCATTCAATGAATGCTGCAGGAAAATATTTTGGAATATGTATGCCTTCAGTACGAAAAGTTGCTGAAGGGATTTATCAAACAGCTATCTCAAAGAAAAATGGACATAGAATAAAGTTTTCTTATTTACAAGATAACTCTTAATATTTTTTTTATTTTTTTCCGTCTTTCCCATCATTACTACTGATCGTCACGTGACTATCCTACTTTCGATATTGATTCCCGGATATGTAATTCGTCCGACATGTGAAATTGGATTGAATTAATGATGTGTGTGATCTCATGTACGTATTTAATGGTTAACTCGGTATACGTAATCAGGTATGTACGGATTTTGATTTTGTGTTATTGTTTCTTGTTTCTAAAGACTGTATTGAGAACAGCAGTTAGGGTTTTGTTGGAAAAACCTGTACAGGGTAGACAATTTATTTGACAGAGATCCAAGGCCAGGGGTCTAGTTATAGAGTTTTTAAAAATCCCAATTACAAAGACGGCGTTAACAGCGTTTGATATGAAAATGAAATTACTTTAAAAAATTAAAGTAATTAGTGAGGTCAGGGTAGTAAAACGCGCTACATGTAGTTTAGTTTTTTTAGTGTGGCTATGTGTAATAAAATTCAGAAAAATATCATTCTCGATTCAAGAAATAGCAGGTCCTGAATTGACAGGGATCCCCATTACGGAGTTATCTTGTCATGTAAATCCATTATTATTACGATTATTTAATCGTAATATTATAGAAATTAATAAAAAAAATGCTATTATTTAACAGTTGTATTTCTTGTTTTAATGTTTTATTTAAATACTTAGCTTCCATTGAAATTACTACACAGTATTCATTATGAAATGCTAGAAAAATAAATACACACCTACACATTGACACTGCAGTATTAGTTCACCTTATATATAATATGAGCCGTAATAAGTTTGGGGCTTTAAAACGAAGCCCACTTTGCCAATTAAAACTCCCACGCCATTGACATGGTGTGGTTGAATTTTTTCAACTGCAACCAGGGTTAATTTCTTGGGTTGCTTTTGATTGGCAATTGGGTGTAGGTCCGCCCCGTCGTTTCATGTTTGTATCGTCCTGTACTGTCCCTATCATACATCATCCATCCTATCATATACCCATCCATATATACTCCTATCATATAACCATCCTATATAATCGCATTGTATATATAACCTATAATCGCATTGTAAATAATAATTCATTTTAAATATATCTCCATTCATTGTAAATATTCATTCATTGTATATATCCATATTCATTCATTGTATATATATATCCTATTCATCGCATTGTAAATATCATTCATGTATATATATCCATCCTATATGTAATGTACTGTCCCCCCCACAACATATCTTCCGGAAGACCTAATATAGCATTTGTTACGTTAGAGCTTCCATTGGAGATCTATCGCCTTGGGCTTATATAATGCGAAGGCACTAAATGAGTTCCAAGAATGTGCTGTCCCCCCTCTGGGCCTCTTTGACGTCGTTTGGCGCGAAAGAGGTTCCAAAGGTTTATGTTATATGTTCAATGTTTGTAAAGAAATCACTTGGATTTCACGTCTAATACCCATATAACCCGCCCTTGAACTCGATTGGGGGGTTAGGGTATTGTATAAGTCTTTAATGTATGTGCCCTTTCTTGCCTCGAAAACTCGAATGAGGAAGAGACGGGCATTGTATATGTTTTGTTTTTTTGTATATAAAAATATTTTAAAGATACAAATACATTAGTAATAATAATAAATGGAATTTCAAGATATTACATCTATCATCACAGAAATATCAAATTTAAGAAATCAAGGAATCGTACTTTCTGAATTTTTGAATGAAGACAGACTTTTGAATGAATTTGAACAAATTGATATACAATTGAAACGTGGAAGATATGTTCTACCTAAAATGTATTCACTGATAAAAAGAATCCAAAAAGCGGTTAATGCTTCTTTGTATAACAATGATATTAATTTATTCATTCGGCTATTTAGTATAGTTGAAGCCATTAGAAAAAAAACTCGGGGAACAGTACCAAGTTCGGTCAGAGATTGCTTTGAAAGTGAAATCTATAAGACGTTTGATTGATGCAAGCATTGAAACCGACAATTGAAAAATCGTTAGCATTTCCAATAATGACATCAGAAGCATTAACTACCAGACTAGCCCGTGAGAGGTTAGCATTACTGAAAAAGTTTATACCAATTCGAGATAACGTGCGAGATAAACTACAACTTAGACAGCAAGCGCAGACTGACTTTTCTATTGAAGCGAACAACTTTTTGCCCCTGTAACTAAAGCCACTAAAGATATGAAACTTGCAACAGAACGTGCTATATACGGCGACATCCCTAAAGAGGGAGCAGTACCTATTATTGATGTATTAGGAAAGATTGCTACAGAAACTGAAAAAACTCACGAGGGAATAAAACAGCTTTCAGGTGAGTTACAAACTCAGCGAGAAATACAACAAATGGGTAATATTGATACTGATGATAACCCCGTTGAAGATGCTAGTGTTTCCACTTAAAAAAGTGTTCCTTTTAACGAGAAATTCACTGATGAAGCTATAGAAGAAATCAGACGAATTCAATTGTTGAAAAATGAAGACTATATAAAATTTGGTGGCTTTGCTGTCAAAAGTTATAATAACAGGGGGGAATTTAAAAAAGACGAGTATAAAAAAAACACAATAAAACGAGATGACTGGGTGGATTGGATATTTAAAATTAATAAAAAAGACCCCGGCAATTTAAAAAAAGAAACATTGAATAACAGAGCTTTTAAAATGGGACTTGATACGTATAGTATACAACAACAACAACAAAAAGAACAACGAAAAGAACAGCAACAAAGTCGAGGTCGAGGTCGAGGTCGAGGTCGAGGTCGAGGTCGAGGTCGAAGGTCAAGGTCGAAGTCGAAATTCATCCGAACCAGCTCCAGAAATTCAAAACTGTTTCCGAACAGCTCCAGAAATTCAAAACGTTTCCGAACCAAAAAGTTCTTCAGGAAAGGGTTATGGAAGTTCTCATCATGATTCTCATATGTGTCCTAGTAATATCATTAATGATATATCACGACTTGAGGTTCTTATGGGAGGTAAGCGAGCTGGAAATAACTCAGTCGAAATAACTAATGAAGCATTTGATATTTGCAGACGATTATTCCAAGGTGGGATAATTGATATTCATACGTATCGAGAACTCTTGGATGAGTTAATGGACGGAATTCCGGGGGAATTTAGTGATTGCGATTGAATTGTATTTAGAAATTACAAAGTCATTTCAAATAAGATGATAGTACACTATAATCACAATAAACCAACAAACGTGTATGTAGTGAACTCAAGATTGCCCGTTTATAAGGCATACTACGGTGACGGCCTTGGAAATACATGGCTGTTTTATTCACAAGAATAGCCCCAAAAGTAGCACCAATTGCTAAACAATTAGCGATGAAAGCCATTGATGTTATTCGTAATAAGGGAATTAACGCTGTTGGAGATCTTGCAGGAACGGCCTTTTCTACCGCAAAGAATAGAATAACGTCATTGGTGAAATCTAGATTCGGACGAAAACCACCACCACCGCTACCTTCAACAACAATGATGCCTGCAAATGTCAGTAAAGTGATAAATAAAACGCAGTGGAACAAAAACTAGCATCATTAGCAATGACTTCACCAGATAGTAGTAATATTGCAAGTATGATAGCGGGAAGCGGTCTTGGAGGAAATCGAAAAAGAAAATGATTTAGAAAAACGATACGTTTTAGTATAAATGGCATTTAAAAAAATTGCTGATCCAGCGTTTGATATGGCGGCACCGGTGAATAAAGATGATTCTAAAATTAACTATCAGTATTATGCCTATCCTGCAAGAGAGCCTAATCAACGAGGGGAGTTGAACTTCAAGTTCAAGATACAAGTAGATACTTTTTGCCGTGTGAGGCGTTTATTGAAGTAGAAGGAGAACTTGTAACAAATGTTGCAGCTGATACGCCATATGGGATGACCAAAATATCCGAGTTGGTTTCGTAAATAATGGCATTATGGCGCTATTTAACAGTGCAAGATATATCATTGATGGAAAAGAAATTGAATCAATAGAACAAGATGTTGATATTGCAACAACAATAATCGGACTTGCGAGATATTCTGATGATTATACAAGTTCGGTGGTCCGTCTATGATGTTTGCTAAGGATACTTCTGATCATGCTGACCATATCAGTTTATTAAAGTACGAACTGCGCAAGCTACTGCAGAAGCTGATCAACAACTCGCAGCTAATCTAGACGTGAAGATAGACCAGCGCTGAATTCGACATTTTTAAAAAGGGTCAATGATAATTTCAATCTAGGATTTGCAACACGTAAAGGAGCATTAAAAGGACAACATCGACGGTTTTTCATGTGCAATTCCGTTACATCATATATTCGGATTCTGTAGAAATGTCAGAAAAGTCATCTATGGAGCAAAGCATACAGTCGTGTTAGTGCGAAAGAAATGACAATGATGCAATCTGGCATGCTAATGGTGTTTGATGATGGTAAAGTCATTTTAAATAAATTGACTTTATGGATACCCGTCTTGACACCAGCAGTTACAATAGAGCAAGAATTACTATCGTTTATGGACACAGGTGGAAAATCATTGCTAAGTTGGCTAACAACAACGACTGATACGAAGCAGGATAATGTAAATGGCACATTTACATGGCACTTAGCATCAAAACAAGGTGTTTCAGCTCCACGTCATATCTTTATAGCGTTACAGGATGCAAATCGAGTGGGTCGTCAATTATCTAGTCATATGATATTTGATAAATTAGGAGGTAAGTGAAGTTTCGTTGAGAATAAACGGACAACAAGAGCCAGCAGAGATTGTACATCTTAATTATGAAAACAACAACATAGCTCGTGTATATCATAGAATATTGTCGTATATGGGTCGTGATCAAAATGTTGATACTGGTTTGCAAATATCGCAAATTGATTTTGAAAAACACTATCCGATTTATTACTTTTCATTGGAACATTTTGACATGATGAGACAATCTGTTGTTGATATATACTTCCAAGCTCGGGTACAACGCCCTGCTGGTATAGCCGATTATAGAGCAGTTGCTGTCATTCTCAGTGATAAATCAATGTTGTTAGAAGGAGTTGGCGGACGAATGAGACTTATTGATGCACCAGTGGAAAACATGTAGTTAGGATTTTCACAATAAGATCAATTGAAAGTGTAAATTACATTTTAGAATAGAATGACATATAGTATTGTTAATGTCCAGTTGACTGATGGTCAGGTCAAGAAATTGAAATCAAAGTCGGCTAAAGAATGTGGAACTACAATAACGCTGAAACCCACTCAAATGTCCGGTGGTGCACATAAATTATCACTGACAGATCGTCAAATAAAACATTTCAATGATGCGCTAAAGAACAAACGAGGAGTTCAAATTGATTTTTTCGAAAGCAGCAATCGCCAGTATGATAAAATCGGGTGGAATATTCCCGCTGTTAGCTGCTATTCCAGCATTGATTGCAGCGGCTGCCCCAGCGGTTGCGAAGGCGGCAGCGTTAGGAGCCGTTGGTACTGCTGCAGGAATGGCCCTGAAAAAAGCTACTGGGAAAGGCTATAAAAAAAAAGGAAAGGGTCTAAGACTACCAGGAACTCCACACAATTGGTACAAGGGCACGGGCCTAAGAATACCAGGAACGGCTTATTAGTGGAAAAATCCCTAGGATTTTCACCAATGTCCAATTTTGATTTAATTGATGCTGTAAAATCATTATCAATAAAAAACTTTAGAGGAGTTTTCATGAGAGATCAATTACCGTCAAAACCAATGAAAAATGAAACGGGTATTATCAATCTCGATAACAGCAGCGGAAAAGGAACTCATTGGGTCGCATATGCAATTGATCCACGTGGAATTGTCTATTTTGATTCATATGGATTAGCTCCACCAAAAGAATTCATGCGATATGTATCCACAATAACAAAGTCATCTCCAATTTTTTATTCCACGCTACCAACACAACAGTTAAATGATCCACCGATATGCGGTCGTGAAGTATTAAATGTCCTTGCAGAGATATCTAAATTTCCAAGGAAGACCACCACAAGTTGTTGTTAATGAATATACTAGCAGGCAATGGCAAAAACGATAGCGTTATGATTTAGAAAAACGTAGCGTTTTCGTATAATGATTGATATTTGGGGACGACCTTTATCAGAATCAAAAAAAACAGAAACCGATAGCAAATTCGCTGTCGAAAGTGTAAAAAAAATAATCGAAGATGAAATCGCCGAGACATTAAATTTGTCAAGTGTAGATCCTGGGGAAATAGTTGTATTTCAAGATCGCCAGGGCAAATTGAAATCTAGTAATGTTTCATTGGATGATGTCTTAATACGAAGACGTGACGTCGTTGAAGATACAATAGTGTTATATTCAAATGATGGAAAACTCAAACCAGGTGTATTTGTTTCTACAATCACAGATGCATTAAAAAATTTAAATGAAGAACTTGAAAAACATATAACAACATATACTTCCCTTCGTAGAAATATTATCAATAAATTCTTTGGAACACCAGCGGTAACCTCTCCATCTCTCGCTGAAATTAAATCCATTTTGATGAAATTAAAGCTAGTATTAAAAAATATTAATGATGCTGGATTTAGTATTATTAGAGATAGCATTAATAGTATTAAAAATCTATCGAGGATATTACAAAATTTAAAACAGACAATCTTCCGCTACTTGAAAGAATAAAGATTCCTCATGAGAGAAATATCATAAATATGATATACACAGTTCTCTCTGGATCATTAGATTGGGAACCTAAAAAGAATACAGTAACCCTCACTGTGTCAAACAAGGGTATTTATCGATTAACAATAGTGTCACTGAATCAGTTTAATATATCATCATCGACTTCATATGGATACAACAACGTGATTTCAACGACTATTGACGTGGGTGAATACAAACGGTTTACAATAACAAGCACTGATCCTAATTTAAATAAGACATCATTTGTATGGTACATGGAGTTTGTAGCTGATCTAAATTAGAGTTTAAACAATTAAAACCACTTGAGGTTTTAAAATAATATGATTCCATCATCGCAATATCGCTATGATACCGTCAAAGACTTCTTAACAAAACTCAAAACACTCATTGATGAATATGAAATAAAAATTAAAAAAGTATCGCAGGAGAATTACCGCAATTGATGTTACAGTATACTCGGTATCTGGTATAATGGCCGGTGCTGGTATTATACTATCTTCAGTAACAATGGTAGCTCCGATTGCTGTCCCAATTGCTATTTCCGCGGTGACAACATTTGCTGGACTTGCAAATGCTATTACTAAAAAAATATCATCGTGTTCTCAAGAAAAACTTAACGACTATATAGTAAAACATCAAGCAGTATCTAACGGTTACTCACAATTATCCTCGTTGATGTCATCATCGATTGATGATACGATAATTACCGAAGACGAATTCTCCGCGATGATACGTATTTATGATACTACGATTAAAAACGCTAGCGTTTTTTTCATCTATTGCAAAATTAGACATTGTAAATAATAATAATAATAATGTCGCAAGAGATTCAACTACTTCAGCGGATAGCAGAAAATACCACTCCGCGGAAAACAAGCATGATATCAATATCGTCAACAAACCCTAAATTCAGTGTGAATTTTCCCTCGCCTGTTTCAGTAAAGGAAATCGCGTTGGCAAAATTACGAGTGTATCATAGTTGGCCTAATATCAGATCGGTTCCATTTGGCGGTCAGAGACCTAATAATTCTCTGGTGTTTGCATATAGGAATAAAAAGATGATGACACTCCAGATTGGAACGTTGTTTCAATACCAACTGGGTCCTATCAAATTGAGCAAATTAATAATGAATTACAACGTAGAATAAAATCCATTACTAAAAAAGAATCAAAAATTGCGATAAACAGTTCATGAACCAACACTGTCATCTACAATTGAAATAGGCTCTCCTGGGTACGTTGTAGATATTTATAACAGTTCAATAAGAACAGTATTAGGATGGCCCGAAGATCCACCTAGAAGTGCTGGTAATTCCACGCCCGAGCCTGTAAAATCTGATTATGTCACTGATGAAATAGGACCTGAAAATCCATCAAAAGGATATAATAAAATTCGAGGAATTAACTTACAAAAGATTTCGACGTAAGAATCAATATGGTGAAGCTATGTGTGGAGGTATTCGTCGTTTTATAATGATTATATCCCACAGAAAGGTGAAACTGTTGGAAATACATAGAACAGTCCAACATTGTACCTATTGACACATCTTTTCTCTAGAATGAATAATGATTTTTATGTTGTTGCTACACCTCGTTAGATCCGGCTTTCTTACACAAGATGAGTTTACTAGTGTGTCGCCGCAGGTAATAAAATCATCGATTACATGGAAATATATAATTCGAGGATTACTAATCTCTTCACTGATGAAAATAGCCGATTTCATCGAACTAGAAGCTCAAGATTATAAAAAAAATAAGCATGAAAATCCAAATTATAAAATTACAGGATATAATGTTCCCGAGTTAAAGAAAAAACTCAGAACTGCCATCGACGAAGGATTTAATAAAATCTATCAATCATGGAAAGATAGCCAGCCGAAGCCTATTATCCTCACTCATAATAATTCTCCCGACGGCGACGGTAGACATATCGCACCGAACAATGTGGATATTTCATCGGTGATCGCACTTAATTTAACGTGTGATGTAATCGAAGGAAGTTATCAAATTAATATGGAACAATCAAATCAAGCCCGACAGGGTTACATTCTTTATTCATTTGCACCAACAGCACCCCCGGATTTTTAATTGTTGAGAATCCGACTAATCCAGTCTATATGCAATGTCAAAATGATTCACTAACTATAAAAAAAAATTTTTGTTGGGCACGTGTTGTGAAGAATTAACTGTTAGTTTGTATGTGCTTGACAGGCCGTTGATTTTATTTACTCTCTTCATTCTTTCGAGAACTGGTGATATTGTTATCCCGCCACGTATTAGGAATCCTTGATAGATTCCAACACAAGTTTTTTTTTTGTTTTTTTTTGTTGCTGTCTTGCACTTACAGACGCTCGAGTTTCTGCTCTGATCGTATTTTCTCAATGGCGCTTGCCAGTGGAATAAATTCAGCTGGCAACATAGCCAATGACAATTCCATTTTGCGTTGGATTAATTTTATGGCGAGATATTCTGTTTATAGTGTATATCTCCCTTTTCCCATCGTTACTGTATCATTTCAATATCGGCGTTGATTTTATCAACAAAAATTGAACCTCGTGACCATTTTGTTGTAATTGATCAATCTCAAAAATGATCTTGTTAATATTTTCTGGTTCATTATACAATAAATTTATTTATAAAGAGTGTTATAGCAAACAAATAAACAACACACTTCAAGGAGGCTTTTATTCTTCATGCCAGTTTGTTGTTGCCGTTCCATGGTGTCCCTTCAAGGGGTAACTACAATGAGGCTTTTCTATTTCTGGCTTATTTTAGCTAATTCCTCCTACTTTCTATTTTTCCGATGAGGTGAGGGGTTTTCCTTACCCCCGTACAGAATTTCCTCCTCCCTAAAAAAACCTTCTAGATTGCGAAAACGAAATTCTAGAAGTTCAGAAGGTGGACCAAGTAGTTATTTGCGCGAGCTATATTGTGAACATGATACATACTGACGAATGACAATTTGTTTCACATGTAACACCCAAGACAAATCCTTGGGATACAAAAACGATCACGTGGTGGGTGGGAGAATTATCAGTGATCAGTACATGTCCTACTGACCCTTCATCCCTGCGGGGCCACCACTTATAATATTTTTTAAACGCCGACAAATTATATCCTTTGCGTGATGGTTTCGAACCTTTCCAAGGCGAACATCGAGTTAATCTCGCTACTGGCAAATAATAAACTGTTGGAATATGTATATCAAGAGATGACAGAATATTTATAATTCTGTTATAATTCTGTATCATAACAAAATTTGTGATTGTTATAACTATAATTCTATTAACGTAAGAGACAGTGCATTTTAATTTTTCAGTATAAGTGATCAGTTATTAATAAGTGCAACTGTGAGGTCTAAGCAAACCTTGCTATTTTTTCATATACAGACATAGCATTTATAATTCCTCACACGTACATAATTTCTCACTGAGAGAATGTTATACATGTAGTTAGTCGATCTCTGTAAACCAGGTAAAAATTGCCTGTTAGGTCATTGATATAGAGATTATGTTGATAACTGAACGCGAACATTTTACAGAAAATCATTATTTATTTAAAAGGGTACATTATTTACTTGTAGTAGGGGTTAACTAAATATTTTATCCAGATCAAATCGATACCGTTTTGCTGGATCATGGAAGCAGGTTGTAATAAATCCATGTGAGAGAAGGGGTTGTCAACGTGAAACAAAGTTTCTAAATTTATTTATGTCCTTATTGCTGGGACACCAGATCTGATGAATATTTAGGAATGTATGTGTGTCAATACCGTTAAAGATAACCAAAAAGTTATCTCTCATCACTTTGGAATTTGAGTGTACCGCTGTGTAACGTAAATAAAATCTGTGTTTATATGTCTGCTTCGCGCAAATATTA
>JAEAOA010001076.1:1850000-1916761 GCA_016746295.1 Potamilus streckersoni | reverse complement strand
CCTACCTGAAAACTGTGCCAATCTGACATTGAATATGTCTGCCATAGTAATCATGAAAATCTTATTATTGATGCTCTTTAACAGGTGGTCATTCTGAAACAAGGTTTTATTAAAAGGACTTCTTGTGATGTCTAATTGCTCTTACATGAAAATGATACCCCTAAATGAAAAGAGTGACCGATAAACATCCAATATAGCCATCTTGTCAGACCTTTTTAAACTTGTATCACTACTCTTAGCAGATTGTAAAAGCAACATAAACTTTTCACTAAATTATATGCTATGTCAAAATTTGTCCTAAATGAACATAATCAGATCTCCAGTCCCATGGCCATTCAAAACCCCAGTAAAAACCACCAACCCACAGAAAGCTACCGGCTGCTTTCTATCATACACACTGGTTAAGCCTGAAACTTGAAAGTATGCAGACAGAGGTGAGATGGTAGTGATTAGTTAAGGCAAGCTTCTTATATATATATATATATATATATATATATATATATATATATATATATATATATATATCTATATCTATATATATATATATATATATATATAATTTTTATCCAGTCCCAAAAACTGAGAGTCTATGCTGAGGATAGACACAAAATAAACAGGTAGGTTTCAAGAATTTATTTTGTGAGATACTTTTATGCTACATTCATCAAGATTTTTATATTAAATACTGGGCATTGTGCCCACTTACTCCATTTATGTAATATATTATTAGCTGTGAGCACTGACTTTTTCTCTATCAAGCCTTTTAGAATGCTCAAAAAACATAAATTCATATTAGCAATCACAAAAGGTATATAACACTCATGATTTCTTCTTTCATTGCATTTTGGTTTCTGTTTTCACATCTGTGGTCTGCATTGTTTCTTGGCTACTTTCAGTTTCAATATGATTTGTATTGGAATCTTCAGAGTCCTTAAATTGGTCATCACCACTGGAGACTGGTGTATTTTCCTCATTTTTATAATTTTTCAAGTCTTTTTGTTCCTCTGCCCCATCTACTCCTTCCTGCTTCAAACCCTTTTGTTTTTCTTCCTCTTCGTCTATTTCATCCTCTTCTCTTTTATCTTCTTTCTCTTGATTCTTTAGCAAATCTGTAGTACCAAGTCCTACTGGAATAGTATATAAAGGATTACATGTGTGCACATTTCATATTAAGTATAATAAATAAGTTTAACAATTCTACCTTTTGTGAACGATGATGATCAGAATATTGAACTCTGTCAAATAATTCTAAAATGTTTATTATAATTCTAAAATGTTTATTAAAAAAGACACAAATTTTAATTTATCTTGTTTTAAATTTTCTGACTTCAAACAATATGGTTTTTTTCTTGTGTGATATTATGATCATATCATTCATGATGTCATCTCACAAAAAACAGTCTATTACAAGTACATTGAACAAAGATTTTATCACCACACGATGTTTAATAGTCTTCTATGTATGCACTATATGGGTATGGCTGACTGGAAGTTATTGGCCAACACGTCTCACTGAGCTTTACTTTTAGTCAAGGTATGTGTTTATACTTTAAGTAAACAATATACATAAACCTAAAATTGTTTATTAAACTTGCCATGACTGTAAATTCTGACCTTATAATCCAGAATCTATATTCTTTATTAGCAGAAGTGCAAGTCATTCACAAATTTTTTTGGGTCATGGAACTTACTCAAGAACAGAAGTTATTTTGAAAAACTGACCTATAATGACCTTCATTTTTTGACCCCAATATTATCAGGACTTTTCCATAACATAAGTGCAAGCCCTCCACATACTCTGGTCATCAAAGTATATTGTATTTAACTAAAGTTATCCTTAAAAAACACCAAAACTTGTGTCATTTTCAGTAGCAGTGACCTTAACCTCTGACCCTTTTTTAAGCCCAAATAAATAGGTTTTATCTTACTAAATGCTTATGTCATTCACAATCTATGGCAGAGGTCCATTGTCAAAAACTGTAATCTTTATGCAGGAACCATTTTCTTTTTCAGTCACAATGACCTTTATCTTTGATCTTTCTTAAACTCCAATTTCAACAGGCTTCTTCCTGGTACAAATTCAAGTATCGCCAAAGTTTGGTCCAAGTCTGTGATGATGGGATAATGTTTTTGTGTAGAAGCCATTTTTCTTCTTTTACTCATAGTGACCATGAGACTTGACCCAAAAATCAATAAATTTTTCAAGATATTCACAAAGTTTGATCCAGGTATGTAATGAACAACTTGTGCTTTTATCTTGTGCCCAAGAATAAAAAAAAAAATCTTCCTTACCCGAAGTGCAAGCCATGCACAAAGTCTGGTAACAGTAAATGGTGGAGAACTTAAGTTATTTTGTGGAAACCATTTCTCTTTCAGTCAGTGACCTTTGACCCAAAAACTAAAAGACTTTCCTTACCCAAAGAGTAGGACATTCACAAAGTTTGTTAACTGTAAATGACTGAGAGCTTGATTTATTGTGAGGAAACAAAATTGGTGGGAAACATTCTAATATATAATGCTTGGACCAAAGGCAGATTTACAAGACTAAGATTTACAAGAGATGGTTTTTGTGAAAGGAAAGCTGTGATTTTCTTTTTTTACCATTATCAATTCAAAGTTTTTGATATGGTTAAAAAATCTGAATCTTACATTAACACATACTGAATTTGTAAATCAAATCCCAACACATGACAAAAATAAGAAATATCTTTAAAAAAAGGGGCCCATATAATGTCAGCCTATTTCCTACTAATCTCGAAATGTGAGATTTTCTACCTGACTCTGGTGCAATTCCAACATCATCCTCAAAAAATTCCTCTAAAGCACCATCGTTGTCATCTGGAACAAAATCTTCCAGATCAAGCTTTTTTTCGCTCTCTGGTGTACTGGGTAATCCTGAAATACAAATATATGACATGACTTTTTAATACAGCCACGATTGTACAGACTTAAGCAAATACTTACAATTCATACCTCTCCAAACTAAACATACGAGTTATTAATATACAGTTGTATTTATGCAAGATGGATGTGAATGGGAGACAACTGGCAAATTCATTACAGTTTTCTCACTGCTCCGGTGGCCTAATGGCTAAAGCATCAGCCTCAGATGCAGGAAGTGGCAGATCTAAACCCCCGCTGAGTCATTCCAAAGACTTAAAAATGTACTAACAGTTGCTTTGCTAAGCACTCATCATTAAGAAGTTAGTCTTAGGACTAGTTGGCCCAGTGTCAGGATAATGTGGGTGGGACATGATGCTACATGTCTGCAACATGATGATCCAGTGTTAAACATCACTACAAACTGCCACACTGGAGACATCATAGCGATATGACTGAAAAATTGTTAAAGGTACGTTAAAAATCCAAACCACACATACACACACACTGTTATCCTGTGGTGAAGTCATCAATAGTGTATAATAATGATTACTGTGACAGAGTGCTGTCTCTTCTCATAGGGTATGTAAGAAATGCTCGAGAATCGTATGCCATTAATAAACTTGAGAAGATTAAACTTCAGGGCTATGCAGAGATGTCAAATGCAATAATTACTTTCAATTTTCCCATGTTTCTTGTACTGTTCAATGTCGTGCTCAAACACCTCCTGAAATACAACCTGCCTCTCCTTAAGCTGTGTCTGGTGTTTCTTTTCAAATGCCTGCACCTTTTGGACATGCTCTTTGGCAATTTGCACTGAAACAGAGAACATACTGATAAACAAAACACATACTGTAACGTAAAACAGATACTGATAAACAATACATACGGATAAAACAAAACATAGTGATAAACAAAACATACTGATAAAACAAAACAGATACTGATAAAACAAAACAGATACTGATAAAACAGATAGTGATAAATAAAACATACTAATAAACAAAACACATGCTGCAACATAAAACTGATAAGCAAAATATACTGATAAACAAAAACATACTGATAATCAAAACATACTGATAAACAAACAGTTACTGATAAACAAGACACTTATAAAACAGAACAGATACTGATAAAACAGATACTGATAAACAAAACAGACACTGATAAAACAAAACATTGGTAAACAAAACACATGCTGCGAAATAAAACAGATACCAACAAACAAAGGATTCTGAAAGAGGTTTCATAAGCTGATGAACTGTTTTACACCACAGGAACATGATAAATTTTGTAACTTGCCTAATCAAGATAATTAAGGTGCCTTGCATGACACAACAACTAAACAAGTTTTAAGTTTGTTAAGTCACGTTGAAATAAAACTTAAAAATTAAAGATAGGAAATTTCCTACAAAGAAGCATATTTTTTTTTTATTATTATTATTATTATTATTATTATTATTATTATTATTATTATTTACAAATTCCTACTTATTTCAATAAACTGCCAATAAAAATATGGTAAGGTATTATTCTGACATATTCCCCAATTCCATTTACTTCTACATATTTGTCAGTCTAATTTAACTGTTCCCTGCTTTCATGAAACCTTGTATTCACCTCTGCTAAGCTGAAAAAAATTTTCCTTATCACCAACACTCCAAGTCCTAAAAGCTTTCACAAATTTTAAAAACTATTTTGCTTTATCAAAATGAAATCGTATATTTTTCATATATTTACTTTTAATGATCAACAATTAAATCATGCAACAGAAATATATCCACTTAAGAATTCTGCTTCATATTTACCAGTTTGTTGAGTCATTCATCATTTTTTATTAACAAAATAAACATTTATACTTGAAAAATATATTCATTTTTTTACTTTTACTTCATCGCCACCAGGCACCTCCATCATAAAACTTAACATTCTGTGTAATAAATATTCCAGTCTGGAAAATCTTATTCTACATGAGCAAATGAAATTTTTTGGCTGATCAGAATATTTCTGAACAAGATTTTGAATCTGGTAAAGTTTAAACTGAAATGCCAATCGATATGTTTGATAAATCTAATACCAAAAATGTTCTCTCTGATGGATACCATTATACCACATCTCTTCTGCATTAAACAGACCCAAATGGAAACGTCACCCATACTATAATATAATGCAATGGCAGATCTGCTTCTACCCTTTTTGTCTTGCTGAAAATTTCAAGCAAGCAACATAACAATGATATGCTGGTGTATTTATAGTTCCACCATGTCAAACTTTGCCCTTCCTTCCAATGACTAATATATGGGCCACTAGCTGCTGCCTGATATGACTCTATTCCAGATCTGCTGGTATATTTGCAATTCTCTCCACTTTATCAGGTTCATCTGTTTATATAATTGTAGCAAAAGCAATAAGCTGTGTACCAAGTAAAAACACATGACCCATGAATGGTGAACAGTACTACTTCTGTTCTTTGCATTTTATTGGTTGCCTATTGTTAGTGCTCACTTGACATGCATGAATGATTTGTCTGATATATCACTGATTAAATATTCTGAACAGTTTCCATGCAATTATTTGAAAATTAAGCTTAAATCCAGGGGATTATCAACTTAAATAAACCCCCAATACAATGCTTTTTGTATTAAAGGAACTGAGACAATTATTGTGATGTAATCCGTTGAGTTCAAAGAGTCTGTAGCACCCTAATCAATCAGGCTTTAGACAAAAACATTCATGTGAGACTGCCTTGATCTTCCTGACTGATAAATGGCTTCAAGCACTTGACCAAGCTAGAATAATAGGATCTGAATTTGTAGATTTCAGGAAAGCTTTTGACATGGTGGATCATGAAATCCAATGGGATGAAAACACAGTCTGAACCTGGAAAAATTATATGTGGAGTAATACAAGGATCAATTATAGGTCCATTATTATTTATTTTATTTATTTAGCCATTTTATCCTGTTTACCAGTTTCAAAAGCAGTGCCTGGTTCCTGAGAAGCAATTCTAAATACACTGTGGTAAAATGGAGCCTCATACAGCAGCAGCAGTAGAAAATGTGATGACCTTCACCATGTTTACTAAAAATGTTGCAAATATGTTATTTCTTTTTTAAAGTATATAAAAATATGTATCTCGGAAAAGGTAATAAAATTTTCAACACAGTGATCTATGTTATGTTATCATGTACCAAAGAAAGAAAGAAAAAAAAATAAATTAAAAAATTTATGTTAATCTTTTGTCCATGAAGATGAATGAAATGCTCCAAATGGTATAGGAAAAAAATATGAAGATAATTATATTTCAAGTATATTGGTCCAAATATGAAGCTTCTAGCACTGTTAGTTCAAAAGTTATAATAATTTTACTAAATTTGGACAACACAACACCTGGAACAATTTGTTTACTTCACATTCTCAAACATGTACTTCAGCGTACTTTCTCATAAAAACTTGTCACAAAATTAAATCTTTCAGTAAGATAAAGGTAATTAATCGGTAAAACATTTTTGTCCACATTTTGAAGTTCACATCATTACTATGTCAGTAAAAAAAATATTACTTTAATTTAAATCGTAGCTGCAACCTAGGTGAAAAAAATCATCCTGGACCCACTACTCTTGAAAGCCTTCAAAGGCAACTTCATTCTCCGAATCACTGTCAAAAAGTGCATGCAACATCTCTTTCATCAACTTTATTCAATTCTAACCCATCATTTAAATCAACATTATCATCAGAATCATCCAAATTGTCAACTTAAATGTCACTACCATCGCTATGAACATTCATGTTTACATCTGAGTTGTCGTCCATCATTTTATCAATCGATTTTCAAGCCAAAGTTATTTAATTCCAACCACATTGTTTTTAAAAATTTCACTGCACATGCATGCTTTAATCATTTACTGTATTGAGTGAAGAAGTACACAAATATTTGTGACGTATAACACACGTTTCTAGAGGCACTACACACTGACCAGTCATATTCCGGATAAAATGAGACTACGACTACAGGTGTATTTAGGATAGAATGAGGTATTATGCCCATAGTTGTATTCAGGATAGAATGTGTTAATGACCTACCACTTGTACTAAAGGAATCAAAATCATCTACAGATCTCTATGCAGATGACACAAAATTGTCAGACATCCAAAACAATGCATGAACTAGACATTTTTCTACAGAATGCCCTAAACAAACTGGACAACTGGTGGACATGCAATGGCATGGTGGTTAATACTGGTAAAACTAAAATATTACTTATCTCAACATGAAAAAAAAGAACAAAACTTGATACTGATGAACTATGTCAGACATGGAAGAATAAAAGTTTGCAAATGGTCCGTCATGATAGTCTAGTTGGTGTTTTGGTAGACAATAACCTATCATGTACTGAACATATCAAACATATCAGTAAAAAAGTCAATTCAAGTTTCAAGACACTTTCTCCCGGAAAGGCACAGAAAGCTATTTTATAACAGTTGCATACAACCCTATTTAGACTACTGCAAAGCTGGCACATCTCCAAACAAAGAGCATTTTAGTTAATATCAATCCAGAAAGAAAGCAAGGAATATTTAGCTGGTAAGTTTAAAATAGTACCTATTAAAGAATGAATCTATTTGAGAAAAGCCAAATTAATGTACAGGATATCCAATAATAGTGCACCTGAATATTTACAATCACTATTCAAGTATAGGCTACCTGGAAATACTCCCCACATGCAATCAATGTCTACCAAACATTACAAAATTCCCAAACCAAATAAGGAATTATTTAAAAAAAGTTTCCAATATTCTGGAACATTGCTCTGGAATAGTATTCCAGTTGAGATTAGAAATGCCCACTCTATTTCCTTTTTCCAAACCCATTATATCAAGTAGAGCATAACCGATTAGCATTTTTTTACCGATTTCCGATTCTGGATTTTGGGCATGAAATTTTTCCAATTTCAGATATGATTTGATTAATCAGAAATTCCTATTACCAGGAATTATTTGCCTCTAGCACATCCGACCAAAATCTCGCCTCTGCATTCCTGATATCTGAATGTATGTGTCAGCGCGAATTGGATTCATATCTAGCCGAGAAAAATCAGTCGAGGACTTCAACCACCAACGAACTCAGTTATATACTGGAAATCCCAAGAAAAAAATGTTCCAGCTTCTGTCAGCTGTTGCTTAACTTTTTTGTTCAATACTGCCCTCTAGCGTTGATAATGAAAGAAGTTTTAGCACCACAGGTGCTACTTGCAGCGGCAAACAATTGAGCACATCTGCTGAATAAACAGAAATGCTACTATTTCTTGTAAAGAACTTGTAAGTTATAAATTTTGATTATTAAGTTTCTTTATTATCTATTAAACTGATTGCATCATGCCCTTGCACCTTAAAATATTTTAATAAATTTAAATCTTTCAGTCTAACTCAAGTATTATCGTTTCACTCCATTGTGTTGACCATATTAAGACTTTTCGGACTTCCTATTTAACTTTATTAACACACTATTGAATGACACACAGTGTTAGACAGACATTGTGCTATAGAAATTCAACTTTATTATTTTTATTATCCGAATCGGGTCATTTCTGCCTTGTCCCACTCTGATTAATCGGAAGTTCTGACTATCTGATGGAATCTGATTTTTGGATCAAAAGTCAGTTATGCCTTAATATCAAGTGGCTTCAGAAATGCAGATAAAATAAATAAATTCCTTTGAATGTGGACCTCAAGGTAGATTAGTTCTTAGCTAACTGAGTTACCCTCTTTAAATAAAGCAATAATAACAGTAATAATAATAATAATAATAATAATAATAATAATAATAATAATAATAATAATAATAATAATAATAATAATAATAATAATACAGAAGATATCACAGTGATATGACTAAAATTGTTAAAGCTAAGTTAAAACTAAAACAAAAACACAAGACACACACAAGTTTTCAAATAGTTTTCAAAGATTTCCATTATTTTTCAAGGAGCATTTTATAATACAAAATCTGACCTACTTCCATACCACTTTATTTATCACTGCATAAACAGGTAAAAAAGTAGAAGAGAAAACGCTGAAAGAAAATTTAATTAACATGCCACTATAGCAAATTTCTAACACTACTCAGTGAAGCAACCAACCATGTCATATATCATTAGATCCACTAAATTTTATCCCATTTTATGTATTTGTTGAGTCCTTAATTTGGAAAAATATATAACTTACAAAAAGTTTTAATTAAAAATTGATATATCCTTTTCCATTTTAATGCTTTTTATTCTCTAAGAATAATTCATGAACTTCTGGTAAAAATTCAGAATTTTTTTAAAACATTCAAGGTAATTTCAAGGATAAAACTTTTTTCAACATTCAAGGTGTTTTCAAGACCAACCTCACAATTAAGGATTTTTCAAGGTTGTATGAATCACGTTTTTTGTCAATACTTATAGTTCTGGCTTCCTCATTCACCAATGACAAAACGAACATTACATGGAAAGGTTACTGTTGTGGTTAATCTACCTTTAATCAATAAATCATACTTATAGTTCTAGTTGCCTTATTCACCAATAACAAAATGAACAAAATGAACATACAGTCATCCATCTCTACCTTATGTCTGTCTGTCTGTCTATTCATCTACCTATCAATATCTGTTTAATTTAATCCATACATCCATTAATCAATTACTCTATGCCTATTGCTTTCAAAAACCTTTCTGCCTATCAAGCAATCAATCTATGTATCTGTCTGTCCACCTCAATCTATCTTAACATCAAACACCCCTCTCCCATTTTGGATAAAAAAAAATACCTTTCACTTTATTCAGCTCCTTGAATCTCTTTTCCCGATATGCCTTGAGCTGTAAATCATGAGATATCTTGGCTTTCTGAAGCTCCTCTTCTTCACAGACATTTTGAAGTCGAATAAGTGCTACCTCCACTTTGTCATATTCCTCCTCAACTTGGGCTGAAAGCAAAACCAGAATGAAATCCAGAATTATACAGCTCACTTCTACTAAGCATTTGGTTATGTACAGCTGCCAATGATAGCTTTATTTATCAAGATAAAGATTTAGACTAAAGTGATCTTCAAAATGAAATCATGGCCTTTGTTAAAGTACATAAAAAATATTTAAAAAATTAAATTGAATATTCTATTTTTTGATATAGTACTTTAATGTGCAGATAAAAACCAAGAATAATTTTTTAAAAATTGGTTCGTAAAATCTGCAAAAAAACTATTTGCATATCATTGTCCACCCCAAGAAAAATAGATTTCACTGTGCAACAGTCACTGGATATGAGTAGCCTTGGAGTTACAACCAGTATGACCACTACAAGAACTGATCAGTAATTTATCTTGATTAACTACAACAGTTGCAGCCTCACATAAAATGCATGCAGTCAACTTATCTAATTCTAATACTCATTTACATGCATAATACACAGTAACTTTGCAGAATGTAATCTACCAAGATACATAATGTAAAGTCATTAATATGGAAAATGTGCCAAGGAATAAACATTTATTCCATCTTTCAAGTGTACTGATCAGAAAGAGCCTTCTGTGTAAGCTAGGATGTATATAACATGGAATAATCTCTGTAGTCATAAACTAAATATTTAACCTATGTCAGCAAAGAATAACATGTAGGTAAGAGTGACCTTTCTTTGATCTGGTTTAGTACCAAGAGAAATACATCCAAAAATCGAGTTTCATCATTTGAACATAGCACCCAATTTTAATGAAGTCACTGAAGAATGAAATTAAGGTCAGAGATACCTCTTTTTACTTATCAAGATGCATCCACTCAGAAAGTTTCATCTTTTTTAGACACGACAGTATGTACACAACATGTCAAAATCTTAAGTGGACATTACCTACACGTAACTTCTTGACCTAAGCCAGTATAATGTCAAATATATGCAGCAGTGGCCTTACTTTCTCTATGGGTTCTAAAAGAACTGTGTATCCAAAGTAAAAACACAGAATTGAACCCAAATCACTTGTGTGGATGATGATTCTTAGTAATGAAGGTATAGTACTCATTCAGATGTAGTGTCTCACCAAGTTTAATAATTCTAACTATAGCAGTTTGCATACACGACAATAAAAACCTATCTGGTTATGATTTAATACAAAAAGTTAACTAAAGCCAGTAAAATACAAAATCAGGTCACTGTGACCTTTGTTGTATGGATGTGTAATTAAGTTAGGATGTATATAGTTTGATGATTCTAGCATATACAGAATTTGAGAAATAAACATAAAATAACTTAATCCAAGTCAAACATGAAATATGGGTCACAGTAACCTATCTCAAGATATATCTATGTTGATGCAATCACTCTTGAATATTAAACAACAGGTAGTGCTCAGCTAAGTGATAAGACTGACAAAAGAGTAAAAAGAAGGTAAAAATTAGTGAAAGTGTCAATCTACTTCTTCATCCCTTCATACTCGAATCAATCTGACTAACATGGCAGCAAAAAGAACCTCAACCAGCACATCCTTGAGAATCACCTTACCTTTATGATATTGAGTTCTATATAGTGACACACCATCATTACTACTTACTTATAAAGATGCATTACCTCACCAAGTTATGATTCCTGGTATGCATACAGGGAAAAAAAAACGAGCTAAATGCAGAAACTTTATCATGAATGTACCTGTACCAATAATGTTGTTGTTTGTCCGTCATAGTCGACGAAGACACCTCTAGTCATCTGTGAGTTGGAGGGGCTGGTTCTGTTCTGTGTGTGTGCAGGTGGCTGATAAGGCCAATCCTTGCATGGAAGGTTCGGCTGCAGAATGGACACTGGATAAGTCGGACATCTCCAGGAGGGTCGCTGGCACATGCTTTTCTGACTTGCCTCTTTATCTCTGCAGCTACTATCCTGCTCGATTCACACAGCTTGGAGACTTTGTGTAGATAGGAACGCCAAGTGACTCGATCGCTACCTGTTTGCTCCCATGAGTCAGGGTTTATGTTGAATGCTTTCAATGCAGCTTTCAAATTGTCTTTGAAGCGTTTCTTCTGACCTCCGTGGGATCTCTGTCCTTGCTGTAGCTTGCTATAGAAGAGTCCCTTAGGCAGCCGGTTGTCTGGCATGCATACAATATGTCCCGCCCAGCATAGCTGGGACTGCATCAGGATGGTGTGAATGCTGGAGAGGCCTGCTTTGGCTAGCACCTTCGGTGTCTGGGACTTTGTCCTGAACTTTGATATTATTTTCCTGAGGCTTATGGTGTGAAAGTGATTCAGCTTCTTGGCATGGCGTTTATGCAACATCCACGTTTCACATACGAAGAGTAATGTGGGGAGTACAACTGCCCTGTAAGACCTTTAGTTTGGTCATGATGCTGATGCCTCTTCTATTCCATACATTCTCATACAATCTGCCAAAAGTTGCGCTGGCTCTGGCAATGCGGAGGTTCACCTCATCGTAAATAGTGACACTCTGTGAAACTGTGCTGCCAAGGTAGGTGAAGTGGTTCTCTATGTTGAGTTTTTGGCTGTTGACGGTGATGTTGGGCTATAGGGCTTTCCTGGGGCTGGCTGATGGAGTACTTCAGTCTTTTTAGTATTGATGGAGAGACCAAAGCTTGTGCAGGAACTGGAGAACTTGTCAACGCTGCATTATATGTCTGTTTCTGAGCTAGCATTGAGGGTGCAATCATCAGCATATAAGAACTCCCTGATGTTGTCTGTCATAACCTTGGTTTTCACTTGTAGCCTTCTGGGGTTGAACAGTTTTCCATCTGTACGGTACCTGATGCCGACTCCAATAACTCTGTCTCTGAAAGCATTAGTCAGCATCACAGAGAAAAAAGACTGAACAGTGTTGGTGCCAGAACACAACCCCGTTTAAATACATTGATTACTGGGAATGGTTCAGATGACTCTCAATTTTCCTGGACTTGTGCCTGCATGCCATCATGGAATTGCTGAACCATGGATATATATATTTTTTTTGGACATCCATACTTGGCCATTACCTTCCATTTTCCTTCTCTGCTGACAGTAACCATGAATGTACATGTACCAATAATGTACATGTTCTATATTTAGTCCCTTAATCTGCAAGTAAGTGCTATGACACCCACTCCATACTATATCCTCAAAACAAGGAAGAAAGAATGGTAGTGATGCAGTTAGACTGCACATATGTATGTGCTTTTATATGTACAGATGCAAATTTCAACAGCTTGTGGAGGTAATTAATTATCTCCCTTAATCAGCGGATGATCAAACCACACTTGCTACTTTCATCAAGTAAAACCAAAGTCAATTTTAAAGTAGTTGTTCCTTGAAATGAATTATACTTTTCTATAACTTTCAAACTTTGGAAACATTTGACTATTGCAGATTGTATTATTTAGTTACATGTCTTGAGAAAAAGAAATCTAATTCTCACAGCAAATTAAGCAAAATATGTTTTGAAATGAACAACTCTTTGCAATGCCTGTACATAAATGACAATTTTAGGAACACACATTAAAGATATTCTTTTGTCATTGTCAGTGATAAAAATGAAACTAACTGAACAATGATGGCAAACAACAAGCCAATTCCCCATTTTTTATTGGACAGCTGGAAAAAATAGTTGACAAGCAAAGTACCCATGTTTTGCTTGTCTAGTGGACAATGACACAAGAAAAATGAACAAATTCCTGTTTTTCACTGGCCTAATCAGTAACAAGCTGTATATAAAATTAGATTCAAATTTAATAATAATCAATGGCATTATAACTGTTATGTAAAAGAAAGCAAGTGGATCTGACAATCATGGACTATAACTCCACTTAATAAAGCAAAATGCTGATTATCAAGGGCTATAACTCCTGTATGTGTGATTTGGATTTTTAATATTACTTTAAAAATGTTTTGGTCATATCACCGTAATGTCTGCAGTGTGCCAGTTTACAGTGTTGTCTAGCTCTGGGGCATCATGCCATAGACATGTAGAATGATGTCCCACCCAGTCACATTATCCTGACACCAATCATACCAGTCCTAGCACTAACCTCTTAATGCTGAATGCCCTGGTGAGGCAGTTGTTAATACCATTGTTATAAGTCTTTGGTATGAATCAGCTGGGTTCAAACTTGTGACCTCCCACATCTAAGGCAGACATTCTAACCACTAGAGCACCAGAGCAGTCATTATAACTCCCATTAACAAAGCAAAAATGATGATGATCAAGGGCTATAACTCCACTAAACAAAGCAAAATGCTGATGATCAAGGGCTACAACTCCACTAAACAAAGCAGAATACTGATGATCAGTTTCATGAAAATCAAACATCATACCGAATTTGGTTAAAATCCAATGGGGGTCATGAAAATCAAACTGCATACTGAATTAGGTTAAAATCCACTAATAATTATGGGGTTATTGTGCAGAAAGGAACGTGTGTGGGTGAGTCTAACAACAGGAGGAATAATCACTATGTACTTCAAAATACTGATGTCAAAACAAATAAGTCAAGTAGCAGACCTGACACATTGATTTTGTGGTTTAGTACATATATTAGCTAACAAATGAAAAATACAACAGTTGCTATTTTGAGTTGAATGCTAATGCCCAACTTGACTGAAGTGGTCAAATAAATCACAAATGAGGAAAAGTGGAGATGAGACCAATTTCTATAACCAATTTTGCGATGGGGACCAAGGTATAACCCAAATTATATTTAGAGCTACAATGAAATGGAAGGTGCTATAATGGAGGAAGAGGAAGTTCTTTCATTCTATGTTGCAAATGTGACTATTTTAAGCTTGTCTGATTAACAAGAATTGAAAGAAAGAAAAACTTGTTATTATGACCCTGAGAATTTTAACAAAGAATTTACATTTTTTGGTGATGATCATCACACTTACTACAAGAAAAGTTACCCTTGTATCTCAAATTACAACAGTAATTATGACACCACTGGTGGTGGTTGTAGTGATGATTATAATGAGGGTGATAATAAAAGAAAGGAAGAGGTTGATTCATGATGCCATTAATTATGATAATCAACAATACCTAAAGTATCAGTGACTTCCTGCAGCTTCTGAAGCATGACAGGTAGGTTGGCCAACTCTTCATGGAGTTTGCTAAAGACTTCAAGTGATCTGTCATACTGAATATACAGACTCCCTATCTGGATATCGACATCCTGCAAAATACAGTTATAATATGAAATTAGCATACAGACTCCACACCAAGATATCAACAGTCTGCAATTTAAATTTAAAAAAAAGGAATTATCAATCACTAAATAAATAAAGAAAACCATTATTATATATTTGTGCTAATTTCACATGAAATTTACAAAATGAAATGTGTGGCCGAGTGGTCTAAAGCGCTCTCCATTACAGATCACTGACATCCAACCTTTGTCTGCATGGGTTAGAGTCCAAGATTCTGCGAATGTGGATATGTGAGAAAGCTTGCCAGTAGCTACTCATGGGTTGGTTGTTCTTTCCACGAATTTCCCGGTTTCTTCCTCCACCATTAATACTGGCCGCCATGAATAGCCTATGGTGTGCTGAAAAATGGCGTTAAGCCCAACAGCAGCAACATCTGATTCTGTTGTAACCTATTGCTCAACCATTACCACCATGTATAGCTTATCATGTGCTGAAAAATGGTGTTAGGCCCCAGAATAACAACAAAATGAATCACATAATTCATTCATTACAAGAATGTTTAAGGTTTAGAAAGTAGAACACAGTTTCATAAATTCCACATAAAAAGAGCATCAAGGTAAAATTTCATTGCTTGCTTCACCAACGACAATAAAATACATAATTCTAAGCTTGTAAAATACATATTCCACATCTGAGTAGTTTGACTTGATCCCCAAGGACAAGACTGTCCCATGGGTAATTTCATTTGTGTGTATGCTTCTGTCTTTTCATGACCCAAATATGCATTTTTTATAAATTAACCTTTAAAAGGTAGAATAGCACAATAATGGTTATAGGAAACAAATTAAAAGTCATTTTATCAAAATGTAAAAATGAAGAATTTTGCAAAAATAAATAATTAAGGTCATTGCCAGTTAAGCATATACCTGTACATTGTGATAGGGATGGGATCTGAAAAGTTTTAAAGCAATGACACTTGTGCTAAGACTGCTAAAAAGTATGGATGAATCTCTGGGTTAATGTCAGCTGCATATATATATATATATATATATATTATATATATATATATATATATATATATATATATATATATATATATATATATATATATATATATATATATATATATATATATATAATCAGACTGATGGAAAACAAACTATATACAGACATCTACTCGACAACAACCAGACTGGTGGAAAACTACATACAGACAACTACTCTACAAAAATCAGACTGGTGGAAAACAAACTACATACAGACATCTACTCAAAACCAACTGTCAAACAAAGTATCTACCCCCAAGCATCTGTCATCCAAAACACTGCATTAGGAACATTCCATATAGTCAGGAACTGAGAATACATAAAATTTTCTCAGATGATGAAACATTTCTAGAAAGGTTTGAAGAGCTATCTAAACATTTAATTTAACGAGGTTACAACAAAGACCTGACTGCAGAGGCAACTCAAAGGGGCTAACAAACCTTGATGACCTACTAAAATATGTAAAGAAGGAAATGGTTGATAGGATACCATTTATCCTGACCTACCATTAGGATAACCACAAAGTAGGTAAAATCATCATGAAACACTGGCCCATCATGGAATCATCAGATGTACTAAAGCTAATCCTTCCGAACAAACCTGAAGACCAAAAACCTCAAGGACATCCTAGTTAGGGTGAAGCTAATGCCAATAACTAGTCAAGACCACCTTAGTCAATCTGGACCCTGTAGTGATAAAAGATGCAAAACCTGTCAACATATGATAAGAGACCAGAACATTTATTAGCACAGTGACTAGAGACAAACTAAACATACATGGTCCAAACAAAATGTGCAAAATAGAGAATGTAATTTATCTCATCACATGTAAGATCTGTATCCTTCATTATGTCGAAGAAACTGAAAAGATACACAAAAGGATCGACCTTCACAGATCTGATTGGATGACAAAGAAGCTGTACAGAAGCCCGGTTGCACAACACTTCCTCTGGCCACACTTTCAGTGATAGAACACTTATTGCAATTGCAAACAACCCCAACTAGAGTTCTGAAACCAGGAAAGAAAAGGAATCTTTTTATTTGTTTGTTTTGGCTATATTTTGTATATGCCTCTGAAAATACTCATTAAGAGTTGAAAGCACTCTGGCTAGTTTGAGACTAGTTTTGTACTGTTCATCATCAGTTTTTTGCATTTATCTCAATCAATCCCTGACCCCTGACACACATGATCCTTGCTGGATCCAGTGCACTTGTAAGAGCTGTTATTCACCATATGATTATATATATATATATATATATATATATATACATATACATACATATATATATATATATATATATATATATATATATATATATATATATATATATACATATACACATACATACATACACACACATAAATACATAGTTTTATTATGTCTATAAGTATAATGACATGAGTAGAATATCAATAGTCTCAAAGTTATCCCTGGTGGTAAATATGCACCCTGAGGTCAATGTACAGGGGTAAGTCCATGAGGGTAGATATGGACCCTGGGGTAAATATCAACTCCACATAAAAAATTATCTTTTGATGCCCATTAAGTGTACATATGCATATAAGGTGTTGATCTCAATAAATTTCCCATTAATGAAAAAGGAGTTAAGTCCTGGGGATGAGATGAACTATGGGGTCAATATTAGCTGCATGTATAAATTTCTTTTTATGTCAGTAAGTGTATATTTAAATGGTGGGAATATCAAAAGCTTTTATATTGTCCAAAAAGGCTGCCACATTTGCCAAAATTTCTAAACATGTGAATGGTTTGCAATAATGAAACTATGCTATTTAATTGAAGTGATTAGAAGCTCAACATTCCCTATATCTACCAATCAGGCTCATTGAACAACCTAGAGCTGCTATTAAAATGTGCATGTCACACCTCATTCAATTTGTAATCATTTCATTTGCCCTAAGCCTCCTTCCTCTTATTATGACAGGATTCATTGTATAAGAGCTCTCTTGGCTGAATATATCCAAAAATTTTAGCAAAACATCCTTAGGATCATTGTGATGTTGTTTTTAACTGCTACATCTATGTTCAATGATGATAAATGTAAATAATGTAAGCAGACATATTTTTCCAGACATGCACACAGAATGATTTTGTTGATCTATGGTAACTAAAAAACAAAAACAATGGCTTATGGACTTAAAATGGTGCTTCCTTGAAATCAAATGTTTCAAATAAAATATTCTGTTAACAAGTATGTTTAAAAAAGCAAAGCTGTAATAAATAAACTTTATCAGCATTACCAGCAATGCAATGTTTGCTGCAACCAATTCTTGTCAACTTTTGCTTCAAGAAAAGAATTATCACACAAATATTATTAAACAGTCCCCTTAATTGGAGATGTGGAGATATAGAAATTAATTGACATGCCCCAGTGAGAGCCATATGCATATTTGTTTACACATTTACTGATATTGTAAAAGTTTACAGGCAGTAAACTAAACCAAGTCATTCACATGTATAAATGTTGCAGTCTTATGGGGGGAGTTTTTACCCAGGGGCTAGGTTAATGAGGGTTGGGATTGATGAAGAATCACCGAGGTATCTCAGTCTGACAATAATAGGGTAGAGAAAGATGCTAAAGCATCACCCAGGAGGAGCTCAGTCTGCCATGTCTTGATACACCTCTCCCTCAATAACTCATGCACATCAGGGTACAAAAAGACAGACTACACTATAAGCAAGGGCCTGAATTACTGAGGGATGTCAAGAAAAATCCTGCTAGACATCCAGTAAACCGTGGGGTTGGTTGGGAGAGATTAGACTATTTAATGGCTGAATCCTCGTTTTACAATCATGTTGACAATAAATGTCAATAAAGTACTTTATCAGATGAAGTTGTTCATTATTCTCTATAAATTACAATTATTTTTTAAATGTTCAACATCTGAAAGGTCATTAACATGATTCCAACTGGTTTCAACAACCAAAAACAGTATGTGAAAACATTCATGTATTATGGCACAGCTTTTTCTTTTATTGGTTAGTCTGGTTCCCAGTGATGCATAATAGTATTTTGTGAAACTAGAAGTCTCCAAAGCTGGGAACCAGACTAAATGCTGACACACTACCAAACAAGATTCCTTTTTATCAAAAACATGCAACATTTATTTCATAAGACAACTGCCTACATCTAAACTCAATTATTGTTTTTTCAATCAGTAAAATATTAATGCTGAGATTTCATTGCAAGTAAAACTTTTAATCATCCTTGAGGATATCTCTACATATGAATTCATGAATTCTCTGAAACTTCTTTTTTCCATGATTGTATCTGTGAAACAAAGTTCTTTATTTTACGAAGTACTCATTTTGCTTGGTTGCCTTGCTATCTTTAATAATCACAGTTATGATTAGTGGGATAATTTAAGATAGTTTAATTAGATTATGTAGACAATAAAATTTAAAATAGTGTTCAACTGATCAACTGAAATGAGTTACCTGACATACAACAGGGGCTGCTGGTTCTTAAGCATGTAGGATTTGTAAGCCTTTTAACTTTAATTCCACCTACTTTATTTGATTCAAAAGACATAAGTAATGTGATAACAGGAAATAAGCCCAATTTTTATTTAGTTCATCAATACAACAAAAGCTTTGCTAGTCCAAATCAAAACAGTTAACACTTAAAAAGAGAAACGCTTGCGGACATAGCTGTTACAGTCGACTGACACATTCTACGTTTAATTACAAGAGGACACATTGCACTTATGATTACATTTAAATGAAACTAAAATAAAAATGGAACCAAAACACAAATATGAACTGAATTTTTTTTATTTAATTGGTATATTTTTTATTAAAGTACTACCTCCACTAGGCGTAAGTGACATTGATCAAAATGACCTTGAATATCATTAATTGCATTGTACTAAGAATGTTGTTTGTAAAGAAAATGTAACAAATTATATAACTTATTTTTAAAAGTTAATATTTCATAATGTTGATTAAAATTTCCAGGTCCTATCTACTGTTTTTGACGATATAAAATGAGCAATATCATAAAGTTCCGTTACCAATGTTGATTGCGATTTTCTTCAAGTTGAATAAGAGTGATCGATTTTTTGGTATTTTCTAATTTAAAAAAATGGGATCCATGCCTAACCTGACATTATAAGCAGGTTTGCGAGTTATTGGGATGCGAGTTATCAAGGAAGTGGCGTACTTGTCGCTGATCACACATGTGAAAACAACAACTCAGGGTTTATTTGCAAATAAAGTAAAATCACCCAATTAGCCCCATCCTCAAAGCATTTATAATAATTACAGAAGTGTTGACAGAATGGGGCAATGAATGACCCAAGTTTTAGGTGCATGGCTTTAACATTGTAAGAAGAGTTCAAGGATACCATACATAATGCATATGACCTTATGTATGGATGGAGGACATATCACAATAGCCCACCAATCCACCCATCTTTGCGGACCTGATATTTCGCATCCTGTTGGCCAACAAATGTCAGCTTCTGAATGTAAATTCACACACACATTGAAACTGTAGAGGGATAAGAAAAGCTTGTAGCATATAGTTGTGTACAACCAATGTCGGGTTTTTCCTAGATGGTTTATATAGGTCACTTTCTCTGCATAAAAAAAGACAAGTCACTTAACTTCCAAAGTATGACATCACAACACGTGTTCATAACATTTCAATTGGCATAGTAGGTACAGTGTATTTGCTTGTCTAATATGGATGTATTACATGAAAATGTCTCTCTTTGCATGGATACGATGCAATATGTTGTCATGGTTATGATGCAATATGGTGTCTATTTGTCATGGATATAATGCAATATAGTGTCTATCTGCCATGGATAAAATGCAATATAGTGTCTCTCTGCCATGGATATGATGCATTACTGTGTCTATCTGCCATGGATATGATGCATTACTGTGTCTATTTGTCATGGTTATGATGCATTACTGTGTCTATTTGTCATGGATATAATGCAACATAGTGTCTATCTGCCATGGATATGATGCATTACTATGTCTATCTGCCATGGATATAATGCAATATAGTGTCTCTCTGCCATGGATATGATGCATTACTGTGTCTATCTGCCATGGATATGATGCATTACTGTGTCTATTTGTCATGGTTATGATGCATTACTGTGTCTATTTGTTATGGATATAATGCAACATAGTGTCTATCTGCCATGGATATGATGCATTACTATGTCTATCTGCCATGGATATAATGCAATATAGTGTCTCTCTGCCATGGATATGATGCATTACTGTGTCTATCTGCCATGGATATGATGCATTACTGTGTCTATTTGTCATGGTTATGATGCATTACTGTCTATTTGTCATGGATATAATGCAACATAGTGTCTATCTGCCATGGATATAATGCAATATAGTGTCTATCTGCCATGGATATAATGCATTACTGTGTCTATCTGCCATGGATATAATGCAATATAGTGTCTATCTGCCATGGATATGATGCAATAGTGTCTATCTGCCATGGATATAATGCAATATAGTGACTATCTGCCATGGATATAATGCAATATAGTGTCTATCTGCCATGGATATGATGCAGAACTGTGTCTATTTGCTATAGATGATATGAAATATGGTGTCTATCTGCCATGGATATCATGCAATATGGTGTCTATTTGTCATGGATATGATGCAACATTTTGAAACTAAAGGGTAAAGTTCATACCCACACCAGGGAGCCATCAAGTTTTTTCTGAAAAAGACTCAGTCTAAATTTTTATCCATGAAAGCCATCAGTACTTACTGAGCAGAATTAAAATCACAATGTCCTACATACATTTCATCTGGAAAAATTGCTGTACAAATCAAACTTGCCCAAGGTTTTTCTAAATGTAAAACTTAGTATCAAATTTGATTTCATTCCAAGATGTCCCATAAATGAGTTCTGCAGTTCTAAATGAAATTATGGGCACAGTAAGCTGTAAAGCTGGTGCCATAAATCTTAAAACTTCAGACTCAAATGGCAAAATTAAAATTAACCTGGGTCTTTATGTAAACCCTCAATTCAGATCTGATTTCAGTTCATAAGGTCCTTCAAAAGTTACTGTGCAGAAATTTATGACAGATGTGACAAGTTGTGAAGAGATCAACTATATGGACATGTGTAACACTATAATAATACAGACATTACAAAATGCATATGTAGAACAAGCAGAAAATAGGCATCATTCATATCTATTAATAACAAAGAAAACTGGAATTATTCATAATTTGCATTAATAATTAATCTGTTGAATTATCAACAAAAAAAAAACTTATCAAAAATGAAAGAAGTTTTTCACTTATCTGAAAGATCATCTGCAACCTTGACCTCCACACATGTAAATGTACAACCAGTGAAAAGCTTAAAACTGTTTGCTGCCCTTAATGAGAAGAGTAACTATAGTTTTTAATTAATCATTTAATCAACAGAAGTACAAATTACAAACCTACCTCTGCTTTCTTACCATTTTCTTCACAGTACTTATGCAGTTCTTTCCATACATTCTGATATCTGAAATAGTATGTACTTAACAAGTTGAATAGTACTACTATAAATGATACAGTATACACCCACCCAATGTTTAATAAATATCCATGTAGGCACTTGAGGTACATGGCCCATGTAGGTGCTAGTAGTGCATTACCCATATAGGCACTAATAGTGCATGGCCCATGTAGGCACTAGTAGTGCATGGCCCATGTAGGCACTAATAGTGCATGGCCCATGTAGGCACTAATAGTGCATGGCCCATGTAGGCACTAGTAGTACATGGCCCATATAGGCACTAATAGTGCATAGCCAATGTAGGCACTAGTAGTGCATGGCCCATATAGGCACTAGCAGTGCATGGCGAATGTTGGCACTAGTAGTACATGGCCCATGTAGAAACTAGTAGTGCATGGCCCATTTAGGCACTAGTAGTGCATGGTTAGTATAGGCACTAGTAGCACATTGCTGATTCGTGACGTCACTGACCAATGAGTCTCAATATATATGGTCTTAAAACTTACTGTAAAGAAACCATTACTGTTTTATTAGATTTGTCATGGCATTAAACTTTACACACCCAAAGCCATCCAAATAGTTCAGTCAAGGAACAAAAGTTGCCCTGCAAAATCATTTTTCTTTGATTCACTATGACCTAAACATTTTATTTGATCAATACTGGTCAAGGTAAACGTCTAGAACTAAAGTTGTTATGTGCAATGCATTTATCTCTTTTTTTCTTTCTGTCACAGTTAACCTTGACTTTTGACCTTGAGTCCATAAGATCAATAGGCTTCTCTCTTACACCAGATTATAAACCATCCACAAACTATGGTGAAGTACACAGTGAAGAAATGAAATTTGTGTAAAGAAAGCATTTTTTTTTTCTTCTCAACTTTCTGCCAAAGTGATCCTGACATTAAGCACTCAAAATCATAGAGTATTTTCCTCATCCAAGTGCAAGCCATCCACTAAGTTTAGTCCTGGTTTCTGTGTGTGTGTGTGTGTGGTGTGTGTATGTGTGTGTGTGTTTGGGATTTTTAATGTAGCTTTAACAATTTTGCAGTCATATTGCTACAATGTCTACAGTGTAGCAGTTTATGATGATGTTCAGCACTGGGATATCATGCCACAGACATGTAGCATGATGTCCCACCCAGTCACATTATCCTGACACAAGGCTGACCAGTCCTAACACTGACCTCTTCATGCTGAGTGACTAGCAAGGCAGTTGTTATTACCATTTTTATCAGTCTTTGGTATGACTCAGCCAAGGTTCAAACCTGCAATCTCACACATATGAAACAGATGCTGTAACCACTAGGCCACTGGAGTAATCCCTCATGGTCTGTGATATAAAGTCATTTTGCAGAAACCAATTAAACTTTTTTCAGTCAGAGAACTTGTCCTTCAGCCTTGCAATCCCAAAATCAATAGCTGTTTTCATTCTTCCAAGTTCAATCTATTCCCAAAATCAATTGCTGTTTTCATTCTTCCAAGTTCAATCTATTCCCAAAATCAATTGCTGTTTTCATTCTTCCAAGTTCAATCTATTCCCAAAATCAATTGCTGTTTTCATTCTTCCAAGTTCAATCTATTCCCAAAATCAATTGCTGTTTTCATTCTTCCAAGTTCAATCTATTCCCAAAATCAATTGCTGTTTTCATTCTTCCAAGTTCAATCTATTCCCAAAATCAATAGTTGTTTTCATTCTTCCAAGTGAAATCGATTCACAAATTTTGCTTCATGCCTTTGATAAAGATTTAAGTGTGATGAAATGATTTTTCTGCTTTAGTGATAGTGACCTTGACCTTTGACCATTCAACCACATCATTAATATGCTTCTTTCTTTCCCTAGGTACAAATGATCCTTGAAGTTTGGTAAAGAAAGGTGGTATTAACCTAATGTTATTCTGTACAAAAACAAAAAGGAAACAGGCAGACAGAGACATCATAATGTTATAGCTGGCATATAAAATAATACTGTACATCACACATTTTCACAAGTATAGCAATTCAAAAAAATTATGAAGCAAATGATGTTTGATAAAACTGAATGCTTGATAAATTTCTATTATAAAAATATATGCATAATAGAAATGTTGACATCCACCAAAACAGAATGTTCTGGAGGTTTGAAACTTAGGACAGCAGACAACATATAATATCAACCACATCATTCTAAGAATGTAATACAAATGAATGAACAGAAAGAATTGTGTAGATTACTTTAAAGATCTGTCCTTGTTGAGGTTTCATCTATAATTTTATTTTTACATTCTTTGCTGATGGCAGTGGATTATATCATCAGTGAAGTAATGAGACCCCATGTTTAATTAAAACAACCACTCATTTCATCTGTTGGCATAGCAGAAGCACAATATCTTTTGATTGGGTAGTTTAAAATTACCAAAATTTAGTTCTGGCCACTGGTAACTTAAAAATATTTTATATTGCTGATATTAAAAAATTCAAGATTTCAATGATGCTAAAATATTATAATTTATATTATTGGGATTAGGTGCTGACAGATTAAATAGACAAAAATGGATTAAACAGACAATAGTCTGAATATACCTCCCCATTTATTGGAACCCCATTACTGATTTCAATTACAGAAATCTTTAATGTGATAAAAAGTACAAACAGCTTAGTTAATTCATTCACTGATTTATAATTTCTAACCAGACTGACCAGAGTGTCCCTATCTAATGTCTTTTATGCTTAATGGACTCTCCATACTAACACAGTGCCATATTGCATATACACTACGGGCCTGTTTATTTTTCTTTGAGTGATGCAGTACATCTTAATCAGTAACTGCTGTATAATTCCATAAATTACCATAATGTTGAAAGTTATATCCCTTTGAACACAATTACACTGCTTGTTAAATCCATGTGAAAGACAAATTTGTAGCTGTCATTTTTTTCCTTTTTTTGATTTGACACTGTAAATGTCGGAGCAGATGACAGTATTTTCCTTCTATGCACAAATATGTATAGTTGTGCAAACACACCTTCACTGATAATGGACTTTTCCAGGAACTGGCAGTGACTGACAAGCAAGGTCATCTTTAACACTGAAAATTCTGTTTGGAATTAAGCGTGCTGACAAAAACTGTGTTAGGGACCTCTGGGCATAATCAGGTTTGAAATTATAAATCAATAAATGAACTAAGTTCTATCCATCTTTTATCTCATTTGTGTTTTTAGTTTTTTAAAATTGGTAGAGGGTACAAACATATGCGAAGGTAAATTCAGACTATAGTAAGATGGATTAAATAGACTAGAATGATGGATTAAACAGATTAATCAGATATCTTAGTATGATGGATTACAAGAAATAATATGATTTCACATACTAATATAATGGATTAAATAGACTGGTATAACGGATTAAACCAGTGGTTTCAAACTCAAACCACAATGAGGGCATTTTCAATGGCCCAATGGTCGAACCACCTTTGTTATCTCTCATGACACCTTGTGACACCAATCATTTTGTGGGCCACATGATTTAGTTATTGGGCTACAGGTGTTTGAGACCCCTGGATTAAAAAGACTAGTATGATGGGTTAAAAAAACTAATATGATGGATTAAACAGACTAGTATAATGGATTAAACAGACTAGCAAGATAGTTTGCACAGACAAGAATGATAGATTTAATAGATTAATATGATGGATTACATGGACTAGAATAATGGACTACAACAGACTAGTATGGTGGACTACATGGACTAGATTGAAGGATTACAAGGACTAGTATGATGAATTACACAAATAAATGTAATGGCTAGCATAGATTAGTACAAAAGATTACATGAACTAGTATTATGGATTTTGCAGACTAGTATTGTGACTCACAAAGCCAAGTATTCACCATATGCACATAATGGCATAAGGCTACAGCATAAAGCAAGGGTTAAACAATATGGCCAAGGCTAAAGAGTATGAAACTATGGCATATGGCATGTATTTTGCAAATGGCATAAGGCAAGGGTTGGACAGTATGGCAAAGGCCAAAGAGTATAAAACTATGGCATATGGCACAGATGGATGCAAATGGCATAAGACAAGGGTTGGACAGTATAGTAATGGCCAGAGTAAGAAACTATGGTATATGGCATGAATTTATGAAAATGGCATAAGGCAAGAATACACACAATAGAATAAGGCTAAAGAGGATGCACATTATGGCATAATGCAATGGCTGGACATTATAGCATAACCCTAAAGAGGATGAAAACATAACAGAAGGCAAGGAGGCACTGAATTCCCCCAAAACAAACATCTCGTGTCCATAAGTCAGGACAAAATGATGATTTTGCTCAGCAAATAATATTTTGCTTAGTTGGATCTGAATGGTGGTACACATGTTGGTAGAAATTTTGATATTTCATCCTGCCATGAGTCTGTAATTGATAACGGTACTTATGCTCTGCCACTAGTGTGAAGAACAATATTTACTATAAAGACTGAATAATACAAACATTCTTATCATAACAAATAACATATACAGTGGAATTATATTTAAATGAAATCAAATGTTAAAATTGTTTGCCTTCAATAAAGTACTTACTTGAGTCCAACTTATCACATAATAATTTTTAAATGTTTTTTTTCTCTTCAAGGTGAAAACTGGTTTATAATTATTTCAGTGGTTTTCTGTTGGATCATCATAATTGGGGTCCAAAGGTTTACATCAAACCTTATTTGTCTGTGAATAACACATATCAAACTGTGAAAGCATAGACCCATATCTGCCATCATAAACTGCATTGGTAAATTGGAGCCAATATGATTCTGCTAATAATATATTATCCCTGGTCTGGTTAAGAAAGGCAGTGCACCTTGCCCCCTCTGCAGTGCACTCTGCCCACCATGAGGGTTGCCATAAAAAACTTCAGGGGTTTATTTGTTTCTGGTGTTTGACAGCACACAACACTTTAAATGCTATATCATACTATGGCAAGTAAAGTTCCATGCCCAGGGACACATCATTAAAGCTGATCCATGCTGAAGTAATGGTGGGGACCAAACCTGCATTCTTCTGGTCACAATTTTGATTCCTTAACTGATGGACCTTCTTGGCTCTCACCTCGAAAGGTGTAAAAATGAGTTCTCTCATGTTAGAATGCTATCCAGGGACCGGGAGCATACCACCTTGTTGTAAGACCAGCTTATAATAAAGTTCATTATTCATATAATTTTGCTGATCTTGGGAACTGCCTTATGACAGGTAATGTGCCATAATTAGGGACCCTGTAGAGAGGGTGTACTGTAACTGGTATATGGTAACATTTATTATATGGAGTTTTGGCATAAACTTTGCACTATTAGTCTGTATATTTCACTTACAGTGTAAATATTTTCTTAAATGTATTAATGGAGTTCATAAAAATTAGACCCCTGATGGAGAGAGGGCCATCAGAAAAGTCTACTGCATTTCTAATGCCCATACAGGCAAACAGCATCCTCCTCTTACAGGCAACCAACACCCTGCCCTCACAGGTAACCAGCAGTCAGACCTATCTGTCAACCAACACCCTCTTCTTATAGGCAACCACCAACACCCTGGTTTTGCTAGCAACCAGCAACCTGCACTGACAAGCAACCAGTACCCTGCCCTTACAGGCATCTAGTATCCTTCTCTTGCAGGCAACCAATACAATGCACTCACAGGCAACTGAAACTTTGCCCTTACAGGCACTAACATTCTGCCTCTAAAGACAACTAGCACACTGCCCTACAAGGCAAGAGAGCCAACTTCCCTTACAGGCAACTTTCAGTCTCCACTAACTACTGATCTGGGAACAACACTGTATGTCACCCAAATGGGCACTGCCATTATATTATGTAGCAGGTTCCACATTGGCTCAATGGTTTGCATACCAGTCTTGCAAATGATAAGGTGTGGATTCAAATCCCATCATCAGATCAGTCTAGGTCAGCTAACATGCTGCATCCTTCAGTAATGCACTTTACCTCGATGGCCCTTGAACTAAATATCCTACTATGTGTGGATGTGCCATACAATACAAAACCAGACATTATTCAATAGCATATTAGGGTGTATCGTGTAGCTAGATATGTGTACTAAACAGAGTTAAAAATAGTGTTTCTTGTTTTATACTTGTTTAATAAATCTGCTCCTGCTTCAAAGTTGACTCTAGGAGATGGAGCTGAAAGATAGTGTGAGCTACTTCTAACAGCGGATTTGTCCTTGCTTGAAGAAAACAGTCCAAGTCTGAAAGGAAATAAGTTTAATAATTATAAAACAAAACTGCATTAAATACCTTATCAAATAATTCCATGACTCTGTTCATTATTGTTGCATAGGAACTGAACTAAAAATATTGTTACACTTATATAGTACCAACACAGACATATTCCTGTCGATTTTCATTGATGTTCAAACCTGGAAGTTCTATAAAATTAGTGCCCATTACCATAATGTTCTTACCTAGCACACTGCTTTCAAAGTTGGCACTCATTACCATATATGTATAACATTCCTACTTAAGACACAGCCTCTTAACTTTGTGCCCATTAACGTAATGTTTCTACTTAAAACACTGCCTCATAAGTTGTAACTCTTCCATTTAAACATTTCAATATCTTCTTAAATGACTTCAGTGAACTTTGGTCTCCCCTCCTACTGTAGCAATGTCACCACAAATATACAATGATTAAATCTGACTGTGAACATTTTAGCAAAACTGTAGACTTACTGAACTAACATGGAAAGTAACTGATCATCATAGCTCTATCTCAATAGGAATTATGGTAAAAAATAGAAACCATGACCTTCAAGATATAATCTTTACTGTGATGCATTAGATGTCATCAAATTAAGAAAGGTAAGTGAACTATGGTTTTTCCCCTGTACTTAAACAACTTTTAAAGATAAAAACCAGAAGCATTATGAAAACTTATAATACTAACATATTTATCTTGAAGATGGATACTAAGGGACACAATCTATATTAAGGGACACAACTGCAGGTTTCACACTCAATTCTAATTTAAACAAAATAAAAAATGCCAAACAAAAAGAATCAAATGGATGTGCAAAAACTATGCATAATATTTTGAAGTTCTACATAAATTTCTTCATTAAATCCTCTCCATATTCAGATAATCTTTGGTTTCAAGGGTTCTAATAGAAATGCATCTAATTATCACGTTTCATGACTGGAACATAAACTTTAAAGAAATAAACTTTAAACACAAAATTATAAGAAAGTCACTGAGTATGATATGTAGTATAGGTCACCAAGAAATCTTTTGGGAAAAATTATCTAGAAATCTATAGCATACATCCACACACAAACATGCCAAATGCTAAAAGTTAGGCCCAAAGAGGATGACAGGTCCAATGGACTTCCTCTGTTGTAAATGTGTATTAATAACAGAGATGCATATTGTACTCATGTTTACAGCATTACCTGAGAAGTGAACTCAAAACAGACTCCAAATCAGTGAAACTTAAAATATGATCAATACTTACTACTGAAATTGGAAGAACAGGGTTCACTGTAGACAGCCATGTTGTGCCGTGACCCTTATGTTTCATTTATGCTGCGAGAAAGTTGCCCATTATGAACAAAAAAAAAGGACCAAAGAAAATGATGATCAAAGATCATTTAAGTTGATTTAGCCCAAGTTCATACCAATTTACTAAACAGCACACTCATGATAAATTTAATTGGCTGACAGTAATGTCATACTGATTCTGATTGGCTTGGTTACTAATCAAGAGCTTGTAATTCACAATGAAACCTTCAATTAAAACACTGCTACATTTATTTACATGTACAAAAATAGTGCACTGGGAGAATAAACAAGATAAATTCAATCTCCTAGTTTAATGATAACATCATACTAAGTGCAGTATTTATAAAGATGCATCCTCTTGCCACGTTTCAGAATTTCAATTATAGGAGTATTATACAGCAGATAATGACCTTTTGTGAAAATGGTGAAATAATCACTAAGATGCATACAGTGACCTAGTTTGACATGAACAGTGCTTAAGACTCAAACCAAGTCTGTGAAAAATGAGTGACCTATTTCTATGCTGAAGGTATGGTACCCATCACAATGCATTCCGGTACCACCTTGTATCCTTTTAGGGGGTGGTACAGGTAAGGTGTACTCCACATATATGGTGCTTAAAACCTATTTGATCTGGACCTAATGTATACACTTAACCTAAGCCAGGAAAATGTAAAAAATGCAAAATATAGGTTACAGTGATAAGGATAAGGTACTAATAGATATACATGCAATCAAGTGAAGACCAGCACTAAATATCTGATAAATGAATCATATTTTTCTTTAAAGTTTCAAATGTGCACATTCATATTTTTTATGACTAATCTGATGTTAAAACTCTCCCTAGTACAGGTATGATAAAGCCAAGTGGTCCTCAAATTGGGTGAACTTGAGACTAAGACAGTATGATGTCATACCTTGAGACTAAGACAGTATGATGTCATACCTGCTGTCCTAATCATATATTGGCTAATTAATTCATTTAAGTTGCAGGCTATAGTTTGTCACTATAATAATAACTTATGTTCAGCTGTATGTGAATGTTCTGAACAGATTTTAAATATAGATACTCTGTGTTGCAGTTAAGACAAGAAAGTGATGACTTGGAAGAAAAAATTCAAGACCAATTAAAAATTTCAATCTGGTGGGGATTACAACATAAGGAGGGTTTGGTTTTGTGGTGCTGTACTTTAATGCCACATGGCATAAATAGACTCAATGTAAAGTAGCTTAATTCAGGTAGACATTTTGAATTAGTTTGGTCTGTCTAAAAACAAGCTAGTAAAAATGGCCCACAAACATTAACTGGCATTCAGTTTATAACGCTTACTACATTTTACAGTGCACCAATATAAAAATAAGAGTAAAAAAAGAAAAACATAATTAATTTAACTGGCATTTTTGAAACAGTGTACCCCATCCTCAAAATTTGGGTGATATGAAATTTTTGGATGTACAATGGACATAATAGTACTATAAAAATGAGATAATCTTATTTGCTTCAACAGTTTTGCCACCTTAACACCAAGTACAACACTGTACTATAGTATAATTTCCTGGACATCATTGCAATTCACTCATGAAAACATGAACATGGCTGAATATCTGATTAACCTGAAATTAGTTGTACCATGGAAATGTCCATTCCAGACCTTGCTCTCATTTAAACTTTTAGTCCACTCATTATCTACCTGCACCTATGTTTCCTGAATTACTTTTCTTTCCAACCTATAATATAATCATTAATTAAATGACAAATTAAGTAACTGCCTACATTTTGTCTCTTTTGTCATTATCTTGACCTCAAAATAACTTAAATCTCCCTCTGCAAAAGGTGGCTCTCTACAGTTTCATATTTAGCATATGGTTAGAATTTTAAAGAAAAAGAGTTTTCCCGGGTTTCCTCACTAGTTATACTGGTTATTTAAAAGAGACTTTGTATATCTTAGGTATTGTTCAAAGAACCTTTAATTCCCTTTATTTTGATGTATGATTGATGGGTGTAATATGGGTTAGAGAGTACACAGCTTGGCCTTACTCCAGATGTGCACCTTTCAAAAAAGTGCTATCTCTACTTGCTCATTTTCACTTCTCGAACTTCAGAGGTAAATTGTAAAAAAAGAGCTGATAACTTTTTTTTACATTTTATGTAGTAATTCGGTCATTGCACTCTTAGAAGCTGGTATTATCTAGTTTGGCAAAATTCATTTTCCATATTTTAATAGCTGCCAAGGATAGTGTACTTTAGACAAATTTAGGTTGATTTTTGGAGCACAAAGGAGCAGTCATTTTAGTTAGCAGTATCCTAAGATCATTTAAAGTTTCCAAAAGTACAATATCCAATGAAATTTTATCCACATTACATGAAAGTAGTATATAGGTATGCCAACATTCTCTCCACTGTGCATGTTTAAAATGCAAACAACTTCACCTTACATACATTACTCTCTCAAAGGTACATAATAACTGGTGAGCGCCACCTAATTGACTTTAACCTCAAAAATATTTTACACTAATGACCACCGAATACTTCACATTACATCTCGGACAATTACCATAAGCTTCAAATGTTTTCATTGCCAGATACATTGTGTTAAAAAAGATATTCATTGCTATCTTACAGGTTTTGCTACAATTCTAGGAATACACAGTAGCTAGCCACTAATGAAACATTGCATGTATTGTAAAAAAATATGACATTGCATGTATTGTAAAAAAAAATATGACAAAAGCTCACCCATGCTGATGATACAGATAAACATTGCTGAGCTCTGGGAACATATGATATAAATGCAAGGAAATGAAACCATACTAAATATCAAGGCAGTTTCATTCATGACCTGCTTACCCTTCCTATTTAAATTTTATCAAAATTTCCTACAAATGGGTTTAAAGACATGGGTAAAAAATTAAACATTCATGCAAACATGCACACATATGCATTTCAATACAGATAAGCCTACTCTCACAGTGCTCAAAGAAAAGCTATTTTTAGACACATGCCCAGGTTTGATGACTATAAAATAATCACAATCCCTGACTCAAATTCCATCAGCTCTTGGTCAAATTTCCATATGCCCCAAATTTCCCCTTTTTTAATATTATTTATCACACAATGTTGCAAATGCTACCCTTCAAATATGAATTCAACAGGGTTCAATAGGTAGCTTTAAAGGTAATGCAAGTGTCGTTAGTGTTCATCAATACACTTACGAGAAACTGGATGGTACTGGTGTTCAAACCTCCCTGTTGGATTCTCCACACAAATCTGTGTCATGACCAAGTTTTTCTAGATCTTAGCAATGTCAAAATCATCAAATGCTGTTTGATCAGGAGATGTGCTTGTGTTTAGAGGAAACGGTATATACATCGTCTTTAACACCGGAACTTCTAAGACTGAACATTTTATTAGGGCCAGGGGGCATGCCTTTTTCAAGTTTAATGGTTCTTGTCAGGTAAAATGGCAGTAATAAATGCCACTGTAAGGGTGATAATCAACACAAATTAACTTTGCATACACAAGCATGTACCTATAACTGTTACAGGTGGTGCTCTTATTTCAACAGACATCATTCAATATCAATGTTTTTTGCCATACGTGCAAAGAATTATATGCCCACCCAACCCTGAGCTTTTGTTGAAAACTAATTGGTTCCTAAGTTCCCTTCAAAAAGTAAATCACACTTGAATACTATTCTGACAACTGAAATAATATATGGAGTAAAATCCCCCTTCAAAAGAAATGTTGCTACTATTCACAAACATGACACATAATCTTTAATACAGACAGCTCAAACATTCTCATTCAAGATAATGGTATGGAATAACTTTTATTCTACACATATCTAGCAGCTCTTTGATTCACCTATATTGGGTTGTTCAACTTAGTGATCTTTACTTAAATAAATTAGAACAATGGGCTCATTTGGTGCAGTCTTAAAGAACATCACACTACTGTATGCCAATTAAGTAATATGTAAAATGTCTATTAACTGACTGTTTAAAGAATCCAAAGGACAGTTTTACATCAATTCCAATCATGACTAATTACTGTTTATACATGCTACATGTAATGGGCATATACAAAAATGGGTATTTTTTTAATTTTTGAAGATCGCTGAAAATCATGTTTTTTGAACCACGACAATGCCAGGGATTTGGGAGTAAAAAATTATGCTTTTAACATAAGTCCTGTTGTGACATGTATGCCAACTCTTGAAAATAAATTTCTGCATTTAATCAGCATGCTCAATGTTTTCTCAGGCAAATTAGGTTATTTTTTTCATCAAGTCAAATGGGAACCACAATTAGAATACATGATAGACCCAATCTGTAATTAGAATGGCCATAGATGTTGGGATATCTGATTTTATTTTAGCACTGATTAAACATTTCACAATTCTAGCATCTTATCTTTTATGTGTCAGTCTGTTTAAGTCTAGCAACACACAAGTTCAATACTTAGCATTTGAATGATCCAGTTCATTGTCAGTGTATGTGTGTGTGTGTGATTTAGATTTAGCTTTGACAATTTTTCAGTCATATCACCGTGATGTCTGTAGTATGCCAGTATGCTAGCACTGGGGCATCATGCACTGTTATGTCCCACCCAGCCACATTATCTTGACACCAGGCCAACCTTTCCTAACACCAACCTCTTAACGATAAACACCAAACAAAGCAGCTGTTAGTACCATTTTCATAAGTCTTTGGCATGACTTGGCCTGGATTCGAACCCACGACCTCCTGCATCCAAGGCAGATGCTCTGACCACTAGGTCAGCGATGTAGTCTGGTACTGATCAATGCATGAACTGGCAAAAAATAGAATAATGTATGGGAGAATGTACATATGGAGATTAAATAGGAAATATATGCATGTCTGCAAGCGAAATACACAAGTTTCATGATTCCATTTTGCTCCTTACTCATCTAGGTCCATTATGACACTACACTGCCCAATTCCATATAAGCCTGATCATTGGCCAAACAACGTCTGACACAAAATCTCCAGCAAACCCATTATTATGCTTGAAGCTTCATTTAATCAGTAAAACCCTACAATGCATGCTAGGTTTTAGCAGAGGTTTATGACAAACAAATGTATCATTGTCAAAAATCAAATTTACACTGGTTATCCATGTAATGCATGCTAAATATGCCTAATTCATGTAATCTGTTAAACTATAACAGTCTCAACCTGTCAAACAATCAGCTTCCACTTGATCAGTGCACTTTAGTGATCTTTACCAATGTTCAAAGGATTAAACTGTACATTTTGTTCAATTTATGTTAAAAATTAAATATCAGAGGCTTAATGGCAGGTCTGAGGGCAAAAAGATTGGTTCCAAACCTGACCATTGTAATTCTGCACTCCAGGTATAACATTATTTATACAGTGTGCAAAACACATTTAATAGTTCTGAAAAAAGGTGGAAATCTTTTCTGCATGATTAACAAGTTCCAAATTTTTAATGCTTCACCAACTGCACATATGTATCACAAACTGATAAGCAAATATTTTAGGCATATGACACACTGTTATGACTGAATGTTATGATAAATATGCTGTATGAAATTCAGTGAAAACTAATTAGGTCACCTCTGAAAAGTAGAGGCAAGCTATTGTATTATATCCAGCATCAGCATTCACATAGATAAAATCATATATATATATATATATATATATATATATATATATATATATATATATATATATATATATATATATATATATATATATATATCCTCAAACTAGCAAATATATCTAATTAGATTTAATTAAATCAAGGTCTGATCACATTCAAGCAAATGTTGTTAGAAGCATTTCATTAAAGAGAATTAACCCTCAATTCAACCATCTTCAGCATTACTACAATGACCCTTCAAACTATTATAATAGTGGTCAACAGATTTTGTAAACTGCAACTTCTTGATTTTGCTTTGATTTAGGTCCATCTGGAAAAGGCACCATAGCACATATAGTAAAACTAAATAATTAGATTATAAGCTACATGTAGTAAAATGGGGCCCTGAGTGGCCGAGTGGTCTAAAGCACTGTCCGTTATGGATCACTGCCATCTCACCTCTGCCTGTGTGGGTTCGAGTCTAGGATTCGGCAAATGTGGATATGTGAGTAAGCTTGCCAGTAGCTTCTCGTGGGTCGGTGGTTCTTTCCGGTGATTTCCCTGTTTCTTCCTCCACCATTAATACTGGCCGCCATGAATAGCCTATCATGTGCTGAAAATGGCGTTAAGCCCAACAACAACAACAACATGCAGTAAAATAGACTGCCATATATACGAGATATAACTAAACATTTACCTCCACTCCATTTCCAGTGGAAACTGAACAGAGCTAATGGGTACAAGGCAGTATGACGTCGACCCTCCCAGTACAAGTATATATCAGTGTTGACATCTAACATCGTAGGTGTAGTTTCTCCACTGACCAACACATTGTTCATCGCCATTTTTTGTTCGTTTGTTTTGCTGGGGGAGGGGTCTTCTGCTACTGCCAGGACTAGTGGCACCAGTCGTGTTTTAAAACAAGGCGGAGAACAATGTGTTGGTTTTACTTGTCCTTAGCTTTGCCTATCTCAAATATTACAAGGCTGTGCCCGTAGATTCAGTTTTAAGTAATATATAAATAAAGCTGTTTCATTTAATTTGCAAATTTCAATACATTGGGGACCTGTCAAATCCAACATAGTCTTCTGCAATCGACAATGTCACTGAAGTCTGAAAAATGTTTTAATTCCAATAAAAACGGCAAAAATTTGATTAGTATTAATATGACAAGCATTTACGAATACCCTGCGGATAAATCCTGCTGAACACTTTGTAATGTCCCTTTGATATTCTTGAATATACTCATGGTTTTACGATATTATGAGTAACTCCTACACACAACTTCTGCCACCATCTTGAATAAGTCACATGACCAAATGCACCACGTGATGTCGAAAGCCCGCATAACACTGTTTTTTGGCAAGGAAAGTAGAAACTAGTCAGATTCTGACCAGAGGTGTATTTATGACCTCTGAAAAACAAATTTTATTGAAATAATCTATTGCAATAACCTACATATAGACTGGCTTATCTCTTTGTACATGAATATGTAAACGACACAGGAAATCTTAGTAAAAGTTGTTCTATTCCAAATTGTATCTCATCTGAAGTCTGCATATCGCCCTCGCCACAATACTGAAACTGCTCTACTGAAAGTAGTCAACGACCTTCTCTCTGCTTTGGATAGAGGAAAGACTACAGTCCTCACTCTCCTTGACTTGTCTGCATCATTTGACACTGTAGACCATGACATATTACTTCATCGTCTCCAGTATGTATTTGGCAGTCACCATACGCCCTTAATATGAATCAAGTCATAATTGGTCAACAGGACACAAATTGTGTCAGCAAATGGGAAACACTCTAACCCAGTTGATCTATGCTGTGGTGTTCCACAAGGGTCTGTTCTTGGATCTGTTTTCTTCATTCTATAAATTCAGCCACTCTCACGTGTCCTAGATCATCATCCATTTGTACGCTGACGACACCCAAATATACAAATCTAGCCATCCAGCTGAAGTTGAAGCTACCATCCATGGCATAGAGAAGTGCATTTCTGATGTGAAATCATGGATGACACGTAACAAGCTGCAGATGAATGATGATAAAACCGAAGCCATCCTGATTACAACACAAAGACTTTCTCATTCACATACTTTACTTCAGACAATAAATATTAGCAACATCAACATTAAATTCAAGCAGTCAGTACGAAACCTCGGTCTCTCTCTCTCTCTCTCTCTCTCTCTCTCTCTCTCTCTCTCTCTCTCTCTCTCTCTCTCTCTCTCTCTCTCTCTCTCTCTCTCATTGCATCAACATGTCATGAACATATGCCAGACTGCATATCTTGAGCTGAGACGCATCAGCTCCAATCGCAAGGATCAGTTGATGCCACTAAAACACTTGTGTGTTCCTTAGTACTTTCAAGACCGGACTGTTGTAATTCAGTTATGTCTGGTTCATCTCAATATCTACTTCAGAAACTTCAAAAAGTTGATAACACTGCTGCTCGGATCATCCTTAGAGTACCATGATCAGAGCACGCCTCTTCACTGCTCTGTACCCTTCACAGGAACCAGAATTAAACACAAAATTTGTTCTCTGCTACGTTTCACTGGCGGGTTCCAGTCCAACATACCTATCTGACCTCACTCATGTGTATACACCTGCAAGATGCTTACGCTCCTCTTCTGACACTCGTATTCTCAATATTTTTACTATGAAGTTGAAATCATATGGACAACGTTCTTTTGTATACCAAGGCCCAACAACGTGGAACGAATTGCCCACTGCACATGACACAAAGATACGGTGATCTCATTCAAGATCGTCCTTAAAACTCACCTATTTCAACTGCAAGAACAGTCTCAAAGACCTAATAATGTATCCTTATAAAGTATCCTTCCTTAAAAATGTACAGCATGTTTTTCTGTTTCTAATTTGTGGTGTTTGTTTTTATTTTTGTAATCATGTTATTATGTGTTTTTTTAAACATCTTTTTTGAGTGTTGTCAAGCGCTTAGAGCTTCTAAAGATTAGGCGCTATATAAAGTCCTCGTTATTATTATTATTATTATTATTATTATTATTATTATTATTATTATTATTATTATTATTATTTCTTCTCTGGTTATATTACGTCATTCAATCGGCTTTGTTTCTCAGAGTCTCTATGAAAGTAACACGTGATTAGCAGAAACAGAGGAAACATGTCTGGTTTTAGAGGCAGTTTAAAAAATATATATCTATGTGACATATGTCCACAATAATAACGTCTTAATTGCTACAAATTCAGGGGAAAATACTGAGAGCAGAACAGACCAATTTGTTTTCTAAATTTCAGCTGTGGTCATTGATCAACGGGGTAATTCTGACCACCATTGAACACAGATGAACACAGCATAAAAATCATCGCTAAAATTGAGCAATTATTTTACGAGGAAAATAAAACTTTAAAAAAATAATGTTAATGTTTTTATTAAGAATGATATTTAACAGCTATTTTTTTTCTTTTTTCCCCATCATACCTCCTCATCGTATTTCAGCTACTTGAACCTGGTTGAACCATTTAATAAAATGCATATTAATGACTCGCATCTTCATTACCAAACTTTACAGAAGATTAAATTATATGTTTTGTAGTGATCGGAATTACATAGATGATGATCGTTCTTAGCCTGTTCTGATTTGACGAGAGTAAAATATTTTTTATATTGCTTCGTATGACACTCGGGATGGAATTTCGTTGCTTAATTTCTCTCATCACTCTTTGACCTGCTTGCTTAAAATAAAGAGTAAGATAAGGATACGTAAAAATGTAAAGGAGCAAGAATGCCATTAGTGGTCGGAATATGATCTAATTACTCTAGTATGAAAGTTTCCATTTTCCTGATTTGATATATGACCGCAACAAAGCGGAGGGTTTAATATTGTGATGTCCGTCTGTCAGTCCGTTAGGAATTTCGTTTTCACACAATAACTCTAGTTGCACATCATCTACAGTTACCAAACTTTGTGTGATGCCTTGCACATAGTGTAAGGACGTCAAGGTCACTGTAAGTCGAAGAAACGCGTTTTTCGTAAAATAACATTAGTTTTAATAATACACATAGACCAATCCTTGTGGATTGCTTGCAGCTGTGACAAGGTAGAAGCACATAGATTTTAACCATATATCTTCGCCGATGTTTGTCGGCGACTTACGCATTAGGTAAGAAAGAGCCCATAGATTTTGGCGTTAAACTGTCAAAGTTCAGGTCACTGTGGCTGACAGAAAAAAAACCCAACAAATTAAATTACAAAGTAAATTTAGTTCAAGACCACATACTTTGACCAAGGTATGGAAGTGGCCTATTGATTTTGGGGTCAGACGTCCAGATCATTGTGGCTAAAAATGGTTCTACGGAATATTTTTTTTAAATCATGGATTAAGTTCCTTGAATACATTTTGTGGATAACAAGCACTTGGCGTAGTATGGAAAGCCGTATATTCTTTGGTCTGAAGGTTAGAGATCAATTAAGTTAAGTCATGTTAAGTCCAAAAAGACAGTGATGATTTCTTCATGATTTATTTTCTTTCTTTATTTAAAGTCCACATCTCTTTATCAACGATAGAGGTCATGTGGACACCAGTTAGTCTCCAGAGTTAAACATACGCCACTATAGTGAGTACATCGAGGATTATTAAATATTGGGCGGGCGTATAATGTGCCGTTCATGATACTTTAAAAAATTACTCGAATTTTTGAGAGTTTAATGTCTCTCGATGCTTTAAACCTTTTATTTCTTTTAAAACTGCTATTATGTTAAGCTATTATGTTATATTTAATATGCTTGTTTTTATTATTTCATTTTGATAAGAAAGTAATCAGCCCTAAATGCTTGAGACATTTTAGGTCGTTTAGAAAACCATAGTTTCAAGAGAGTACTCTCACCATAAAATAACAAAACACTTTTCCAGACGAGGAAAAATTATATGCGCGCGCGTCTGTGTGTGTCAAAAATTTTAGCATATTTAATACGCCTTCAAACATATTCCAAATGAAGAATTACAATGATTTTTGTTTCAAAATTGCCTTTAAAATTATATAACTTAAATAAGTAATCCACATTTGTATTGCTGCGTTAAAAGGCGGCAACTGATTATTCGAACCCTGGAATTTAAGTGCCAATTTGGAATCGAAAGCAAACATTTTCGGGTTGTAGAAAGAAAGTGTGATTGTAGTAACCAGGAGTGTGCGTGTGTGGTAGCGTTGCCAAATAGAAAGCTATAATATTTTCTAAAGAAGCAAGGAGAAAAAAGAAAATTACAACAAAATATGTTTGCATTTAAAAATTCGATCATAAACTGATAAAAGAGCAAATAAATTTAGTTGATGTCTGGCGTAATACATAGGAACATAAACAGAGGCAAATGGAGTTAACAAGAATCCTCACGCAGTCACCGGTTAAATGCTTTCCTTTCGTTTAATTTCTTAGTATTATGCAGTTACATATACATTTTTATTTAAGTACAATACAATTTCTAAAGTACGGGGTGGGGTGGGCGGGAATGTGTGAACTACATTAAGATTTTAGTATTATACTTGCAAATGCAGTTAAAGTGAAAGAAGGTTGCTCTTATAATCACGATATTACCTCCTAATCTATTGTTTAATCGGTTATTGGCAAAAATATAACCATGTATTGAGATCTTTTAACACTAGATTTTGACAAAGAAAGTCCTCGATATTGCAGTCAATAAAGCTTTTGAAACCGTATGCTTAACTCTTACAGAATGGGCTTTGAAAAATGTATTGATACTGTGTAAACAAGAGTGGAGAAAGTGATCCGCAAAAGAAACAGTATGGATGACTAAATAGGAAATAGGAAATATGGTTTATTCCCAGGGTTTCAAGTGATACAGCAGTTTACTATAGTAGAATATAATCAATCCGATGAACAATACAAACACAAATAAAATTAGTAATGTAACTGTTAAAAATTTATTACACCTATATTGATTGCATCTGGTTTTATATGAGAAATACACACAATATCTGATTACATGGTGGTGGTCTTAAATCAACCAACATACAATAAAATTGTGACAAATTGGCGGCGTGCAAAAAAACCCCCACACCAACCTCTTTCACTACGGTTCGTTGCTAGGGAATGATCTCCGCGGTGTAATTTACCCAGTGTGGATAGATAGAAAGAAGAATGCAGATCACTGAACAAGTATATTGAAGAAATAAACACGACGAGCCCCCTTTCAATGAACAAATATAAAATTTAATCAGTTAATCAACAGAATTTAAAATGAAAAGAAATCAATGACTTAGTTACAAAAGAAGGAAAAATGGTACTAACATGTACTCAAAAAAAAAAGACAATACAAATTTCTTTAAATGTAAAATTACTTTCAACGTTAAATTGCTATCCTCATTGCCAAGGAGATGTGACCTTTGAGTGCAACGATGAGAGACTTCATCACCTAATTTATGTAGACATCAAGACTTCCTTTCGTCCCTGCTCTGTCGATCTTTGTCTAGCTTTTTCGTCTTGGACTCTTGTCCGTCGAACTCTGACTTAACAATCGTCTCTGGACTTAGATTTCTGCGTAGAATTTTTTCTCGTCCTGTGATTGTTCAGGGATTTCTCACGTGAATCCAGGAAAGCTGTTTCCTTCAATAAATAAAATTTCTCGCAATAGACAATAGGTCACATTCTCAGGTATATCTGTATTTTTACATTAATTCGGCTCAGAACAAAAGGCATAAATTCTGGCGCAGTAACTTCTGTTAGCTAACTGTTATGTTTACATAAACGGTCGATGCTTGTCCTGACCTTAATTCGGGTCACGCTAGGGATGGTCAATTAATTTCAACTCAGCCGTATGAAACCGTATGTAACCCCCACTCGACTGCTGACTACCAATCTAGCAGTCTTAAGTTACATATGCTTAGACCCTCAGATCTAACTAGTCTGAAATAGTTTACTCGACCAATTAAATATTACAAACTATCATATAGATATACACTTAAGTGATCAATTAAATATTACAAACTAGTATATGATATACATGTAATGTTAGGTCATACTCATTCTAAACAGAGTTAATCCATAAACTATGAAACATTACCCATCATTCCTTAAGCTTAATTCATTTAAATTCCTAATCACTCCTATGTATTCAAGATTCAATTACATGCAATCTTTTCAACTAATCTAATGAAATTTTTAATTACATTCAATCTTGCCAATTCTCCAAATGAATTGATGATTAGAAAATCAAAGAATAAAATGTCATGACTAGCATTTCACTAAAATCCTGAAAAATGAAATCATACATACATACATCATATCAAGAATACATTTAAAATAGATCAACAAATGAAATAACATATTAAAATCGGGAAACTAAGATTGCGTACCTTTTGCTGTTTCTTTTATTCGTTTCCACGAATCTCACGTATACTGTCTCCTAACTGAGACAACTATCTGGCCCCTTACTCAATAATGAAGACGTACTTTTTACGAATTCAAAATGTAGAGTTTGCCTACTTGTTGAGACAAACTCTCGCTTCACTGCCAAATCACGAGATAACGTCTCACACGATCCCTGAAAAAATTTAACTTCCCTTGCGAAAGATTAAAGATTGCTGAATTTTCCTAAAGTAAAACCTTTAATTTCTTACAGAGTTACGCCCATAAATCCATATTAACCAATCGGAATAGATTGTTTCCTAAACATGTTCGTAGAATTTTTGGATTGACAAGAAAACTAAACAACTAATCATGCCGTAATTAATCATTACTTTGAACTATCATCTATAGCCAGCTGCTGCCTTTAACCCTGCCGATTTTGGAGAAAGGTCTTATGTCATTCTCTTGTACCATAGCATCTGACTCGGTCATGTTACGTCGGCTAGAACGAATTCCCTTTTGACGTTCAGAGATAAAATGAAAAATAATCATCTAACTATCTCTAGCCCTTTCTACTTTAATTAAGTTGACTTTGATACAATTCCTTTAACCAAAGCTTCTAAGAGTTTTCAAAATTCGACACATCACAAAAATATACACTTTCAAATCAACAGAAAATAAAACATTGATGCCAGTAATGTGTATATTTAATTCCGTTCAGATGGCCATGTTAAGATTCAAAATATTCAGTTCAAATCAAATCCTCTTTTAGAGATACCATGTAATTATATTTCCGGAATGTACAAATGACGTTCACATGTGGCTGTGTTTCAAGAACGGTATCTACAAGTGTAAATCCTTATCACAAAGCGACAACGATAAAAGTCTACTTGCGTGAACAGCAAAGCCTTTTTTTATACAAAGAGCATCAAACTAACGTGATTGGTGGAGTGATTAATTGCGGTTAAACATTGTTTTTAATAAATCTGGTAGAGACCAAATGCAATTTTTTTAATTATATCTTTATCATCTGATCATTTTTTTTATATTCAGCTAGATTTGCGAGAAAAAGTGGCCATCCAAAGTGAATGTACAAATGCTTTATGATTGATCACCTTGGCAACGTAGATGATGTAATAAGAATGAGTATATCTAAACAAACTAGCTTTGAATTGGCAATATTTTGAAATATCAGTATGGGTGATCGTACAAACATTAGGAGAAACGCAATCTGTGTGTCCATCTTCTATAGCATGGACAAAGAATGCAATGGAACAATATTTGAAGCGAATGTTATTCTTTACGACAAAAAGAGAAATTGTAGACATTTTGAAAAGGAACAAAAAGATGAAGCTTTCATTGAGGTTATAGTTTCATATTCAGTACAAGGTACTAGCAAGTCTCTATTGTAACTTATTTACGTTATCATTGTTTCCTTTATTTTAATGTTATACATCTCGTGATTGTACGGTCACAGTAAATTAATTTCTGGAAAGGTAATTTCACTATATCTCGCATTTTATTTTTTATCACTCACTTCTTAATTCCATTGGGAAATTTTATTTTCACCGTTATCTGTTATCGTACTATCAACCCACAAACCCTAATCGGATGCCATTTAACCTATTCTTGAAAAGTCCAAACATTTTCTTTCTCATCTGTGGTACATTAAACACGTATATTTGCTCATTCATTAGTGTCATACAAGTTTTTTTATCCTTTTTTGTATTGCGGTGAAAGTCTTCTGTTTCAGCGTATATGCACATATGTTCAGAGTTAATTACTTATACCTTAATGTTATAGCCATAGTTAATCTATTATATTGTCTGATAATGTTACAATGAGGTCTTTTTTAGGCATCTTTTATATTGTCTGATACTATTTCTTGTGTACTGAAAGCATTACATGTTTTTATATTGTCTGATACTATTTCTTGTGTACTGAAAGCATTACATGTTTTTATATTGTCTGATACTATTTCTTGTGTACGGAAAGCATTACATGTTTTTATATTGTCTGATACTATTTCTTGTGTACTGAAAGCATTACATGTTTTTATATTGTCTGATACTATTTCTTGTGTACTGAAAGCATTACATGTTTTTATATTGTCTGATACTATTTCTTGTGTACGGAAAGCATTACATGTTTTTATATTGTCTGATACTATTTCTTGTGTACTGAAAGCATTACATGTTTTTATATTGTCTGATACTATTTCTTGTGTACGGAAAGCATTATATGTTTTTATATTGTCTGATACTATTTCTTGTGTACTGAAAGCATTACATGTTTTTATATTGTCTGATACTATTTCTTGTGTACGGAAAGCATTACATGTTTTTATATTGTCTGATACTATTTCTTGTGTACGGAAAGCATTACATGTTTTTATATTGTCTGATACTATTTCTTGTGTACGGAAAGCATTACATGTTTTTATATTGTCTGATACTATTTCTTGTGTACGGAAAGCATTACATGTTTTTATATTGTCTGATACTATTTCTTGTGTACGGAAAGCATTACATGTTTTTATATTGTCTGATACTATTTCTTGTGTACGGAAAGCATTACATGTTTTTATATTGTCTGATACTATTTCTTGTGTACGGAAAGCATTACATGTTTTTATATTGTCTGATACTATTTCTTGTGTACTGAAAGCATTACATGTTTTTATATTGTCTGATACTATTTCTTGTGTACTGAAAGCATTACATGTTTTTATATTGTCTGATACTATTTCTTGTGTACTGAAAGCATTACATGTTTTTATATTGTCTGATACTATTTCTTGTGTACTGAAAGCATTACATGTTTTTTCTGCCCATGATGTTCATTGATCTGTCATGACACAAAATTTGATAGATGTTTTATTCCAAAATAACGATACCTTCCATCTTGGTGGTTATTAGGACCACCGGAAGCGAATGTGATAAACATGTAAACGTGTCTGACTTCCATTGTTTTAGTTACTCTCTCGAGTCTGCCGAAGTTTCTCTCACCTGCAATTTATCTTCTTTCCAATACATACGTTTACAGATAGATTAAATTCAGTTTTAACTTTCCAAATCGTGTCTTTTTTTACCAGACATCTCTTAAACCAATTACTGTATCTAAATAATATCTTTATGGTTTTATGTGAGTATTTTGGTGGAGGAGGAATGCATGTGTTATATTTAAAAGGACATCACATTTTCCAACGAATTTCTCTTCGATAGACCTTCCAGAACTAGTTGCAAATTTCTTCCGTGACAAAGTTCAAGCTTCAAAACACAAAATCATTTGATTCATCGTCGCCATACAACCGTAATACTGAATATACACGGCATCAGTTGACAACATTTGAATCCATCTCTATGAATTTGGTATAGACAATTGTGATGAAGAGATCAACCCATTCTGCTATTTTATTTTTACCTTAATTTTTTTAAAAATGGCTCTTTCAGTTTAGAAAAATGTATATCCCATAAAAATCCACCGTCTATACCTGCCTATAACTCTAGTTCAACTGCAAACAACATAGACTCTGCTCTATATTCGCATAACAAGCTGGTAGATCGGGGTCTTTGTTGTGTGTTGTGTTAATTAATTCTAATTAACTGCAATTTACAGTTGGATCCGATATTATTTAGACATTCAATATGCACCCTAAGCCTTCATTTCGATTATCTAACATTATATTGACTGTTTTGCCATTTGTCTCAGTTAAAACACAGTCTATTAGTAGGCATACTGTGTATAAGCATGATAGTAGATACGCAAGTCCAAGATTGATGTAATATGTTCTACCCTTATAATCAGTCTCAATGACATCTCATGTTTTCCCATAGAATGTAGTTTCTTTGGTACGCTGCGTCGCTTTTACAAGGCACCACTTATGCATCCAAGGTACTCCCTCTCCCCCAAAATGAAATTTAAATGATCAGTCACCAGTGGGGTGTCTGGAACGTGGTAATGGTAAAAAAAACTAACCCAAACAAATAAATTCATGGAGTCCACATACCATTTTTCATCACGAGTCCCACCCACCGACACCGATTATCAAGGTGGCTGATTCAAGGCAAGTTGTTCCCCTAAACTTAACTACAAGACACAGTTCGCAAAAATGACTAGAAGCACCAAATGAACAGAGGCAGTAGCTATTTGTTTCGGCTGCTTTTCTTGTTGAAGTGCTGGTTTTCTTATCAATGTGGTGGTTTTTTTTGTCAGTTCGTTAGTTTTCTTGTCTTTTTGTTGGCACCTCGCTAGCTCCCAGCTATGTTAGCTGATAACCGTTGAGGTGTCCTCCCATGTTGCATAAACTTTTAATCTCATACAGTCTTGTGTTTGCCATTTTTATTATGCTATCGTGTGTGTATGCTTAAGTTTTCTTGTGAGGACGCATTTATATCAAATTTGAGTGAAGTTGTATATTCGTAGATTTAACAAATCAGAAAGTAATAAACACTGTAGTGGAAAATTTAGTTTCCTCATTTACGTCTGTATGTCTGTGTTTGTGTGTCTTCTGTTATTAATAGGGAAACCGTATTATTTGATTAGTAGTATATTTAGTCTCCCTTTGTTTGTTTGAGTGCCCATGTGCTGAGCCTGAGAGTTCTGGCTGAAAGCACCTTCTCAGTGGGACGGTGAACTGGAGCCTTTATTCCAGGTTGGTCGTGCCCAAGGGGTTCGGAAGGAGTATTTTACTTCTTGTGTGAGGCTGCTACCATAGTCACGTGATGAATGACTTTATTTTTTTTGTAATCTATAAATTCATCCAAATATAAAATACTATCGTTCCCGCATCCTCCTTTCTGACATGCTAGACTTATTCAATATATTTTCTATAAAGTAAGTTACTGGCTTGTTTCTCTTGTCCGAAAAGTCTGTAGCGTTTTAGACGAGAGAGAGAGAGAGAGAGAGAGAGAGAGAGAGAGAGAGAGAGAGAGAGAGAGAGAGAGAGAGAGAGAGAGAGAGAGAGAGAGAGAGAGGAGTATCCGGCCCACGCACTGGCTCATACCACCACACCATGTGCGAGGCAGTGAACTGGAGCCCCTCTTCCACAAATGGGGTGGCGGTGGGTGGGTGTTTTTGTTTCCACTGTATGATTACTTTTGTACTTTAATTATTTGTCCATTCTTTATCATGATATTAACTGTATAATCAATCAAATGATAAATTACTTGTTTGTATCTGAAATTCCGTCTAAATACTAAAGTTTGTCATTTAAGTATCTTCCTTTCAGACATATTATACTTATAAAACTGTTCCTTTCAGTTTCACATTATAAGATGACACTATTTTTGTGAAGTAAACTTCTTTCATTGTGGGCATTTCCGGATTATTTTTATCATGTGGAGATGTAGCTCCTCCCAGGTTTTTCCCTCTAGAAACGGTTTCTCTTTTGTAAATTATCATACATTTGCACTCCCCGTTGATCGGGAAACATTTAATTATTTACCATCATTACCATTTTTATCAAATTACCTTTAATTGTTTGGTCTCCAATCGCTGGTCGATAAAATTATTTTACCAGTTTTAAACGTAAAAGGATATAACATTATGTTTGGCGCTAAATAGCCTCAGAGTGCTGGTGCGCCGTAAAAATATAAATCAATCAATTAATCTTTTGTAAATAATGTATTTATCCATTCCATAGATAGGGGATAATTGGTTGATGCCCAAAAGACACTTCAAAGGCCTTAACATTGTATTTGATTAGGTGTGTGCGTGTGTGTGTGTGTGTGTGTGTGTGTGTGTGTGTGTGTGTGTGTGTGTGTGTGTGTGGTCCTGAGTGATTCCCTCTCCAGTTTCCTATCTTCAGGATTTCTGTTCTATATCATGATTGATCTTTGAACCCAAAGCTTTTTCAAAATTTTCAATTCCTGAATTTTATCTGTACTTTCGAAGAAATTTTGATGTACAGAATTTTATGCTCGAAAAAAATTCCGAAACCAATTTTTTTATTACCTGTTCTATATAGTTATGTTCTATTCTGTAAAAAGCTTTTTCCTGATTAAACAGTGTCATGGCACCCTTTTGGCCAATTATAATATTTGTCCGCCTGATATATAAAGCCGAAAGTGAACCGCATTGCATAATAAGGTTTTGCCAAATCCGAGTCAACTATATATATATATATATATATATATATATATATATATATATATATATATATATATATATATATATATATATATATATATATATATATATATATATATATATATATATATATATATATATATATATATATATATATATATAACTGATATTCACGAATTCAAGACCAGCCATAAAAAATTGCTATTTTCTGTAAACACACATATAGTGTTTCCCGCGAATGAGATGAAGGTGATTTTCAGTGGAAGTATTAATATTTGCATTTTTCTAGATATCATTGCAACCATAAATGTTATTGTGTTTCTGTACTCCTTTTATATTTTAATAAGTTTAAAAGCTACAAATTTGAACACATATATAAGAATTGCTTCATTTATGTTATGAAAATAAATAACAAGAAATGATCTTGAAAATATATTTCATGTGTCGTAGACGAAGATCAGATTAATTCCTTCGCAAATAGAATTCAGAATTGGAAGATATTTCCCCAGACAGTACTCAAACAAGTAAACCAAACAAGATATAAGTTGTTATGATATTGTTTAATGGTTGAAATATGTCACAACAAAAAACATAAGCAATTTGTACATATAGATTTCTTTTACAATTATCAACGAGGAACTGATGAATATATATATATATATATATATATATATATATATATATATATATATATATATATATATATATATATATATATATATAATGAACACAGTACATATTACTGAAAAGAATGAGCATAAAAAACTGATATGCTATTGATGTGGATATGTCGTTTGTGATATAATTGCCATAATTTTCTTTATTGTTATTGATGATTAACTTTTTAAATAATGACACAATTATGTGCCGATTAACGGCATAACCAAACGCTCCTCAGCTGATCTACTTTCATCGCAAGATTTCTCATAGCCAGGCTTCGAGTTAAATAAAAAACTAAAAATGCATCAAGAGTTAAAAGACTACACGTGTGTTTCCATTAAAAGACCAGTCGCTGCTTATATTTGGTTCGCTTCTTATTGTGTCTTTACTATAGACAACTATCACTTAGCTTTGCAAGGCAATCTTTTCGTCTGCTTACTGTCTTTACCTCAGAAACACATCACTTCGCTTTGGAATGAAATCGGTTCGTTTGCCTACTATATATTTAGTACAGAAAGATTTTTCACTTCCCGTTTTAGAAGTTGGATCGTCTTTTTACTGTGTCTTTACTTCAGAAAAATTATCACTTCTCATTGAAAGATAATTAATTAGTCTGCTTTCTGTGTTTTAACTTCAGGAAGATTATCACTTTGCCTTCAGAAGACAATCGGTTCGTCTGCTTACTTTTTATTTTAAAAGATTTTCATTTGGCTTTTGGAGGCAATCGGTTTCATCTGCTTACTGTATTTTACTATCAAAGATTATCACTATGCACTGGAAGATAATCGGTTTGTCTGTTTACTGTGTCTTTCCTTCAGAAAGATTATTACTTTGTTGTGGTAGACAATCAGTTCGTCTGTTTACTTTGTCTTTACTATATAGCACGATTATCACTTAGCTTTGGAAAGCAATCTGTTCATTTTGTGTCTATACTACAGAAAGATTATCGCGTAGCTTTAAAAGGAAAATACGATTTGTCCTCCAAAGAGAACGGCTCTAGTCTGTATCTGTTTAATTATAATCCATTTACGATTAAATATTTATAACAAAGGGCATATTTGTAACCGTCTTGATAAAATTGATACACTTTTGAGGTTTAATGAAGAATGATTCTCTCTCTCTCTCTCTCTCTCTCTCTCTCTCTCTCTCTCTCTCTCTCTCTCTCTCTCTCTCTCTCTCTCTCTCTCTCTCTCTCTCTCTCTTAATACACGGAATGCAACAACTAATATTCAAGATAAATGTTCACTAAATCAATATGTAAATGCCAAATAATGGGTAACATTGAAAGACATATAAAAAGATATAGGTATAATAAAATGACGTGAACTTAATAAAAGTCGATGATGTTATCTAAATTTACTTGGTCCCAAACGTCGAGGATATATATCGCCATCTATAGATGTTCGCATCAAATGGAAATCCAGTGCCTTCTCTGGAAAGAAGGAAATAAATTACTTCATAAAGTACATAATCATTGCAATATAATATAAAATACTATCGTTCCCGCATCTTCCTTTCTGACATGTTAGATTTATTCAATATATTTTCTATAAAGTAAGTTACTGGCTTGTTTCTCTTGTCCGAAAAGTCTGTAGCGTTTTAGACGAGAGAGAGAGAGAGAGAGAGAGAGAGAGAGAGAGAGAGAGAGAGAGAGAGAGAGAGAGAGAGAGAGAGAGAGAGAGAGAGAGAGAGAGAGAGAGAGAGAGAGGGGAGTAAGAGTCTTAATATTCGCATTGTATTACCTAACTATACCTCTACACTTTTGTTGTTTTGATAGTTTATATATACCTTTCGGATTGCTTGTTCACTTTTGGAAAGCATATATTTATTTTTACGTGACATTCTGTAGCTTTGATTGTGCTGGTAGAATGCACATACTTAATTGCTCCTCTTGGTCAAGGGAAATTTGTATAACTCGTTTCCCTCTTTCAGACAGCTTTTGCCACATTCTTTTAGTACCTCTTTTTGGCTTTGGCGTTTGTCGGAAGATGTCTTTGTTAACATTTGTTGATATCCTTGCATGAGCGACAACATTTCGAAACAAGAACCACATGACGCTGGACATAGTTATTCGTGTTGTGTGACATCAGAGTAAATTCTTATTACGACTACATTGTTCAACAGAAGTTTAGAACACTATAAATATCGAGGTGGAGGTAGATATCCTACATTATTATTATACACCGATCTAATACGGGTGTTCAATCCATATTTTGTATCGTACATCCAGACTGAGCTCATTTGGGTATTTGCACAGACGTTTACGCGTCCATAGCATAGCGTTCGATACATTGAAAAAAAACTATTAAATTCTCAGTTTCTTTTTAATAAATATCAATAAAGCATAGCGGAAAATATCTGGACAATGTAAAAGATGCGACACGTAAAATCGCATTTATTTTTTGTTCCAAGTTGCAGGAAAGGACAAGTATGAAATGAATCTTGAATACATTTGCTACCAAAAGAACACTGGAAATTCTAAGAATAAAAAATACACGATACAAAAACTTTTATTTAATGATCGTAGTCTAGAAAACATAAAAACACTAATTCTGGGAAAGCTATTATACCGACATATAAAGCCATTTGAACAAATTTATACACCATATTCACACTGTGACTGATCAGTTTGCTCATCCTTTTCGAATGAAATGTCTATAATATAGGTAACGGACTTTTTTTTATTCAGGCACGACAAGGACTCTTCAGAAAGTCATGTGCTGAACATAGGCAAAGGTCAATATCAGGGGAAAGTAACTGACCGAGTTGCCCCATTGAAACAAAGCTAAGTTCTTTTGCACAAAAAATGATATTAAAGCAGAAATACAGTCATTACATCTGTTAATGACGGAGATACCTCAAATAATTGATCCATACATTTAGTATTAAGGACTGAACACGTGTGTAGTTTTGTGTTTGTACAATACAAATTTCCCTTATGTGAAATATCAGTTTTAAGAACGTTTCGGCTTCCATACATTACTTTTCTAATGTACAGTCACGTGTTACATATTCTTGATTTCACTGGATGTATTAGATTTTGTTTCAAACGAGAACAAATACACTCTAATTATAAAATAATGACGTGATTCCTCGAGCAGCTAAGAGTTTACTAGTGTGGCTTAAATGTAAAACGCGTTTGGTATTAACTTTGCATTATACGTCCATTTAATCTTATACGACTGATCTGACGCTGGTGTTCGGTTTGTATTTCCTTATGTAATAAAATACGTCCCGACGTAGCGGCCTCGGCGAATCCCTACGTCACATCAATCTCGTTACCCCCTTCCCCACTCTGTCAACTCAGCACAAAACGCAGTTTTAGTAAGGTACTTATTTGTAACGTCATGGTATGACGTGCAATGTTGAAAATATGAAAACATGATACCTGGTAACGAAAGTTAAATCGGTCTCACATTTTGCTCGATAGATGATTGATAAATTTAAGTCAGGCTGATTGAACTTATGCTGCCATACCTGGAAACGTTTAACTTCTCCCTTTTGTTTAATTTCCTTGTGTTCCCATTTTGGTGATATACAAAGTGCCAGCCGCTAAAAACAAATAGAACAAAGAAAACTTTAATGTGAATTTAAAACGTGTGCGAATAAAAGATAATTTTATCGACAATGATAATAACTTTACTACATGACCCAGCGATTTTTCTGAGGTATTGAAGTATTTGTTTCAGCCTATAAATCCGGCCATACTTTTATCAAAATATTGAGTTGTATACTTGAAACGTTTTACGCTCACACACCACATAAATAAGAATTTTAACAGGTTTGCGGATTTAGGGCGGGAAGGGGGGGTCGGGACCGGGGCTTTTAAGATATATACAGTTGTGTAGTGTTAAATAAAGAAAGCTAGGGGGTGGGGAGAAATAGCGAGCGTCCTATAAGGTAAAAAATACCACTTAAAACAGTAAGAGAACGCCGTTCCCACAGCAATAAACCCTTAAGGATATAGATCTGCAAATATCATTATGAACGCTGTCCTACAACCGTCCTGCATATGCATACTTATTACAGCTATATTAGGCTGAGCATGAGCTAGTTTATACCTATATATGGTTTATTAGACAAGTGAGACTTGTATATGGTTTATTAGACAAGTGAGACCTGTATATGGTTTTATAGAGAAGTGAGACCTGTATATGGTTTATTAGACAAGTGAGACCTATATTTGGTTCATTAGACAACTGAGACCTATAAATAGTTTATTAGACAATTGAGACCTATATATGGTTTATTAGACAAGTGAGACCTGTATATGGTTTATTAGACAAGTGAGACCTATATATGGTTTATTAGACAAGTGAGATCTGTATATGGTTCATTAGACAAGCGAGACCTGTATATGGTTTATTAGACAAGTGAGATCTATATATGGTTTATTAAACAAGTGAGACCTGTATATAGTTCATTAGACAAGTGAGACCTGTATATGGTTTATTAGACAAGTGAGAGCTGTATATGGTTCATTAGAAAACTGAGACCTATATATGGTTTAATAGACAACTGAGACCTATAAATAGTTTATTAGACAATTGAGACCTATATATGGTTTATTATACAATTGAGACATTTATATGGTTTATTAGACAACTCAGACCGATATATGGTTTATTAGATAATTGAGACCTATATATAGTTTATTATACAATTGAGACACTTATATGGTTTATTAGACAATTGAGACATATATGTGGTTCGTTAGACAACTGCGACCTATATGTGGTTTATTACACAACTGAGACCTATATGTGACTTATTTAAACACACCCAATTTATCCACGACAATTTAGGTGGGTTTGGGTGGGGTGGGGTGGGGTGGGGTGGGGTGATTTCATGACTAGGGGATCAGGAGCATGAGCTCCCAGAGACCACACCTTAATCCGGAACTGGATAAAATAAAAGTTCTTTGAAATTGAGTGCGCATCAGAATACAGTCATATTGGTCTCTCTCTCTCTCTCTCTCTCTCTCTCTCTCTCTCTCTCTCTCTCTCTCTCTCTGCTAATAAAAATACAACAAAACAACACAAACAAGTATATATATATATATATATATATATATATATATATATATATATATATATGTGTGTGTGTGTGTGTGTGTGTGTGTGTCTGTGTGTGTGTGAAGACTTCAATGCTAAAGTACACGATTTTTAATTTTGTTTGGTTTTTTCTAGGGCAGGGGGAAAATATTTTTGGCGGTTGAAGTCTTGGATCCTGCAAGCTCTTACAATGTACAGAATCGAATTGACAATATAGACCATTTTTCTTCATTAATCGTCATATTAATGTTTAAATTATGCAAATAAATGTGCTTGCCTTGTATATTCAAAAGAGATTTCAGCATAAGGTCTTGAAATTGGACCATTGCCGTAAGGATACAATACCTAGTTTCAACCTCAGCCGAATTAATTTTCTTTAAATACTTGCTTGTAAAATTTGTCCTTTCCTAATGTCCATACCTCCTTAAAGGACCCGCGGGTAGATGAGATCTTGTAGACTGCGTATATAGGGATGATGCTCATGGAGGAGGCGGCGATGAACCAGCCCAGTATGTTGGCATACTCTGGATAAATATAAGTTTCTATTCCACCCTCGTACGACAAAGGAGTGTAATGAAGAATGCTGGATATCACGATAATCTGAAAATTAATCGCATAACATGTACTAATGTTGCCGTTGCCTGGCGGTTGCACACAATCTTAAGAAACGAACTGTTTCGAACAGGTGTTAATAATTTGTGTACAACCGCCATAATGCAGACTAATACTGTGAGGCTGTCATTCTGTTTGTCTGTCTGTCCATGGCTTTAAGGCACGTTAACTTTGCTTCAAGAATACATTTATTGAACAAACTCTCTGGATGGATTGTGCTTGTAATGTAAAACATAACTAATTGATTTTGTGCGGAAAAGATAAAAAGTCAAGGTCACTATTACTTTGCCGTAGACAATGATTTACCCACGATAACTTGAGTTATTGGCCATACAACTTTTCTACCCAAGGTTCCGATATAATACCCCTATCGACAGATTTAGATAGGCTTATCGTATCGGACAATTGGCTATAGAAGTTGCCGTCTATATATCTTCACCAAAATTGGTGGTTGGTTGCACTTGGGACAAACAAAACTTTTGTTGACATTTGACCAAGAAGGTAAAACGCATCAGTGACACTGACAGTTGATATTGATTTAAAAGTGATCTAAGTCTTATTCCATAAGAACGAACTTTGTCGTCAGAACTCTCTCTCGTACTCTTGGAGCGTGCAGTGAAGAAAAGTATTGAAATCTACTGTGTTCCTTGCAGTAATTGAAATTTCAAAGCTATGAAAAAAATATTCACTAATTCTTTTGTTTCGTTGCTATCATATCCCAGATTAGATTTTACGGGTCTAAATCTATCTATACAGTGATCACAAAACATGATGCTTATTTTAAAGGCATTATATATATATATATATATATATATATATATATATATATATATATATATATATTATTACGATCATAATTTATAACAAAATTGTGGCATTAAATATGTCTGAGTTATGAAATAGTTGTAATTATCATGCCCCATAATCGTGTCATTAAGAATACTTAAATGGTTTATAAAGTTCTGCCAAGGTTAGTAGTACTACTCAAACAACATTATACTGAAATACACTATACCGAAATTCTCTCTCTCTCTCTCTCTCTCTCTCTCTCTCTCTCTCTCTCTCTCTCTCTCTCTCTCTCTCTCTCTCTCTCTCTCTCTCTCTCTCTCTCTCTCTCACACACACACACACACACACACACACACACTTACAGCAAGGAATGTAGGGCTAACAAACTTCCAGCAAATTCTCCAGTACAGACCAGGACGATGTCCAATCATTCTCTGAATATCGTCGCAAAATTGATCCACACCTAAAAATAAAACATTATGATCTATATTCCTATAAGGATTGCCAGTTTAAATGTGTGTGTGCGTGCGTGCGTGTGTGTAAATGCTAAAAGCCTGCTATTTTTCTTTAAACTAGCAATTTCCGTCTATCAAGTAGAATGGTTTGTCCCTTATTCTTATTAAAAATTGTATCATATTTTTGCATTAATTCATTAGAAGCAAAGCTCATTTTCAACACGGGGTCATGGAAGAAGAAATTCAGTCAATAATAAAGCGATCGTCATATAAAGGGAAGTCGCTTTAACAAGATTAATATGTGCATATACTTTGGAGAACACGTATAGTTGCTAAAAAGCGTGCTCTATTTATTTGTTTGTTTCTTCACCCTTCCTCTAGTGTACAAAACTTCAAAGGATTAGCAGCCACAAATCTTTGCGTGTGATATCACCATATGGGACCTTTAAAAAAAAAATAAATTGCACCTTTTCGGTCAGATTCGAGTCAGAACGTCGTCATCCGATCATCTTCGCTAGCCATGTTCCGATATGATAATCCTATCTAGAACTTGGCGGATCGAATATATATTTTAGCGCTTTATAATAGCGACATCTGTTGGATTACACGATTTGCTTGCTTTAGTATGAAATGCTAACTAACCAATAGTGTGTGACAGCAGTGGATTGTAGATCCTCCGAAAATGGTGGAGGCAACTGACTTAATAATGATACTTTGTAAGTTTAACATCGAAATTATGATTATGCACCAGATGTGAGCTATTCTGTGTATTTGAGTGAAAGGTATTTGTACAAACACCAACCACCAGTGGAAAATTGTTTATTTCAGTCCATTCAAGGTGTGTGCTATCCTTGTCTCCATCATGGAGGAACATTATTTAAATTTTACTAACTTAATTTTGATTGGATGCGGTGGTATCCAATGAAATTCAAATACACGAAGCTCATAAATATCTGCTCGATACGCCAAGGTGTAGATGGGAGTATTATATGGAAACCTTGACTGGCGAAGATTAAAGTTTGGCTAAACTTTGATATAGACTAAATACATTGACCCTTACCATACAGCCACGAAACTGCTAAGACCTGGCATAGTACAGTGAAGATGATAGACGTCCCCGCCGCAAAAGTATCCAAAATTTTGAAGACATACATGCCACCCTGCAAAGCAGAAAATACGTATAAAAATTATCGATCTATTTAGAGTTAATGCTAAGAATATGTGTAATTATGGAACTTTATATTTTAATTTGACAAATGAATATAAAAAATGAAACGTCTTCTACTTCACACAATTTCTATAGTTGTCTTTAAAAATAGAAATATTAATAATGATATTTCAAAATGAAAGAATGACAAGAATTACAGTGCTATATCAGAATGAAAGTCTGACATGATTTTCAGTGAGTATCAGAATGAAAACATGTCACAGTTTAGAGTGCTGTGTGCCATAATTGACAGTGAGCTATCAGAAGGAAAATATGACATGATTTTCAGTGAGTATAGAATCAAAGTATATGATTTCCAGTGAGTATAAAAAGCTGGACATGAATTATTGTGATGGATAAAAATGAAATTATAACTTGAATCACAGTTAGTATAAGATTGAAAGCCTAATATGATTTACAGCAATGTATCAGGATGAAGTATGCTATGATATGAATAACAGTGATATATCAGGATGAAGCATGATATGAATAACAGTGATGTATTAGAATGAAGTATGCTATGATATAAATAACAGTGATGTATCAGAATGAAGTATGCTATGATATGAATAACAGTGATGTATCAGGATGAAGCATGATATGAATAACAGTGATGTATCAGAATGAAGCATGATATGAATAACAGTGATGTATTAGAATGAAGTATGCTATGATATGAATAACAGTGATGTATCAGGATGAAGCATGATATGAATAACAGTGATGTATCAGAATGAAGCATGATATGAAAAACAGTGATGTATCAAAATGAAGCATGATATGAATAACAGTGATGTATCAAGATGAAGCATGATATGAATAATAGTGATGTATCAGAATGAAGAATGATATGAATAACAGTGATGTATCAAAATGAAGTATGCTATGATATGAATAACAGTGATGTATCAGGATGAAGCATGATATGAATAACAGTGATGTATTAGAATGAAGTATGCTATGATATAAATAACAGTGATGTATCAGAATGAAGTATGCTATGATATGAATAACAGTGATGTATCAAAATGAAGCATGATATGAATAACAGTGATGTATCAGGATGAAGCATGATATGAATAACAGTGATGTATCAGAATGAAGTATGCTATGATATGAATAACAGTGATGTATCAGGATGAAGCATGATATGAATAACAGTGATGTATTAGAATGAAGTATGCTATGATATAAATAACAGTGATGTATCAGAATGAAGTATGCTATGATATAAATAACAGTGATGTATCAGAATGAAGTATGCTATGATATAAATAACAGTGATGTATCAGAATGAAGTATGCTATGATATGAATAACAGTGATGTATCAGGATAAAGCATGATATGAATAACAGTGATGTATCAGAATGAAGCATGATATGAATAACAGTGATGTATTAGAATGAAGTATGCTATGATATGAAAAACAGTGATGTATCAGGATGAAGCATGATATGAATAACAGTGATGTATTAGAATGAAGTATGCTATGATATAAATAACAGTGATGTATCAGAATGAAGTATGCTATGATATAAATAACAGTGATGTCTCAGAATGAAGTATGCTATGATATAAATAACAGTGATGTATCAGAATGAAGTATGCTATGATATGAATAACAGTGATGTATCAGAATGAAGTATGCTATGATATGAATAACAGTGATGTATCAGAATGAAGTATGCTATGATATGAATAACAGTGATGTATTAGAATGAAGTATGCTATGATATGAATAACAGTGATGTATTAGAATGAAGTATGCTATGATATAAATAACAGTGATGTATCAGGATGAAGCATGATATGAATAACAATGATGTATTAGAATGAAGTATGACATGACTGCCGATGTCAGTTTTGTCTTGAATATGGATATATCAACGAGTAAATAATCAATGAAATTGATTTAAAGAAATACTAATATGTAATTTTATTCACAAGGTCTCCAACCTGAATATTTTATATAATACTGACAAGGTTAAACTGTATTTTAAATTAACTGTTTGGTAGTCACATCTTCGGAGTACCTTGGATAGCATTGCTGGCCATGATAAACCTTATCTAACCATTTAAAAAAAAACAAAGACCATTTAAAACACAAGAAACATTTAAAAGCAAGGACAAGATCATTTAACAGAAGGCTACAAGAAGACAATGCAGAATTTACTCTACCAAGAATCTTGCTTTGCTAATTGCATCTGTTTACGAACGAACGAACGAACGATAGATAGATAGACATACATACATACATACATACATACATACATACATACATACATACATACATACATACATACATACATACATACATACATACATACATACATACATACATACATACATACTATAACGAGGAAACCCCATGGACTTGTTTCGTTATTTAATATTTCGTTTTGTTAAAGTATTATGTTGTAATTTCTAATGTTTGGCGGGCTTAATAGTGCCATTTAGCACACACACACACACACACACACACACACATATGGCTGCTATGGTGATGTGTTAGAAAGCGGTATAGAGTGAAGACGTCCCTTGCAGTATAGCAGTATAACCACCCCGCCAGAGCAAGCACACTTGGCCGTATTATGCTGGACAGGAGAGAGCCAAGCCAGGAAATCGGAAAAGATTAGGGACATTGTCTTTCGTCGACCAACAGCACGGCGCTACAAGGCTTGTCTAAGCAACGCAGAGGTCTTGCGGTAATACAAGTCTTGCGGTAATGCAGATACATACATACATACATACATACATACATACATACATACATACATACATACATACATACATACATACATACATACATGCGTAGAGGTAACATGTACTCCCTTACCGACGTGGTGCACGGTATAGCGAAGAAGAACGCTGTAAACACAATAAGGAAGGTAAACACTTCTCTGGACCATCTGTACTTGAACAGTCGGTAGAACTGGTCCTTTAATCCCGTCAATGGTGATTCAAGGCCGCCAAACTGAATATAACAAGAACCGTTTGACTTAAATTCATGCCATCATCCAATCAGAAAGAAAAATCAAACAACTGCTTTCATTTAAATCCAGATATCTACTACAAGGCAGCTCTGACCTCTGTCCGTTCATGATGCAAACAAACCATCCTCTGCTTCCTCAAAGACTTACCGATTATTGCTACTTCTTGTTTATCATTAATCTTTATCTTCATTTATAGTACACATATTTTTGATGGTACAGTTGATAGTAAAACGTACTACCATTCCAAAAAAGCATTAAAAACTATGAGAGAATATCATGTCCTAGGGCTAGAACTCATAACACATATGTTTTATCTTTCTTAGAAAAATCGACTTTCAGTAGAATTTACCCAAGAATTATTTCGCCATATTTTGAGTGGTAACATTTTCAAGTTGTAAAAATTCAGAAATCCCACCCCCTAAAAAAACATGGGTATGAGCTGGCAAGAAAAGCTCCATCCTGCCAAATAAATATAGGGTCTTTCATTTTGTTTGAAATTTGACGTATTCAACATTCAGTTTGTTTGAACAGGAAAGATTCAACATTCATTCCTTGAATCAATATTCTAGCAACATGAAATAATTTTTCTTGAAAAAATGCATATACAAAGAAGAATTTTTGCAGAAGGGAAACAATCAAAGCCAACTCCTGGTTTGATAATCTAATGATTAATAAGCAATAACTTCCTCAATATATACAGTCTTTGAATGCTTTCCGCCAGGCACATTTTATGTACGCATCTTGTTCTTTTACAAGACGGTTGAACATGCAAATGAATTTGTATTTATCAAGTCAAATTACCGTGTAATCTTAACGGCGTCTGAGACTTATTCAATCAAGGCTTTTTTGTTTCGAATACTAGTTCACATTTCAAAAGTTGAAGTAATTTGTACTTCCTCATACGCATAAAATACTTAAAACAATTAGTGCATATGTCTAATGTCAAAGTTTGAAATTAAGCAATTTCATCATCTCGAAGGCATTTTGTTAAGGATAGCTGATTTAAAATAATTGAAAGACGAATGTAAATGCACTTATTGTACCACATCAAAAACGTCGAAACAGCTGCAGTTCATAACTCTCAAATAATGTCTGACACACACACGCGTACGCACACATGCACATACAATTGTAATGAGAATGTTGCTTGTGCGTACCATTAAATCATTGTACACTGTTACAAATGTATTCTGCTTATGAATTTATATATTTTCAGTTGGGGTAGGGATTAGCGCAGGTGTATTTTCGCTCGAAAATTTACATCTCAGGTCCTGCCAATATGCGTATGTGTATTCTTATTATTATTTTTTAAAAAAATGTTTTATATACGAAAACGAAGAAACATTTTACATGAAAAACTTATTGGAACAGCGAATATGTTCGCTTGTATCATTTAATTTAGTTTTGATTCGATGATATATTTCCATACCTTTAACCACTGACTTTTTTTTCATAGGCATAAGAAATTAGAAAAAAAAACTTTTGCGAAGACTTCCTAATTTGAAAATTTTACGTTACAGCAGGTGCGAGTCACATTATAATCACAATCACCCATTTAGTGTATTTGAGTTTTAGTACATGATGGACCGACACCTGTGAGTTTCACAATACTTTATGCACTAAATTCAAATATTTCGCTCGAGAGATTGGTAGATTCTAACATGAACCACCTGAAGACATTTGGTAGCCAAGACGTTATCTGCCTTGCGCACTCGCGTGTTTCTCGCATCCTATGAAGAGATCTCTTTCCAAGAGACGAGTTTATTGGTCTCGCTTCGGAGAGAAACCGCATGTTCTGAATAGACAGTTGGAGAGATGTTTTCCTTCATTTCACTCAAACTTCCCGTTCTACAGACAACAATTCATGTCGCGTGTAAATTCCTCCAATTGAGACCGTTCATACATTTTTTTTTCTTTTAAGGCAGGTAATATGGACATAATGAAAGTCACTAGATTTATACACTAACAGGTCAAGTAACAAGCTCTCTGACTAGTCAAATAACTTTATTGCTATTAACCGGAACTCCTCACTCACGTGATGACAAGTGTTAACAACTGCTTTGACTAACTACATATGTAAAGGGTAGACGTGGAACTTAAATGAATTGGAAAGGAAAAACCATATTAGATAACCTTGCAAGCTTTCTTTCCTTGATGAAAAAATTAACATAGCAAGTTATTGAAATTAAAACTATTATCAATTTCATATTATATTATTCTTAAGACGGTTCCAGGACTCTTTAATAAAAATAAGTGTTTTTTGAATTTTCCAAAATTTGCCGTATCTTAAAGGAAGAATTATTATAGAATCGAGTTTTGATGCATGCCGAACGAACACCCAACTGCGAAAAGCGTTAACAGATATATGTTATTGCACAATGTGCCGGCAGATCACAGTGCATCATAAACATATGCCTAAAATACCAGTAGAAGTTATAATGTTGACCATTATTTGCCAGAGCGTTATGCGAAGGCAGATGCGAGCCTGTTCTCGTTTTGTTATCCATTATCCGTTGTACAACAACAAACGTGGGAAGTGGTTGGGATTTTAATATTTGTGATTTTCAGTGATTCAATGACGTCCATTGGATGTAAATTGGCCCGAGGAATATGTTGTGCTATTATTAACTTTTTTGGCATATAAAATAACTGCTGACAAAATTTTGCGATATTAGATATACTAACCGCACTGTCCATGCCAAGAGTTATCAGCATCAAAAAGAATATGACTGACCAGTAGGTGGAGCCTGGAAGTGTAGAAATCGCTTCAGGATACACGATAAACACCAAGCCTGGACCTAAAATGAAGTATAGTAAAAATCTATTTTAGCGGATACGCAAGGGACTCATTCCTTCTGATCGTTATACACAGGTGTTGGCTCATTCACTCCACTATGAAAACATGTCATTTTAACTCGAATCCGTCAGAATCGTATGTCCGTTGCATAATCTTGCTCTACTTGCGCATCCTTGTACGACCAATAATGTATTTCGCTGCATAGTTGAAGTCATCTGGTGATTTGCTTCTTATTCGAAATGGCAATAATTCTTTAAGTAATTATAGGTGACTGATAACATCAGTTCATCACCAGTTACTGCTGTCAAAATTCATCCAAATCGCATTTACTTTCCGAACAAATTACATTACTGTTATTTCTCCCAAATAGATTTAACTTTTTTTGCGCTTATAAAGCTATCTCATGGCATATTTATCGACATTAGCTTCTTTATTTACGAAAGATCAAACAAAAGATTTACTTTACTTTTCTATTACTTAATTTTTCTATGTAGTATTTGACAACTTTTAATGGCGTTTTGTGTATCTTTTAATTTTATTCTCTACTTCATTAATTCTTTGACTACTGTTAGATTACTCTAAGAATGGCGATGTTTATTTTCTCCACAAATTGTTTGCGCAAAAGTATGCATTGTAAACATAGGTCATGTCATGCAATCATTGGTCATCTTTGTTCTGAGTTGTCCAAGGTCATGCAATCAGTGGTCATCTTTACCGTGAGTTGTCCAAGGTCATGCAATCAGTGGTCATCTTTACCTTGAGTTGTCCAAGGTCATGCAATCAGTGGTCATCTTTATCGTGAGTTGTCCAAGGTCATGCAATTAGTGGTCATCTTTACTGTGAGTTGTCCAAGGTCATGCAATCAATGGTCATTGTTACTGAGAATTGTCCAAGGCCATTTCAATAAAGAAAGGCTAATAATTATAAAGAATGAGAGATACCATTACTTTTGGCAAACTAGTTTCATCTAGGTTGTACTAAATACATACTCGTTGATAGTTCAATTTACAAACCAGCCAGTAATTTCGAGTAACGAACCATACCTTCCTGTGCCACTTTTGATATGTCTTTGTGTTGCATCTCTGCCATGTAGCCTAGATAGGAGAAAACCACAAATCCTGAGAAGATGCTAGTAAAACTGTTGACAATGGCGGTAAAAATACAATCTCTGAAATAAATAAAAGAAAAACACGCTAGAGACTCGATTATAATTGCATTTATATCGACTTTACCGTTTTCATACGTTTGCATTTCAATGACTTATATCAGCCTCTACTATCTACGTGACTGACATAAGCTATTTATGGAAATATTGTTCTTCTATGCTTGTGTAAAATATAAGTAGTCGGTTAACCATTTATACAATTCATTGTATTTTCTTTTCTTTTTGTTTTTTTTTTTTTAATTTGTTGCCATAATTGATCTTTATTTGTGGATGCAAATGGGCTTTCATAATCATCGTAAAGAAGAGTTAAATATCGTTCTTTGTCCATCATTTTGAAAGGAAATAAATACATTTTTGCCAGCGCGTTATGCGAAGGCAGATGCGAGGCTGTTCTCGTTTTGTTATCCATTATCCGTTGTACAACAACAAACGTGGGAAGTGGTGGGGATTTTAATATTTGTGATTTTCAGTGATTCAATGACGTCTATGCTTGATAACGTCTTTGAGTGTTATCAAGACGCCAACAAGCAACAAGAAGACCGTCTATAACGCGTATTGTCACTCTCAGCAAACTACAGCACTTCTTCAGTCCTTTCAAATGTATGAATGATTTCATATTTATGTAAATTCTACCAGTCCTATAGTTGGCGTTATAGTATGTTAAAAATGCTTCGTATACTGAGTCACCAATAGCAATGGAACTGGAACTATACTTTCCATAAATTATATCTGCTTATGTCTATACCTTGCAGACTGATCTTGTAACCTTTACGAGATCTTCAAGTTGTACTGTAAATTTAGATAAGAATTTGTGTATTTAGGCTCGCCAAATGTGTATTTTATTCCATCATCGCATTGTACTGTTTTAGCTATCTTACATTTAATAATATAATCATTAAATGTAATATGTAAATTTGCATCTGTTATAAAAACATTGGGATATAATTTTATATTGGAATTCAGTAAGTCAACACTTTTTCTCTTGAATGTTCGTCAGCACTACTAACGTTGATCACAATTAGGTTCCGTCTAAACCTGTAAACAATATTGACATTATTTTTTTTCAAGGATAAGTCATGAAATATTTCTTTCAACTCTCGGCAAATTAGAATTCAATGCAATATAGGTTTTGACCATTATTTATATGTGTAACAACTCCCTCCTTCACCCCCCACCAATCCCCGTCATTGTCGCAAAAAGTTCTGAAATTATTGCTGGCTACTTGTCATCATCATTCACTGATTTCTTTATTATTATTATTATTATTATTATTATTATTATTATTATTATTATTATTATTATTATTATTATTATTATTATTATTATTATTATTATTATTGTATGTTTGCTGAAATTGTTTTAGAATAACAAAGAAAGATAGATCTACTGGATCTTTTTTGTGTAGAATGGGATCTTACTGTAAACATGTACAAGACAACCATCGTTGTCTATAGAAACGGCGGTGGACTTAAGAAGTCTGAAAAGTGGATTTACCATAATGGGAATATCAAACGTTTTACTTAATATGACTGTTTGGGAGTAGTGTTTTTAGCGGGTTGAATTGGTCAAAAGTAGTTGAAAGAATTGTTAAAAATGTTAATAATTCCAGATAAGAAATCAATAACAAAGCTAGAATATCCATTGCCGTTTAAATTTCTTGATGTTTGTATTTGGCCATTTCTTCCCGATTAATTAGAATTTAGGATTACGAGAATAGAAAGTCTGTACTTAAGTACCATCAATAGTTCCGTAAAAAAAAAATTTCTCTTGGAAAACAATTTTCAGTCATGGGATCTTTTGGTGATAGTGTACGATATACTATGTATAT